>OZ059904.1:0-350000 GCA_964057215.1 Oscheius myriophilus
ACCCTTTTCCTACCACAGTAGGAAAAGTATATTTCTGCCCATCGGTCCATAGACTGACCCTTTTCCTACCACAGTATGCTCTTCGCCCGGCGAGCATTCCGAAGCGGCTGACAATTTTTCTCTGCGCCCTTCCATTACGTGACCTATTTCGCTAATTAGATGCGCAGGTTATTCAAAAATGACCATTTTTGTAGCCATGCTCGGTGGGCAGCGACTATAGGAAAAGTTCATTTCTGCCCATCAGTCTATAGACTGACCCTTTTCCTACCACAGTAGGAAAAGTTCATTTCTACCCATCAGTCTATAGACTGACCATTTTCCTACCACAGTAGGAAAAGTTCATTTCTACCCATCAGTCTATAGACTGACCCTTTTCTTACCACAGTAGGAAAAGTATTTTTCTACCTATCAGTCTATAGACTGACCCTTTTCCTACCACAGTAGGAAAAGTACATTTCTGCCCATCAGTCTATAGACTGACCTTTTTCCTACCACAGTAGGAAAAGTATTTTTCTGCCCATCAGTCTATAGACTGACCCTTTTCCTACCACAGTAGGAAAAGTACATATCTACCTATCAGTCTATAGACTGACCCTTTTCTTACCACAGTAGAAAAAGTATTTTTCTACCTATCAGTCTATAGACTGACCCTTTTCCTACCACAGTAGGAAAAGTACATTTCTACGTATCAGTCTATAGACTGACCCTTTTCCTACCACAGTAGGAAAAGTTCATTTCTACCCATCAGTCTATAGACTGACCCTTTTCCTACCACAGTAGGAAAAGTATTTTTTACCTATCAGTCTATAGACTGACCCTTTTCCTACCACAGTAGGAAAAGTACATTTCTGCCCATCGGTCTATAGACTGACCCTTTTTCCTACCACAGTAGTAAAAGTTCATTTCTGCCCATCAGTCTATAGACTGACCCTTTTCCTACCACAGTAGGAAAAGTATTTTTTACCTATCAGTCTATAGACTGACCCTTTTCCTACCACAGTAGGAAAAGTACATTTCTGCCCATCAGTCTATAGACTGACCCTTTTCCTACCACAGTAGGAAAAGTATTTTTTACCTATCAGTCTATAGACTGACCCTTTTCCTACCACAGTAGGAAAAGTACATTTCTGCCCATCGGTCTATAGACTGACCCTTTTCCTACCACAGTATGAAAAGTATTTTTCTACCTATCAGTCAATATACTGACCCTTTTCCTACCACAGTAAGAAAAGTACATTTCTGCCCATCGGTCTATAGACTGACCCTTTTCCTACCACAGTAGGAAAAGTACATTTCTGCCCATCGGTCTATAGACTGACCCTTTTCCTACCACAGTAGGAAACGTTGTTTTCTACCTTTCAGTCTATAGACTGACCCTTTTCTACCACAGTAGGAAAAGTATTTTTCTACCCATCAGTCTATAGACTGACCCTTTTCCTACCACAGTAGGAAAAGTACATTTCTACCTATCAGTCTATAGACTGACCCTTTTCCTACCACAGTATGCTCTTCGCCCGGCGAGCATTCCGAAGCGGCTGACAATTTTTCTCTGCGCCCTTCCATTACGTGACCTATTTCGCTAATTAGATGCGCAGGTTATTCAAAAATGACCATTTTTGTAGCCATGCTCGGTGGGCAGCGACTATAGGAAAAGTTCATTTCTGCCCATCAGTCTATAGACTGACCCTTTTCCTACCACAGTAGGAAAAGTTCATTTCTACCCATCAGTCTATAGACTGACCATTTTCCTACCACAGTAGGAAAAGTTCATTTCTACCCATCAGTCTATAGACTGACCCTTTTCCTACCACAGTATGAAAAGTATTTTTCTACCTATCAGTCTATAGACTGACCCTTTTCCTACCACAGTAGGAAAAGTTCATTTCTACCCATCAGTCTATAGACTGACCCTTTTCCTACCACAGTAGGAAAAGTATTTTTTACCTATCAGTCTATAGACTGACCCTTTTCCTACCACAGTAGGAAAAGTACATTTCTGCCCATCGGTCTATAGACTGACCCTTTTCCTACCACAGTAGAAAAAGTTCATTTCTACCCATCAGTCTATAGACTGACCCTTTTCCTACCACAGCAGGAAAAGTATTTTTCTACCTATCAGTCTATAGACTGACCCTTTTCCTACCACAGTAGGAAAAGTACATTTCTGCCCATCGGTCTATAGACTGACCCTTTTCCTACCACAGTAGGAAACGTTGTTTTCTACCTTTCAGTCTATAGACTGACCCTTTTCTACCACAGTAGGAGAAGTATTTTTCTGCCCATCAGTCTATAGACTGACCCTTTTCCTACCACAGTAGGAAAAGTACATTTCTACCTATCAGTCTATAGACTGACCCTTTTCCTACCACAGTATGAAAAGTATTTTTCTACCTATCAGTCTATAGACTGACCCTTTTCCTACCACAGTAGGAAAAGTTCATTTCTACCCATCAGTCTATAGACTGACCCTTTTCCTACCACAGTAGGAAAAGTATTTTTTACCTATCAGTCTATAGACTGACCCTTTTCCTACCACAGTAGGAAAAGTACATTTCTGCCCATCGGTCTATAGACTGACCCTTTTCCTACCACAGTATGAAAAGTGTTTTTCTACCTATCAGTCTATAGACTGACCCTTTTCCTACCACAGTAGGAAAAGTTCATTTCTACCCATCAGTCTATAGACTGACCCTTTTCCTACCACAGTAGGAAAAGTATTTTTTACCTATCAGTCTATAGACTGACCCTTTTCCTACCACAGTAGGAAAAGTACATTTCTGCCCATCGGTCTATAGACTGACCCTTTTTCCTACCACAGTAGTAAAAGTTCATTTCTGCCCATCAGTCTATAGACTGACCCTTTTCCTACCACAGTAGGAAAAGTATTTTTTACCTATCAGTCTATAGACTGACCCTTTTCCTACCACAGTAGGAAAAGTACATTTCTGCCCATCGGTCTATAGACTGACCCTTTTTCCTACCACAGTAGTAAAAGTTCATTTCTGCCCATCAGTCTATAGACTGACCCTTTTCCTACCACAGTATGAAAAGTATTTTTCTACCTATCAGTCAATATACTGACCCTTTTCCTACCACAGTAAGAAAAGTACATTTCTGCCCATCGGTCTATAGACTGACCCTTTTCCTACCACAGTAGGAAAAGTATTTTTTACCTAACAGTCTATAGACTGACCCTTTTCCTACCACAGTAGGAAAAGTACATTTCTACGTATCAGTCTATAGACTGACCCTTTTCCTACCACAGTATGAAAAGTATTTTTCTACCTATCAGTCTATAGACTGACCCTTTTCCTACCACAGTAGGAAAAGTACATTTCTGCTTATCGGTCTATAGACTGACCCTTTTTCCTACCACAGTAGTAAAAGTTCATTTCTGCCCATCAGTCTATAGACTGACCCTTTTCCTACCACAGTATGAAAAGTATTTTTCTACCTATCAGTCTATAGACTGACCCTTTTCCTACCACAGTAGGAAAAGTTCATTTCTACCCATCAGTCTATAGACTGACCCTTTTCCTACCACAGCAGGAAAAGTATTTTTCTAGCTATCAGTCTATAGACTGACCCTTTTCCTACCACAGTAGGAAAAGTACATTTCTGCCCATCGGTCTATAGACTGACCCTTTTCCTACCACAGTAGGAAACGTTGTTTTCTACCTTTCAGTCTATAGACTGACCCTTTTCTACCACAGTAGGAGAAGTATTTTTCTACCCATCAGTCTATAGACTGACCCTTTTCCTACCACAGTAGGAAAAGTACATTTCTGCCCATCGGTCTATAGACTGACCCTTTTTCCTACCACAGTAGTAAAAGTTCATTTCTGCCCATCAGTCTATAGACTGACCCTTTTCCTACCACAGTAGGAAAAGTATTTTTTACCTATCAGTCTATAGACTGACCCTTTTCCTACCACAGTAGGAAAAGTACATTTCTGCCCATCAGTCTATAGACTGACCCTTTTCCTACCACAGTAGGAAAAGTATTTTTTACCTATCAGTCTATAGACTGACCCTTTTCCTACCACAGTAAGAAAAGTACATCTCTGCCCATCGGTCTATAGACTGACCCTTTTCCTACCACAGTAGGAAAAGTATTTTTTACCTAACAGTCTATAGACTGACCCTTTTCCTACCACAGTAGGAAAAGTACATTTCTACGTATCAGTCTATAGACTGACCCTTTTCCTACCACAGTATGAAAAGTATTTTTCTACCTATCAGTCTATAGACTGACCCTTTTCCTACCACAGTAGGAAAAGTACATTTCTGCTTATCGGTCTATAGACTGACCCTTTTTCCTACCACAGTAGTAAAAGTTCATTTCTGCCCATCAGTCTATAGACTGACCCTTTTCCTACCACAGTATGAAAAGTATTTTTCTACCTATCAGTCTATAGACTGACCCTTTTCCTACCACAGTAGGAAAAGTTCATTTCTACCCATCAGTCTATAGACTGACCCTTTTCCTACCACAGCAGGAAAAGTATTTTTCTAGCTATCAGTCTATAGACTGACCCTTTTCCTACCACAGTAGGAAAAGTACATTTCTGCCCATCGGTCTATAGACTGACCCTTTTCCTACCACAGTAGGAAACGTTGTTTTCTACCTTTCAGTCTATAGACTGACCCTTTTCTACCACAGTAGGAGAAGTATTTTTCTACCCATCAGTCTATAGACTGACCCTTTTCCTACCACAGTAGGAAAAGTACATTTCTGCCCATCGGTCTATAGACTGACCCTTTTTCCTACCACAGTAGTAAAAGTTCATTTCTGCCCATCAGTCTATAGACTGACCCTTTTCCTACCACAGTAGGAAAAGTATTTTTTACCTATCAGTCTATAGACTGACCCTTTTCCTACCACAGTAGGAAAAGTACATTTCTGCCCATCAGTCTATAGACTGACCCTTTTCCTACCACAGTAGGAAAAGTATTTTTTACCTATCAGTCTATAGACTGACCCTTTTCCTACCACAGTAGGAAAAGTACATTTCTGCCCATCGGTCTATAGACTGACCCTTTTTCCTACCACAGTAGTAAAAGTTCATTTCTGCCCATCAGTCTATAGACTGACCCTTTTCCTACCACAGTATGAAAAGTATTTTTCTACCTATCAGTCAATATACTGACCCTTTTCCTACCACAGTAGGAAAAGTACATTTCTGCCCATCGGTCTATAGACTGACCCTTTTCCTACCACAGTAGGAAAAGTATTTTTTACCTAACAGTCTATAGACTGACCCTTTTCCTACCACAGCAGGAAAAGTATTTTTTTAGCTATCAGTCTATAGACTGACCCTTTTCCTACCACAGTAGGAAAAGTACATTTCTGCCCATCGGTCTATAGACTGACCCTTTTCCTACCACAGTAGGAAACGTTGTTTTCTACCTTTCAGTCTATAGACTGACCCTTTTCTACCACAGTAGGAGAAGTATTTTTCTACCCATCAGTCTATAGACTGACCCTTTTCCTACCACAGTAGGAAAAGTACATTTCTGCCCATCAGTCTATAGACTGACCTTTTTCCTACCACAGTAGAAAAGTATTTTTCTGCCCATCAGTCTATAGACTGACCCTTTTCCTACCACAGTAGGAAAAGTACATTTTTACCTATCAGTCTATAGACTGACCCTTTTCCTACCACAGTAGGAAAAGTACATTTCTGCCCATCGGTCTTTAGACTGACCCTTTTTCCTACCACAGTAGTAAAAGTTCATTTCTGCCCATCAGTCTATAGACTGACCCTTTTCCTACCACAGTATGAAAAGTATTTTTCTACCTATCAGTCTATAGACTGACCCTTTTCCTACCACAGTAGGAAAAGTACATTTCTGCCCATCGGTCTATAGACTGACCCTTTTCCTACCACAGTATGAAAAGTATTTTTCTACCTATCAGTCTATAGACTGACCCTTTTCCTACCACATTAGGAAAAGTACATTTCTGCCCATCGGTCTATAGACTGACCCTTTTTCCTACCACAGTAGTAAAAGTTCATTTCTGCCCATCAGTCTATAGACTGACCCTTTTCCTACCACAGTAGGAAAAGTATTTTTTACCTATCAGTCTATAGACTGACCCTTTTCCTACCACAGTAGGAAAAGTTCATTTCTACCCATCAGTCTATAGACTGACCCTTTTCCCACCACAGCAGGAAAAGTATTTTTCTACCTATCAGTCTATATACTGACCCTTTTCCTACCACAGTAGGAAAAGTAAATTTCTGCCCATCGGTCTATAGACTGACCCTTTTCCTACCACAGTAGGAAACGTTGTTTTCTACCTTTCAGTCTATAGACTGACCCTTTTCTTACCACAGTAGAAAAAGTATTTTTCTACCTATCAGTCTATAGACTGACCCTTTTCCTACCACAGTATGAAAAGTATTTTTCTACCTATCAGTCTATAGACTGACCCTTTTCCTACCACAGTAGGAAACGTTGTTTTCTACCTTTCAGTCTATAGACTGACCCTTTTCTACCACAGTAGGAAAAGTATTTTTCTACCCATCAGTCTATAGACTGACCCTTTTCCTACCACAGTAGGAAAAGTACATTTCTACCTTTCAGTCTATAGACTGACCCTTTTCTTACCACAGTAGAAAAAGTATTTTTCTACCCATCAGTCTTTAGACTGACCATTTTCCTACCACAGTATGAAAAATATTATTCTGCCCATCAGTCTATAGACTGACCTTTTTCCTACCACAGTAGGAAAAGTATTTTTCTGCCCATCAGTCTATAGACTGACCCTTTTCCTACCACAGTAGGAAAAGTACATTTTTACCTATCAGTCTATAGACTGACCCTTTTCCTACCACAGTAGGAAAAGTACATTTCTGCCCATCGGTCTATAGACTGACCCTTTTTCCTACCACAGTAGTAAAAGTTCATTTCTGCCCAACAGTCTATAGACTGACCCTTTTCCTACCACAGTAGGAAAAGTACATTTCTACCTTTCAGTCTATAGACTGACCCTTTTCTTACCACAGTAGAAAAAGTATTTTTCTACCCATCAGTCTATAGACTGACCATTTTCCTACCACAGTATGAAAAATATTATTCTGCCCATCAGTCTATAGACTGACCTTTTTCCTACCACAGTAGGAAAAGTATTTTTCTGCCCATCAGTCTATAGACTGACCCTTTTCCTACCACAGTAGGAAAAGTACATTTCTACCTATCAGTCTATAGACTGACCCTTTTCTTACCACAGTAGAAAAAGTATTTTTCTACCTATCAGTCTATAGACTGACCCTTTTCCTACCACAGTATGAAAAGTATTTTTCTACCTATCAGTCTGTAGACTGACCCTTTTCCTACCACAGTAGGAAAAGTTCATTTCTACCCATCAGTCTATAGACTGACCCTTTTCCTACCACAGTAGGAAAAGTATTTTTTACCTATCAGTCTATAGACTGACCCTTTTCCTACCACAGTAGGAAAAGTACATTTTTACCTATCAGTCTATAGACTGACCCTTTTCCTACCACAGTAGGAAAAGTACATTTCTGCCCATCGGTCTATAGACTGACCCTTTTTCCTACCACAGTAGTAAAAGTTCATTTCTGCCCAACAGTCTATAGACTGACCCTTTTCCTACCACAGTATGAAAAGTATTTTTCTGCCCATCGGTCTATAGACTGACCCTTTTCCTACCACAGTAGGAAACGTTGTTTTCTACCTTTCAGTCTATAGACTGACCCTTTTCTACCACAGTAGGAAAAGTTTTTTTCTACCCATCAGTCTATAGACTGACCCTTTTCCTACCACAGTATGAAAAGTGTTTTTCTACCTATCAGTCTATAGACTGACCCTTTTCCTACCACAGTAGGAAAAGTACATATCTACCTATCAGTCTATAGACTGACCCTTTTCTTACCACAGTAGAAAAAGTATTTTTCTACCTATCAGTCTATAGACTGACCCTTTTCCTACCACAGTAGGAAAAGTACATTTCTACGTATCAGTCTATAGACTGACCCTTTTCCTACCACAGTATGAAAAGTATTTTTCTACCTATCAGTCTATAGACTGACCCTTTTCCTACCACAGTAGGAAAAGTTCATTTCTACCCATCAGTCTATAGACTGACCCTTTTCCTACCACAGTAGGAAAAGTATTTTTTACCTATCAGTCTATAGACTGACCCTTTTCCTACCACAGTAGGAAAAGTACATTTCTGCCCATCGGTCTATAGACTGACCCTTTTCCTACCACAGTATGAAAAGTGTTTTTCTACCTATCAGTCTATAGACTGACCCTTTTCCTACCACAGTAGGAAAAGTTCATTTCTACCCATCAGTCTATAGACTGACCCTTTTCCTACCACAGTAGGAAAAGTATTTTTTACCTATCAGTCTATAGACTGACCCTTTTCCTACCACAGTAGGAAAAGTACATTTCTGCCCATCGGTCTATAGACTGACCCTTTTTCCTACCACAGTAGTAAAAGTTCATTTCTGCCCATCAGTCTATAGACTGACCCTTTTCCTACCACAGTAGGAAAAGTATTTTTTACCTATCAGTCTATAGACTGACCCTTTTCCTACCACAGTAGGAAAAGTACATTTCTGCCCATCAGTCTATAGACTGACCCTTTTCCTACCACAGTAGGAAAAGTATTTTTTACCTATCAGTCTATAGACTGACCCTTTTCCTACCACAGTAGGAAAAGTACATTTCTGCCCATCGGTCTATAGACTGACCCTTTTCCTACCACAGTATGAAAAGTATTTTTCTACCTATCAGTCAATATACTGACCCTTTTCCTACCACAGTAAGAAAAGTACATTTCTGCCCATCGGTCTATAGACTGACCCTTTTCCTACCACAGTAGGAAAAGTACATTTCTGCCCATCGGTCTATAGACTGACCCTTTTCCTACCACAGTAGGAAACGTTGTTTTCTACCTTTCAGTCTATAGACTGACCCTTTTCTACCACAGTAGGAAAAGTATTTTTCTACCCATCAGTCTATAGACTGACCCTTTTCTTACCACAGTAGGAAAAGTTCATTTCGGCCCATCAGTCTATAGACTGACCCTTTTCCTACCACAGTAGGAAAAGTTCATTTCTACCCATCAGTCTATAGACTGACCCTTTTCCTACCACAGCAGGAAAAGTATTTTTCTACCTATCAGTCTATAGACTGACCCTTTTCCTACCACAGTAGGAAACGTTGTTTTCTACCTATCAGTCTATAGACTGACCCTTTTCTACCACAGTAGGAAAAGTATTTTTCTACCTATCAGTCTATAGACTGACCCTTTTCCTACCACAGTATGCTCTTCGCCCGGCGAGCATTCCGAAGCGGCTGACAATTTTTCTCTGCGCCCTTCCATTACGTGACCTATTTCGCTAATTAGATGCGCAGGTTATTCAAAAATGACCATTTTTGTAGCCATGCTCGGTGGGCAGCGACTATAGGAAAAGTTCATTTCTGCCCATCAGTCTATAGACTGACCCTTTTCCTACCACAGTAGGAAAAGTTCATTTCTACCCATCAGTCTATAGACTGACCATTTTCCTACCACAGTAGGAAAAGTTCATTTCTACCCATCAGTCTATAGACTGACCCTTTTCCTACCACAGTATGAAAAGTATTTTTCTACCTATCAGTCTATAGACTGACCCTTTTCCTACCACAGTAGGAAAAGTTCATTTCTACCCATCAGTCTATAGACTGACCCTTTTCCTACCACAGTAGGAAAAGTATTTTTTACCTATCAGTCTATATCAGTCTATAGACTGACCCTTTTCCTACCACAGTAGGAAAAGTATTTTTTACCTATCAGTCTATAGACTGACCCTTTTCCTACCACAGTAGGAAAAGTATTTTTTACCTATCAGTCTATAGACTGACCCTTTTCCTACCACAGTAGGAAAAGTACATTTCTGCCCATCGGTCTATAGACTGACGCTTTTCCTACCACAGTAGGAAAAGTTCATTTCTACCCATCAGTCTATAGACTGACCCTTTTCCTACCACAGTAGGAAAAGTTCATTTCTACCCATCAGTCTATAGACTGACTCTTTTCCTACCACAGTAGGAAAAGTATTTTTTACCTATCAGTCTATAGACTGACCCTTTTCCTACCACAGTAGGAAAAGTACATTTCTGCCCATCGGTCTATAGACTGACGCTTTTCCTACCACAGTAGAAAAAGTTCATTTCTACCCATCAGTCTATAGACTGACCCTTTTCCTACCACAGCAGGAAAAGTATTTTTCTACCTATCAGTCTATAGACTGACCCTTTTCCTACCACAGTAGGAAAAGTACATTTCTGCCCATCGGTCTATAGACTGACCCTTTTCCTACCACAGTAGGAAACGTTGTTTTCTACCTTTCAGTCTATAGACTGACCCTTTTCTACCACAGTAGGAGAAGTATTTTTCTGCCCATCAGTCTATAGACTGACCCTTTTCCTACCACAGTAGGAAAAGTTCATTTCTACCCATCAGTCTATAGACTGACCCTTTTCCTACCACAGTAGGAAAAGTATTTTTTACCTATCAGTCTATAGACTGACCCTTTTCCTACCACAGTAGGAAAAGTACATTTCTGCCCATCGGTCTATAGACTGACGCTTTTCCTACCACAGTAGAAAAAGTTCATTTCTACCCATCAGTCTATAGACTGACCCTTTTCCTACCACAGCAGGAAAAGTATTTTTCTACCTATCAGTCTATAGACTGACCCTTTTCCTACCACAGTAGGAAAAGTACATTTCTGCCCATCGGTCTATAGACTGACCCTTTTCCTACCACAGTAGGAAACGTTGTTTTCTACCTTTCAGTCTATAGACTGACCCTTTTCTACCACAGTAGGAGAAGTATTTTTCTGCCCATCAGTCTATAGACTGACCCTTTTCCTACCACAGTAGGAAAAGTTCATTTCTACCCATCAGTCTATAGACTGACCCTTTTCCTACCACAGCAGGAAAAGTATTTTTCTACCTATCAGTCTATAGACTGACCCTTTTCCTACCACAGTAGGAAACGTTGTTTTCTACCTATCAGTCTATAGACTGACCCTTTTCTACCACAGTAGGAAAAGTATTTTTCTACCTATCAGTCTATAGACTGACCCTTTTCCTACCACAGTATGCTCTTCGCCCGGCGAGCATTCCGAAGCGGCTGACAATTTTTCTCTGCGCCCTTCCATTACGTGACCTATTTCGCTAATTAGATGCGCAGGTTATTCAAAAATGACCATTTTTGTAGCCATGCTCGGTGGGCAGCGACTATAGGAAAAGTTCATTTCTGCCCATCAGTCTATAGACTGACCCTTTTCCTACCACAGTAGGAAAAGTTCATTTCTACCCATCAGTCTATAGACTGACCCTTTTCCTACCACAGTAGGAAAAGTATTTTTTACCTATCAGTCTATAGACTGACCCTTTTCCTACCACAGTAGGAAAAGTACATTTCTGCCCATCGGTCTATAGACTGACCCTTTTCCTACCACAGTATGAAAAGTGTTTTTCTACCTATCAGTCTATAGACTGACCCTTTTCCTACCACAGTAGGAAAAGTTCATTTCTACCCATCAGTCTATAGACTGACCCTTTTCCTACCACAGTAGGAAAAGTATTTTTTACCTATCAGTCTATAGACTGACCCTTTTCCTACCACAGTAGGAAAAGTACATTTCTGCCCATCGGTCTATAGACTGACCCTTTTTCCTACCACAGTAGTAAAAGTTCATTTCTGCCCATCAGTCTATAGACTGACCCTTTTCCTACCACAGTAGGAAAAGTATTTTTTACCTATCAGTCTATAGACTGACCCTTTTCCTACCACAGTAGGAAAAGTACATTTCTGCCCATCAGTCTATAGACTGACCCTTTTCCTACCACAGTAGGAAAAGTATTTTTTACCTATCAGTCTATAGACTGACCCTTTTCCTACCACAGTAGGAAAAGTACATTTCTGCCCATCGGTCTATAGACTGACCCTTTTCCTACCACAGTATGAAAAGTATTTTTCTACCTATCAGTCAATATACTGACCCTTTTCCTACCACAGTAAGAAAAGTACATTTCTGCCCATCGGTCTATAGACTGACCCTTTTCCTACCACAGTAGGAAAAGTACATTTCTGCCCATCGGTCTATAGACTGACCCTTTTCCTACCACAGTAGGAAACGTTGTTTTCTACCTTTCAGTCTATAGACTGACCCTTTTCTACCACAGTAGGAAAAGTATTTTTCTACCCATCAGTCTATAGACTGACCCTTTTCTTACCACAGTAGGAAAAGTTCATTTCGGCCCATCAGTCTATAGACTGACCCTTTTCCTACCACAGTAGGAAAAGTTCATTTCTACCCATCAGTCTATAGACTGACCCTTTTCCTACCACAGCAGGAAAAGTATTTTTCTACCTATCAGTCTATAGACTGACCCTTTTCCTACCACAGTAGGAAACGTTGTTTTCTACCTATCAGTCTATAGACTGACCCTTTTCTACCACAGTAGGAAAAGTATTTTTCTACCTATCAGTCTATAGACTGACCCTTTTCCTACCACAGTATGCTCTTCGCCCGGCGAGCATTCCGAAGCGGCTGACAATTTTTCTCTGCGCCCTTCCATTACGTGACCTATTTCGCTAATTAGATGCGCAGGTTATTCAAAAATGACCATTTTTGTAGCCATGCTCGGTGGGCAGCGACTATAGGAAAAGTTCATTTCTGCCCATCAGTCTATAGACTGACCCTTTTCCTACCACAGTAGGAAAAGTTCATTTCTACCCATCAGTCTATAGACTGACCATTTTCCTACCACAGTAGGAAAAGTTCATTTCTACCCATCAGTCTATAGACTGACCCTTTTCCTACCACAGTATGAAAAGTATTTTTCTACCTATCAGTCTATAGACTGACCCTTTTCCTACCACAGTAGGAAAAGTTCATTTCTACCCATCAGTCTATAGACTGACCCTTTTCCTACCACAGTAGGAAAAGTATTTTTTACCTATCAGTCTATAGACTGACCCTTTTCCTACCACAGTAGGAAAAGTACATTTCTGCCCATCGGTCTATAGACTGACGCTTTTCCTACCACAGTAGAAAAAGTTCATTTCTACCCATCAGTCTATAGACTGACCCTTTTCCTACCACAGCAGGAAAAGTATTTTTCTACCTATCAGTCTATAGACTGACCCTTTTCCTACCACAGTAGGAAAAGTACATTTCTGCCCATCGGTCTATAGACTGACCCTTTTCCTACCACAGTAGGAAACGTTGTTTTCTACCTTTCAGTCTATAGACTGACCCTTTTCTACCACAGTAGGAGAAGTATTTTTCTGCCCATCAGTCTATAGACTGACCCTTTTCCTACCACAGTAGGAAAAGTACATTTCTACCTATCAGTCTATAGACTGACCCTTTTCCTACCACAGTATGAAAAGTATTTTTCTACCTATCAGTCTATAGACTGACCCTTTTCCTACCACAGTAGGAAAAGTTCATTTCTACCCATCAGTCTATAGACTGACCCTTTTCCTACCACAGTAGGAAAAGTATTTTTTACCTATCAGTCTATAGACTGACCCTTTTCCTACCACAGTAGGAAAAGTACATTTCTGCCCATCGGTCTATAGACTGACCCTTTTCCTACCACAGTATGAAAAGTGTTTTTCTACCTATCAGTCTATAGACTGACCCTTTTCCTACCACAGTAGGAAAAGTTCATTTCTACCCATCAGTCTATAGACTGACCCTTTTCCTACCACAGTAGGAAAAGTATTTTTTACCTATCAGTCTATAGACTGACCCTTTTCCTACCACAGTAGGAAAAGTACATTTCTGCCCATCGGTCTATAGACTGACCCTTTTTCCTACCACAGTAGTAAAAGTTCATTTCTGCCCATCAGTCTATAGACTGACCCTTTTCCTACCACAGTAGGAAAAGTATTTTTTACCTATCAGTCTATAGACTGACCCTTTTCCTACCACAGTAGGAAAAGTACATTTCTGCCCATCGGTCTATAGACTGACCCTTTTTCCTACCACAGTAGTAAAAGTTCATTTCTGCCCATCAGTCTATAGACTGACCCTTTTCCTACCACAGTATGAAAAGTATTTTTCTACCTATCAGTCAATATACTGACCCTTTTCCTACCACAGTAAGAAAAGTACATTTCTGCCCATCGGTCTATAGACTGACCCTTTTCCTACCACAGTAGGAAAAGTATTTTTTACCTAACAGTCTATAGACTGACCCTTTTCCTACCACAGTAGGAAAAGTACATTTCTACGTATCAGTCTATAGACTGACCCTTTTCCTACCACAGTATGAAAAGTATTTTTCTACCTATCAGTCTATAGACTGACCCTTTTCCTACCACAGTAGGAAAAGTACATTTCTGCTTATCGGTCTATAGACTGACCCTTTTTCCTACCACAGTAGTAAAAGTTCATTTCTGCCCATCAGTCTATAGACTGACCCTTTTCCTACCACAGTATGAAAAGTATTTTTCTACCTATCAGTCTATAGACTGACCCTTTTCCTACCACAGTAGGAAAAGTTCATTTCTACCCATCAGTCTATAGACTGACCCTTTTCCTACCACAGCAGGAAAAGTATTTTTCTAGCTATCAGTCTATAGACTGACCCTTTTCCTACCACAGTAGGAAAAGTACATTTCTGCCCATCGGTCTATAGACTGACCCTTTTCCTACCACAGTAGGAAACGTTGTTTTCTACCTTTCAGTCTATAGACTGACCCTTTTCTACCACAGTAGGAGAAGTATTTTTCTACCCATCAGTCTATAGACTGACCCTTTTCCTACCACAGTAGGAAAAGTACATTTCTGCCCATCGGTCTATAGACTGACCCTTTTTCCTACCACAGTAGTAAAAGTTCATTTCTGCCCATCAGTCTATAGACTGACCCTTTTCCTACCACAGTAGGAAAAGTATTTTTTACCTATCAGTCTATAGACTGACCCTTTTCCTACCACAGTAGGAAAAGTACATTTCTGCCCATCAGTCTATAGACTGACCCTTTTCCTACCACAGTAGGAAAAGTATTTTTTACCTATCAGTCTATAGACTGACCCTTTTCCTACCACAGTAGGAAAAGTACATTTCTGCCCATCGGTCTATAGACTGACCCTTTTTCCTACCACAGTAGTAAAAGTTCATTTCTGCCCATCAGTCTATAGACTGACCCTTTTCCTACCACAGTATGAAAAGTATTTTTCTACCTATCAGTCAATATACTGACCCTTTTCCTACCACAGTAGGAAAAGTACATTTCTGCCCATCGGTCTATAGACTGACCCTTTTCCTACCACAGTAGGAAAAGTATTTTTTACCTAACAGTCTATAGACTGACCCTTTTCCTACCACAGCAGGAAAAGTATTTTTCTAGCTATCAGTCTATAGACTGACCCTTTTCCTACCACAGTAGGAAAAGTACATTTCTGCCCATCGGTCTATAGACTGACCCTTTTCCTACCACAGTAGGAAACGTTGTTTTCTACCTTTCAGTCTATAGACTGACCCTTTTCTACCACAGTAGGAGAAGTATTTTTCTACCCATCAGTCTATAGACTGACCCTTTTCCTACCACAGTAGGAAAAGTACATTTCTACCTATCAGTCTATAGACTGACCCTTTTCTTACCACAGTAGAAAAAGTATTTTTCTACCCATCAGTCTATAGACTGACCCTTTTCTTACCACAGTATGAAAAGTACATTTCTGCCCATCAGTCTATAGACTGACCTTTTTCCTACCACAGTAGAAAAGTATTTTTCTGCCCATCAGTCTATAGACTGACCCTTTTCCTACCACAGTAGGAAAAGTACATTTTTACCTATCAGTCTATAGACTGACCCTTTTCCTACCACAGTAGGAAAAGTACATTTCTGCCCATCGGTCTTTAGACTGACCCTTTTTCCTACCACAGTAGTAAAAGTTCATTTCTGCCCATCAGTCTATAGACTGACCCTTTTCCTACCACAGTATGAAAAGTATTTTTCTACCTATCAGTCTATAGACTGACCCTTTTCCTACCACAGTAGGAAAAGTACATTTCTGCCCATCGGTCTATAGACTGACCCTTTTCCTACCACAGTATGAAAAGTATTTTTCTACCTATCAGTCTATAGACTGACCCTTTTCCTACCACATTAGGAAAAGTACATTTCTGCCCATCGGTCTATAGACTGACCCTTTTTCCTACCACAGTAGTAAAAGTTCATTTCTGCCCATCAGTCTATAGACTGACCCTTTTCCTACCACAGTAGGAAAAGTATTTTTTACCTATCAGTCTATAGACTGACCCTTTTCCTACCACAGTAGGAAAAGTACATTTCTGCCCATCAGTCTATAGACTGACCCTTTTCCTACCACAGTAGGAAAAGTATTTTTTACCTATCAGTCTATAGACTGACCCTTTTCCTACCACAGTAGGAAAAGTACATTTCTGCCCATCGGTCTATAGACTGACCCTTTTTCCTACCACAGTAGTAAAAGTTCATTTCTGCCCATCAGTCTATAGACTGACCCTTTTCCTACCACAGTATGAAAAGTATTTTTCTACCTATCAGTCAATATACTGACCCTTTTCCTACCACAGTAGGAAAAGTACATTTCTGCCCATCGGTCTATAGACTGACCCTTTTCCTACCACAGTAGGAAAAGTATTTTTTACCTAACAGTCTATAGACTGACCCTTTTCCTACCACAGCAGGAAAAGTATTTTTCTAGCTATCAGTCTATAGACTGACCCTTTTCCTACCACAGTAGGAAAAGTACATTTCTGCCCATCGGTCTATAGACTGACCCTTTTCCTACCACAGTAGGAAACGTTGTTTTCTACCTTTCAGTCTATAGACTGACCCTTTTCTACCACAGTAGGAGAAGTATTTTTCTACCCATCAGTCTATAGACTGACCCTTTTCCTACCACAGTAGGAAAAGTACATTTCTACCTATCAGTCTATAGACTGACCCTTTTCTTACCACAGTAGAAAAAGTATTTTTCTACCCATCAGTCTATAGACTGACCCTTTTCTTACCACAGTATGAAAAGTACATTTCTGCCCATCAGTCTATAGACTGACCTTTTTCCTACCACAGTAGAAAAGTATTTTTCTGCCCATCAGTCTATAGACTGACCCTTTTCCTACCACAGTAGGAAAAGTACATTTTTACCTATCAGTCTATAGACTGACCCTTTTCCTACCACAGTAGGAAAAGTACATTTCTGCCCATCGGTCTTTAGACTGACCCTTTTTCCTACCACAGTAGTAAAAGTTCATTTCTGCCCATCAGTCTATAGACTGACCCTTTTCCTACCACAGTATGAAAAGTATTTTTCTACCTATCAGTCTATAGACTGACCCTTTTCCTACCACAGTAGGAAAAGTACATTTCTGCCCATCGGTCTATAGACTGACCCTTTTCCTACCACAGTATGAAAAGTATTTTTCTACCTATCAGTCTATAGACTGACCCTTTTCCTACCACATTAGGAAAAGTACATTTCTGCCCATCGGTCTATAGACTGACCCTTTTTCCTACCACAGTAGTAAAAGTTCATTTCTGCCCATCAGTCTATAGACTGACCCTTTTCCTACCACAGTAGGAAAAGTATTTTTTACCTATCAGTCTATAGACTGACCCTTTTCCTACCACAGTAGGAAAAGTTCATTTCTACCCATCAGTCTATAGACTGACCCTTTTCCTACCACAGCAGGAAAAGTATTTTTCTACCTATCAGTCTATATACTGACCCTTTTCCTACCACAGTAGGAAAAGTAAATTTCTGCCCATCGGTCTATAGACTGACCCTTTTCCTACCACAGTAGGAAACGTTGTTTTCTACCTTTCAGTCTATAGACTGACCCTTTTCTTACCACAGTAGAAAAAGTATTTTTCTACCTATCAGTCTATAGACTGACCCTTTTCCTACCACAGTATGAAAAGTATTTTTCTACCTATCAGTCTATAGACTGACCCTTTTCCTACCACAGTAGGAAACGTTGTTTTCTACCTTTCAGTCTATAGACTGACCCTTTTCTACCACAGTAGGAAAAGTATTTTTCTACCCATCAGTCTATAGACTGACCCTTTTCCTACCACAGTAGGAAAAGTACATTTCTACCTTTCAGTCTATAGACTGACCCTTTTCTTACCACAGTAGAAAAAGTATTTTTCTACCCATCAGTCTTTAGACTGACCATTTTCCTACCACAGTATGAAAAATATTATTCTGCCCATCAGTCTATAGACTGACCTTTTTCCTACCACAGTAGGAAAAGTATTTTTCTGCCCATCAGTCTATAGACTGACCCTTTTCCTACCACAGTAGGAAAAGTACATTTTTACCTATCAGTCTATAGACTGACCCTTTTCCTACCACAGTAGGAAAAGTACATTTCTGCCCATCGGTCTATAGACTGACCCTTTTTCCTACCACAGTAGTAAAAGTTCATTTCTGCCCAACAGTCTATAGACTGACCCTTTTCCTACCACAGTAGGAAAAGTACATTTCTACCTTTCAGTCTATAGACTGACCCTTTTCTTACCACAGTAGGAAAAGTATTTTTCTGCCCATCAGTCTATAGACTGACCCTTTTCCTACCACAGTAGGAAAAGTACATTTTTACCTATCAGTCTATAGACTGACCCTTTTCCTACCACAGTAGGAAAAGTACATTTCTGCCCATCGGTCTATAGACTGACCCTTTTTCCTACCACAGTAGTAAAAGTTCATTTCTGCCCAACAGTCTATAGACTGACCCTTTTCCTACCACAGTAGGAAAAGTACATTTCTACCTTTCAGTCTATAGACTGACCCTTTTCTTACCACAGTAGAAAAAGTATTTTTCTACCCATCAGTCTATAGACTGACCATTTTCCTACCACAGTATGAAAAATATTATTCTGCCCATCAGTCTATAGACTGACCTTTTTCCTACCACAGTAGGAAAAGTATTTTTCTGCCCATCAGTCTATAGACTGACCCTTTTCCTACCACAGTAGGAAAAGTACATTTCTACCTATCAGTCTATAGACTGACCCTTTTCTTACCACAGTAGAAAAAGTATTTTTCTACCTATCAGTCTATAGACTGACCCTTTTCCTACCACAGTATGAAAAGTATTTTTCTACCTATCAGTCTGTAGACTGACCCTTTTCCTACCACAGTAGGAAAAGTTCATTTCTACCCATCAGTCTATAGACTGACCCTTTTCCTACCACAGTAGGAAAAGTATTTTTTACCTATCAGTCTATAGACTGACCCTTTTCCTACCACAGTAGGAAAAGTACATTTTTACCTATCAGTCTATAGACTGACCCTTTTCCTACCACAGTAGGAAAAGTACATTTCTGCCCATCGGTCTATAGACTGACCCTTTTTCCTACCACAGTAGTAAAAGTTCATTTCTGCCCAACAGTCTATAGACTGACCCTTTTCCTACCACAGTATGAAAAGTATTTTTCTGCCCATCGGTCTATAGACTGACCCTTTTCCTACCACAGTAGGAAACGTTGTTTTCTACCTTTCAGTCTATAGACTGACCCTTTTCTACCACAGTAGGAAAAGTTTTTTTCTACCCATCAGTCTATAGACTGACCCTTTTCCTACCACAGTAGGAAAAGTACATTTCTACCTTTCAGTCTATAGACTGACCCTTTTCTTACCACAGTAGAAAAAGTATTTTTCTACCCATCAGTCTATAGACTGACCATTTTCCTACCACAGTATGAAAAGTACATTTCTGCCCATCAGTCTTTAGACTGACCTTTTTCCTACCACAGTAGGAAAAGTATTTTTCTGCCCATCAGTCTATAGACTGACCCTTTTCCTACCACAGTAGGAAAAGTACATTTCTACCTATCAGTCTATAGACTGACCCTTTTCTTACCACAGTAGAAAAAGTATTTTTCTACCTCTCAGTCTATAGACTGACCCTTTTCCTACCACAGTAGGAAAAGTACATTTCTGCCCATCGGTCTATAGACTGACCCTTTTCCTACCACAGTATGAAAAGTATTTTTCTACCTATCAGTCTATAGACTGACCCTTTTTCTACCACAGTAGGAAAAGTTCATTTCTACCCATCAGTCTATAGACTGACCCTTTTCCTACCACAGTAGGAAACGTTGTTTTCTACCTTTCAGTCTATAGACTGACCCTTTTCTACCACAGTAGGAAACGTTGTTTTCTACCTTTCAGTCTATAGACTGACCCTTTTCTACCACAGTAGGAAAAGTATTTTTCTACCCATCAGTCTATAGACTGACCCTTTTCCTACCACAGTAGGAAAAGTACATTTCTACCTTTCAGTCTATAGACTGACCCTTTTCTTACCACAGTAGAAAAAGTATTTTTCTACCCATCAGTCTATAGACTGACCATTTTCCTACCACAGTAGGAAAAGTATTTTTCTGCCCATCAGTCTATAGACTGACCCTTTTCCTACCACAGTAGGAAAAGTACATTTCTACCTATCAGTCTATAGACTGACCCTTTTCTTACCACAGTAGAAAAAGTATTTTTCTACCTCTCAGTCTATAGACTGACCCTTTTCCTACCACAGTAGGAAAAGTACATTTCTGCCCATCGGTCTATAGACTGACCCTTTTTCCTACCACAGTAGTAAAAGTTCATTTCTGCCCATCAGTCTATAGACTGACCCTTTTCCTACCACAGTATGAAAAGTATTTTTTTACCTATCAGTCTATAGACTGACCCTTTTCTTACCACAGTAGAAAAAGTATTTTTCTACCCATCAGTCTATAGACTGACCCTTTTCCTACCACAGTAGGAAAAGTTCATTTCTACCCATCAGTCTATAGACTGACCCTTTTCCTACCACAGCAGGAAAAGTATTTTTCTACCTATCAGTCTATATACTGACCCTTTTCCTACCACAGTAGGAAAAGTAAATTTCTGCCCATCGGTCTATAGACTGACCCTTTTCCTACCACAGTAGGAAACGTTGTTTTCTACCTTTCAGTCTATAGACTGACCTTTTTCCTACCACAGTAGGAAAAGTATTTTTCTGCCCATCAGTCTATAGACTGACCCTTTTCCTACCACAGTAGGAAAAGTACATTTCTACCTATCAGTCTATAGACTGACCCTTTTCTTACCACAGTAGAAAAAGTATTTTTCTACCTCTCAGTCTATAGACTGACCCTTTTCCTACCACAGTAGGAAAAGTACATTTCTGCCCATCGGTCTATAGACTGACCCTTTTCCTACCACAGTATGAAAAGTATTTTTCTACCTATCAGTCTATAGACTGACCCTTTTTCTACCACAGTAGGAAAAGTTCATTTCTACCCATCAGTCTATAGACTGACCCTTTTCCTACCACAGTAGGAAACGTTGTTTTCTACCTTTCAGTCTATAGACTGACCCTTTTCTACCACAGTAGGAAACGTTGTTTTCTACCTTTCAGTCTATAGACTGACCCTTTTCTACCACAGTAGGAAAAGTATTTTTCTACCCATCAGTCTATAGACTGACCCTTTTCCTACCACAGTAGGAAAAGTACATTTCTACCTTTCAGTCTATAGACTGACCCTTTTCTTACCACAGTAGAAAAAGTATTTTTCTACCCATCAGTCTATAGACTGACCATTTTCCTACCACAGTATGAAAAGTACATTTCTGTCCATCAGTCTATAGACTGACCTTTTTCCTACCACAGTAGGAAAAGTATTTTTCTGCCCATCAGTCTATAGACTGACCCTTTTCCTACCACAGTAGGAAAAGTACATTTCTACCTATCAGTCTATAGACTGACCCTTTTCTTACCACAGTAGAAAAAGTATTTTTCTACCTCTCAGTCTATAGACTGACCCTTTTCCTACCACAGTAGGAAAAGTACATTTCTGCCCATCGGTCTATAGACTGACCCATTTCCTACCACAGTATGAAAAGTATTTTTCTACCTATCAGTCTATAGACTGACCCTTTTCCTACCACAGCAGGAAAAGTATTTTTCTACCTATCAGTCTATATACTGACCCTTTTCCTACCACAGTAGGAAAAGTAAATTTCTGCCCATCGGCCTATAGACTGACCCTTTTCCTACCACAGTAGGAAACGTTGTTTTCTACCTTTCAGTCTATAGACTGACCCTTTTCTACCACAGTAGGAAAAGTATTTTTCTACCCATCAGTCTATAGACTGACCCTTTTCCTACCACAGTAGGAAAAGTACATTTCTACCTTTCAGTCTATAGACTGACCGTTTTCTTACCACAGTAGAAAAAGTATTTTTCTACCCATCAGTCTATAGACTGACCATTTTCCTACAACAGTATGAAAAGTACATTTCTGCCCATCAGTCTATAGACTGACCTTTTTCCTACCACAGTAGGAAAAGTACATTTCTACCTATCATTCTACAGACTGACTCTTTTCTTACCACAGTAGAAAAAGTATTTTTCTACCTCTCAGTCTATAGACTGACCCTTTTCCTACCACAGTAGGAAAAGTTCATTTCTACCCATCAGTCTATAGACTGACCCTTTTCCTACCACAGTAGGAAAAGTATTTTTTACCTATCAGTCTATAGACTGACCCTTTTCCTACACAGTAGGAAAAGTACATTTCTGCCCATCGGTCTATAGACTGACCCTTTTTCCTACCACAGTAGTAAAAGTTCATTTCTGCCCATCAGTCTATAGACTGACCCTTTTCCTACCACAGTAGGAAAAGTATTTTTTACCTATCAGTCTATAGACTGACCCTTTTCCTACCACAGTAGGAAAAGTACATTTCTGCCCATCGGTCTATAGACTGACCCTTTTTCCTACCACAGTAGTAAAAGTTCATTTCTGCCCATCAGTCTATAGACTGACCCTTTTCCTACCACAGTAGTAAAAGTTCATTTCTGCCCATCAGTCTATAGACTGACCCATTTCTTACCACAGTAGAAAAAGTATTTTTCTACCCATCAGTCTATAGACTGACCCTTTTCCTACCACAGTATGAAAAGTACATTTCTGCCCATCAGTCTATAGACTGACCTTTTTCCTACCACAGTAGGAAAAGTATTTTTCTGCCCATCAGTCTAT
Source organism: Oscheius myriophilus (assembly GCA_964057215.1). Lineage (NCBI taxonomy): Eukaryota > Metazoa > Nematoda > Chromadorea > Rhabditida > Rhabditidae > Oscheius > Oscheius myriophilus. Next base: position 23,077 of record OZ059904.1, read on the forward strand.
AGACTGACCCTTTTCCTACCACAGTAGGAAAAGTACATTTCTACCTATCAGTCTATAGACTGACCCTTTTCCTACCACAGTATGAAAAGTATTTTTCTACCTATCAGTCTATAGACTGACCCTTTTCCTACCACAGTAGGAAAAGTATTTTTTACCTATCAGTCTATAGACTGACCCTTTTCCTACCACAGTATGAAAAGTATTTTTCTACCTATCAGTCTATAGAGTGACCCTTTTCCTACCACAGTAGGAAAAGTTCATTTCTACCCATCAGTCTATAGACTGACCCTTTTCCTACCACAGTAGGAAAAGTACATTTCTGCCCATCGGTCTATAGACTGACCCTTTTTCCTACCACAGTAGTAAAAGTTCATTTCTGCCCATCAGTCTATAGACTGACCCTTTTCCTACCACAGTAGGAAAAGTATTTTTTACCTTGCAGTCTATAGACTGACCCTTTTCCTACCACAGTAGGAAAAGTACATTTCTGCCCATCGGTCTATAGACTGACCCTTTTTCCTACCACAGTAGTAAAAGTTCATTTCTGCTCATCAGTCTATAGACTGACCCTTTTCCTACCACAGTAGGAAAAGTATTTTTTACCTATCAGTCTATAGACTGACCCTTTTCCTACCACAGTAGGAAAAGTACATTTCTGCCCATCGGTCTATAGACTGACCCTTTTTCCTACCACAGTAGTAAAAGTTCATTTCTGCCCATCAGTCTACAGACTGACCCTTTTCCTACCACAGTATGAAAAGTATTTTTCTACCTATCAGTCTATAGACTGACCCTTTTCCTACCACAGTAGGAAAAGTTCATTTCTACCCATCAGTCTATAGACTGACCCTTTTCCTACCACAGCAGGAAAAATATTTTTCTACCTATCAGTCAATATACTGACCCTTTTCCTACCACAGTAGGAAAAGTATTTTTTACCTATCAGTCTATAGACTGACCCTTTTCCTACCACAGTATGAAAAGTATTTTTCTACCTATCAGTCTATAGACTGACCCTTTTCCTACCACAGTAGGAAAAGTTCATTTCTACCCATCAGTCTATAGACTGACCCTTTTCCTACCACAGTAGGAAAAGTACATTTCTGCCCATCGGTCTATAGACTGACCCTTTTTCCTACCACAGTAGTAAAAGTTCATTTCTGCCCATCAGTCTATAGACTGACCCTTTTCCTACCACAGTAGGAAAAGTATTTTTTACCTTGCAGTCTATAGACTGACCCTTTTCCTACCACAGTAGGAAAAGTACATTTCTGCCCATCGGTCTATAGACTGACCCTTTTTCCTACCACAGTAGTAAAAGTTCATTTCTGCTCATCAGTCTATAGACTGACCCTTTTCCTACCACAGTAGGAAAAGTATTTTTTACCTATCAGTCTATAGACTGACCCTTTTCCTACCACAGTAGGAAAAGTACATTTCTGCCCATCGGTCTATAGACTGACCCATTTTCCTACCACAGTAGTAAAAGTTCATTTCTGCCCATCAGTCTACAGACTGACCCTTTTCCTACCACAGTATGAAAAGTATTTTTCTACCTATCAGTCTATAGACTGACCCTTTTCCTACCACAGTAGGAAAAGTTCATTTCTACCCATCAGTCTATAGACTGACCCTTTTCCTACCACAGCAGGAAAAATATTTTTCTACCTATCAGTCAATATACTGACCCTTTTCTTACCACAGTAGAAAAAGTATTTTTCTACCTCTCAGTCTATAGACTGACCCTTTTCCTACCACAGTAGGAAAAGTACATTTCTGCCCATCGGTCTATAGACTGACCCTTTTCCTACCACAGTATGAAAAGTATTTTTCTACCTATCAGTCTATAGACTGACCCTTTTCCTACCACAGTAGGAAAAGTTCCTTTCTACCCATCAGTCTATAGACTGACCCTTTTCCTACCACAGTAGGAAAAGTATTTTTTACCTATCAGTCTATAGACTGACCCTTTTCCTACCACAGTAGGAAAAGTACATTTCTGCCCATCGGTCTATAGACTGACCCTTTTTCCTACCACAGTAGTAAAAGTTCATTTCTGCCCATCAGTCTATAGACTGACCCTTTTCCTACCACAGTAGGAAAAGTATTTTTTTACCTATCAGTCTATAGACTGACCCTTTTCCTACCACAGTAGGAAAAGTACATTTCTGCCCATCGGTCTATAGACTGACCCTTTTTCCTACCACAGTAGTAAAAGTTCATTTCTGCCCATCAGTCTATAGACTGACCCTTTTCCTACCACAGTATGAAAAGTATTTTTTTACCTATCAGTCTATAGACTGACCCTTTTCTTACCACAGTAGAAAAAGTATTTTTCTACCCATCAGTCTATAGACTGACCCTTTTCCTACCACAGTATGAAAAGTTCATTTCTACCCATCAGTCTATAGACTGACCCTTTTCCTACCACAGTAGGAAAAGTATTTTTTACCTATCAGTCTATAGACTGACCCTTTTCCTACCACAGTAGGAAAAGTACATTTCTGCCCATCGGTCTATAGACTGACCCTTTTCCTACCACAGTATGAAAAGTATTTTTCTACCTATCAGTCTATAGACTGACCCTTTTCCTACCACAGTAGTAAAAGTTCATTTCTGCCCATCAGTCTATAGACTGACCCTTTTCCTACCACAGTAGTAAAAGTTCATTTCTGCCCATCAGTCTATAGACTGACCCTTTTTCCTACCACAGTAGTAAAAGTTCATTTCTGCCCATCAGTCTATAGACTGACCCTTTTCCTACCACAGTATGAAAAGTATTTTTCTACCTATCAGTCTATAGACTGACCCTTTTCCTACCACAGCAGGAAAAGTATTTTTCTACCTATCAGTCAATATACTGACCCTTTTCCTACCACAGTAGGAAAAGTACATTTCTGCCCATCGGTCTATAGACTGACCCTTTTCCTACCACAGTAGGAAACGTTGTTTTCTACCTTTCAGTCTATAGACTGACCCTTATCTACCACAGTAGGAAAAGTATTTTTTACCTATCAGTCTATAGACTGACCCTTTTCCTACCACAGTAGGAAAAGTACATTTCTGCCCATCGGTCTATAGACTGACCCTTTTCCTACCACAGTATGAAAAGTATTTTTCTACCTATCAGTCTATAGACTGACCCTTTTCCTACCACAGTAGGAAAAGTACATTTCTGCCCATCGGTCTATAGACTGACCCTTTTTCCTACCACAGTAGTAAAAGTTCATTTCTGCCCATCAGTCTATAGACTGACCCTTTTTCCTACCACAGTATGAAAAGTATTTTTCTACCTATCAGTCTATAGACTGACCCTTTTCCTACCACAGTAGGAAAAGTTCATTTCTACCCATCAGTCTATAGACTGACCGTTTTCCTACCACAGTAGGAAAAGTATTTTTTACCTATCAGTCTATAGACTGACCCTTTTCCTACCACAGTAGGAAAAGTACATTTCTGCCCATCGGTCTATAGACTGACCCTTTTCCTACCACAGTAGGAAAAGTTCATTTCTACCCATCAGTCTATAGACTGACCATTTTCCTACCCAGTAAGAAAAGTTCATTTCTACCCATCAGTCTATAGACTGACCCTTTTCTTACCACAATAGGAAAAGTATTTTTCTACCCATCAGTCTATAGACTGACCCTTTTCCTACCACAGTATGAAAAGTACATTTCTGCCCATCAGTCTATAGACTGACCTTTTTCCTACCACAGTAGGAAAAGTATTTTTCTGCCCATCAGTCTATAGACTGACCCTTTTCCTACCACAGTAGGAAAAGTACATTTCTACCTATCAGTCTATAGACTGACCATTTTCCTACCACAGTATGAAAAGTACATTTCTGCCCATCAGTCTATAGACTGACCTTTTTCCTACCACAGTAGGAAAAGTATTTTTCTGCCCATCAGTCTATAGACTGACCCTTTTCCTACCACAGTAGGAAAAGTACATTTCTACCTATCAGTCTATAGACTGACCCTTTTCTTACCACAGTAGAAAAAGTATTTTTCTACCTCTCAGTCTATAGACTGACCCTTTTCCTACCACAGTAGGAAAAGTACATTTCTGCCCATCGGTCTATAGACTGACCCTTTTCCTACCACAGTATGAAAAGTATTTTTCTACCTATCAGTCTATAGACTGACCCTTTTCCTACCACAGTAGGAAAAGTTCCTTTCTACCCATCAGTCTATAGACTGACCCTTTTCCTACCACAGTAGGAAAAGTATTTTTTACCTATCAGTCTATAGACTGACCCTTTTCCTACCACAGTAGGAAAAGTTCATTTCTACCCATCAGTCTATAGACTGACCGTTTTCCTACCACAGTAGGAAAAGTATTTTTTACCTATCAGTCTATAGACTGACCCTTTTCCTACCACAGTAGGAAAAGTACATTTCTGCCCATCGGTCTATAGACTGACCCTTTTCCTACCACAGTAGGAAAAGTTCATTTCTACCCATCAGTCTATAGACTGACCATTTTCCTACCCAGTAAGAAAAGTTCATTTCTACCCATCAGTCTATAGACTGACCCTTTTCTTACCACAATAGGAAAAGTATTTTTCTACCTATCAGTCTATAGACTGACCCTTTTCTTACCACAGTAGAAAAAGTATTTTTCTACCCATCAGTCTATAGACTGACCCTTTTCCTACCACAGTATGAAAAGTACATTTCTGCCCATCAGTCTATAGACTGACCTTTTTCCTACCACAGTAGGAAAAGTATTTTTCTGCCCATCAGTCTATAGACTGACCCTTTTCCTACCACAGTAGGAAAAGTACATTTCTACCTATCAGTCTATAGACTGACCATTTTCCTACCACAGTATGAAAAGTACATTTCTGCCCATCAGTCTATAGACTGACCTTTTTCCTACCACAGTAGGAAAAGTATTTTTCTGCCCATCAGTCTATAGACTGACCCTTTTCCTACCACAGTAGGAAAAGTACATTTCTACCTATCAGTCTATAGACTGACCCTTTTCTTACCACAGTAGAAAAAGTATTTTTCTACCTCTCAGTCTATAGACTGACCCTTTTCCTACCACAGTAGGAAAAGTACATTTCTGCCCATCGGTCTATAGACTGACCCTTTTCCTACCACAGTATGAAAAGTATTTTTCTACCTATCAGTCTATAGACTGACCCTTTTCCTACCACAGTAGGAAAAGTTCCTTTCTACCCATCAGTCTATAGACTGACCCTTTTCCTACCACAGTAGGAAAAGTATTTTTTACCTATCAGTCTATAGACTGACCCTTTTCCTACCACAGTAGGAAACGTTGTTTTCTACCTTTCAGTCTATAGACTGACCCTTTTCTACCACAGTAGGAAAAGTATTTTTTACCTATCAGTCTATAGACTGACCCTTTTCTTACCACAGTAGGAAAAGTACATTTCTGCCCATCGGTCTATAGACTGACCCTTTTTCCTACCACAGTAGTAAAAGTTCATTTCTGCCCATCAGTCTATAGACTGACCCTTTTCCTACCACAGTAGGAAAAGTACATTTCTGCCCATCGGTCTATAGACTGACCCTTTTTCCTACCACAGTATGAAAAGTATTTTTCTACCTATCAGTCTATAGACTGACCCTTTTCCTACCACAGTAGGAAAAGTTCATTTCTACCCATCAGTCTATAGACTGACCGTTTTCCTACCACAGTAGGAAAAGTATTTTTTACCTATCAGTCTATAGACTGACCCTTTTCCTACCACAGTAGGAAAAGTACATTTCTGCCCATCGGTCTATAGACTGACCCTTTTCCTACCACAGTAGGAAAAGTTCATTTCTACCCATCAGTCTATAGACTGACCATTTTCCTACCCAGAAAGAAAAGTTCATTTCTACCCATCAGTCTATAGACTGACCCTTTTCTTACCACAATAGGAAAAGTATTTTTCTACCTATCAGTCTATAGACTGACCCTTTTCTTACCACAGTAGAAAAAGTATTTTTCTACCCATCAGTCTATAGACTGACCCTTTTTCTACCACAGTATGAAAAGTACATTTCTGCCCATCAGTCTATAGACTGACCTTTTTCCTACCACAGTAGGAAAAGTATTTTTCTGCCCATCAGTCTATAGACTGACCCTTTTCCTACCACAGTAGGAAAAGTACATTTCTACCTATCAGTCTATAGACTGACCATTTTCCTACCACAGTATGAAAAGTACATTTCTGCCCATCAGTCTATAGACTGACCTTTTTCCTACCACAGTAGGAAAAGTATTTTTCTGCCCATCAGTCTATAGACTGACCCTTTTCCTACCACAGTAGGAAAAGTACATTTTTACCTATCAGTCTATAGACTGACCCTTTTCTTACCACAGTAGAAAAAGTATTTTTCTACCTCTCAGTCTATAGACTGACCCTTTTCCTACCACAGTAGGAAAAGTACATTTCTGCCCATCGGTCTATAGACTGACCCTTTTCCTACCACAGTATGAAAAGTATTTTTCTACCTATCAGTCTATAGACTGACCCTTTTCCTACCACAGTAGGAAAAGTTCCTTTCTACCCATCAGTCTATAGACTGACCCTTTTCCTACCACAGTAGGAAAAGTATTTTTTACCTATGAGTCTATAGACTGACCCTTTTCCTACCACAGTAGGAAAAGTACATTTCTGCCCATCGGTCTATAGACTGACCCTTTTCCTACCACAGTAGGAAAAGTATTTTTTTACCTATCAGTCTATAGACTGACCCTTTTCCTACCACAGTAGGAAAAGTACATTTCTGCCCATCGGTCTATAGACTGACCCTTTTTCCTACCACAGTAGTGAAAGTTCATTTCTGCCCATCAGTCTATAGACTGACCCTTTTCCTACCACAGTATGAAAAGTATTTTTTTACCTATCAGTCTATAGACTGACCATTTTCTTACCACAGTAGAAAAAGTATTTTTCTACCCATCAGTCTATAGACTGACCCTTTTCCTACCACAGTAGGAAAAGTATTTTTCACCTATCAGTCTATAGACTGACCCTTTTCCTACCACAGTAGGAAAAGTACATTTCTGCCCATCGGTCTATAGACTGACCCTTTTCCTACCACAGTATGAAAAGTATTTTTCTACCTATCAGTCTATAGACTGACCCTTTTCCTACCACAGTAGTAAAAGTTCATTTCTGCCCATCAGTCTATAGACTGACCCTTTTCCTACCACAGTAGTAAAAGTTCATTTCTGCCCATCAGTCTATAGACTGACCCTTTTCCTACCACAGTAGGAAAAGTACATTTCTGCCCATCGGTCTATAGACTGACCCTTTTTCCTACCACAGTAGTAAAAGTTCATTTCTGCCCATCAGTCTATAGACTGACCCTTTTCCTACCACAGTATGAAAAGTATTTTTCTACCTATCAGTCTATAGACTGACCCTTTTCCTACCACAGTAGGAAAAGTTCATTTCTACCCATCAGTCTATAGACTGACCCTTTTCCTACCACAGCAGGAAAAGTATTTTTCTACCTATCAGTCAATATACTGACCCTTTTCCTACCACAGTAGGAAAAGTACATTTCTGCCCATCGGTCTATAGACTGACCTTTTTCCTACCACAGTAGGAAACGTTGTTTTCTACCTTTCAGTCTATAGACTGACCCTTTTCTACCACAGTAGGAAAAGTATTTTTTACCTATCAGTCTATAGACTGACCCTTTTCCTACCACAGTAGGAAAAGTACATTTCTGCCCATCGGTCTATAGACTGACCCTTTTCCTACCACAGTATGAAAAGTATTTTTCTACCTATCAGTCTATAGACTGACCCTTTTCCTACCACAGTAGGAAAAGTTCATTTCTACCCATCAGTCTATAGACTGACCCTTTTCCTACCACAGTAGGAAAAGTATTTTTTACCTATCAGTCTATAGACTGACCCTTTTCCTACCACAGTAGGAAAAGTACATTTCTGCCCATCGGTCTATAGACTGACCCTTTTTCCTACCACAGTAGTAAAAGTTCATTTCTGCCCATCAGTCAATAGACTGACCCTTTTCCTACCACAGTAGTAAAAGTTCATTTCTGCCCATCAGTCTATAGACTGACCCTTTTTCCTACCACAGTAGTAAAAGTTCATTTCTGCCCATCAGTCTATAGACTGACCCTTTTTCCTACCACAGTATGAAAAGTATTTTTCTACCTATCAGTCTATAGACTGACCCTTTTCCTACCACAGTAGGAAAAGTTCATTTCTACCCATCAGTCTATAGACTGACCGTTTTCCTACCACAGTAGGAAAAGTATTTTTTACCTATCAGTCTATAGACTGACCCTTTTCCTACCACAGTAGGAAAAGTACATTTCTGCCCATCGGTCTATAGACTGACCCTTTTCCTACCACAGTATGAAAAGTATTTTTCTACCTATCAGTCTATAGACTGACCCTTTTCCTACCACAGTAGGAAAAGTTCATTTCTACCCATCAGTCTATAGACTGACCCTTTTCCTACCACAGTAGGAAAAGTACATTTCTGCCCATCGGTCTATAGACTGACCCTTTTTCCTACCACAGTAGTAAAAGTTCATTTCTGCCCATCAGTCTATAGACTGACCCTTTTCCTACCACAGTAGGAAAAGTATTTTTTACCTTGCAGTCTATAGACTGACCCTTTTCCTACCACAGTAGGAAAAGTACATTTCTGCCCATCGGTCTATAGACTGACCCTTTTCCTACCACAGTATGAAAAGTATTTTTCTACCTATCAGTCTATAGACTGACCCTTTTCCTACCACAGTAGGAAAAGTTCATTTCTACCCATCAGTCTATAGACTGACCCTTTTCCTACCACAGTAGGAAAAGTATTTTTTACCTATCAGTCTATAGACTGACCCTTTTCCTACCACAGTAGGAAAAGTACATTTCTGCCCATCGGTCTATAGACTGACCCTTTTTCCTACCACAGTAGTAAAAGTTCATTTCTGCCCATCAGTCAATAGACTGACCCTTTTCCTACCACAGTAGTAAAAGTTCATTTCTGCCCATCAGTCTATAGACTGACCCTTTTTCCTACCACAGTAGTAAAAGTTCATTTCTGCCCATCAGTCTATAGACTGACCCTTTTTCCTACCACAGTATGAAAAGTATTTTTCTACCTATCAGTCTATAGACTGACCCTTTTCCTACCACAGTAGGAAAAGTTCATTTCTACCCATCAGTCTATAGACTGACCGTTTTCCTACCACAGTAGGAAAAGTATTTTTTACCTATCAGTCTATAGACTGACCCTTTTCCTACCACAGTAGGAAAAGTACATTTCTGCCCATCGGTCTATAGACTGACCCTTTTCCTACCACAGTATGAAAAGTATTTTTCTACCTATCAGTCTATAGACTGACCCTTTTCCTACCACAGTAGGAAAAGTTCATTTCTACCCATCAGTCTATAGACTGACCCTTTTCCTACCACAGTAGGAAAAGTACATTTCTGCCCATCGGTCTATAGACTGACCCTTTTTCCTACCACAGTAGTAAAAGTTCATTTCTGCCCATCAGTCTATAGACTGACCCTTTTCCTACCACAGTAGGAAAAGTATTTTTTACCTTGCAGTCTATAGACTGACCCTTTTCCTACCACAGTAGGAAAAGTACATTTCTGCCCATCGGTCTATAGACTGACCCTTTTTCCTACCACAGTAGGAAAAGTTCATTTCTACCCATCAGTATATAGACTGACCCTTTTCCTACCACAGCAGGAAAAATATTTTTCTACCTATCAGTCAATATACTGACCCTTTTCCTACCACAGTAGGAAAAGTACATTTCTGCCCATCGGTCTATAGACTGACCCTTTTCCTACCACAGTAGGAAACGTTGTTTTCTACCTTTCAGTCTATAGACTGACCCTTTTCTACCACAGTAGGAAAAGTATTTTTCTGTCCATCAGTCTATAGACTGACCCTTTTCTTACCACAGTAGGAAAAGTTCATTTCTGCCCATCAGTCTATAGACTGATCCTTTTCCTACCACAGCAGGAAAAGTATTTTTCTACCTATCAGTCTATAGACTGACCTTTTCCTACCACAGTAGGAAAAGTATTTTTCTACCTATCAGTCTATAGACTGACCCTTTTCCTACCACAGTAGGAAACGTTGTTTTCTACCTATCAGTCTATAGACTGACCCTTTTCTACCACAGTAGGAAAAGTATTTTTCTACCTATCAGTCTATAGACTGACCCTTTTCCTACCACAGTAGGAAAAGTATATTTCTGCCCATCGGTCCATAGACTGACCCTTTTCCTACCACAGTATGCTCTTCGCGCAGCGAGCATTCCGAAGCGGCTGACAATTTTTCTCTGCGCCCTTCCATTACGTGACCTATTTCGCTAATTAGATGCGCAGGTTATTCAAAAATGACCATTTTTGTAGCCATGCTCGGTGGGCAGCGACTATAGGAAAAGTTCATTTCTGCCCATCAGTCTATAGACTGACCCTTTTCCTACCACAGTAGGAAAAGTTCATTTCTACCCATCAGTCTATAGACTGACCATTTTCCTACCCAGTAAGAAAAGTTCATTTCTACCCATCGGTCTATAGACTGACCCTTTTCTTACCACAATAGGAAAAGTATTTTTCTACCTATCAGTCTATAGACTGACCCTTTTCTTACCACAGTAGAAAAAGTATTTTTCTACCCATCAGTCTATAGACTGACCCTTTTCCTACCACAGTATGAAAAGTACATTTCTGCCCATCAGTCTATAGACTGACCTTTTTCCTACCACAGTAGGAAAAGTATTTTTCTGCTCATCAGTCTATAGACTGACCCTTTTCCTACCACAGTAGGAAAAGTACATTTCTACCTATCAGTCTATAGACTGACCATTTTCCTACCACAGTATGAAAAGTACATTTCTGCCCATCAGTCTATAGACTGACCTTTTTCCTACCACAGTAGGAAAAGTATTTTTCTGCCCATCAGTCTATAGACTGACCCTTTTCCTACCACAGTATGCTCTTCGCGCAGCGAGCATTCCGAAGCGGCTGACAATTTTTCTCTGCGCCCTTCCATTACGTGACCTATTTCGCTAATTAGATGCGCAGGTTATTCAAAAATGACCATTTTTGTAGCCCTGCTCGGTGGGCAGCGACTATAGGAAAAGTTCATTTCTGCCCATCAGTCTATAGACTGACCCTTTTCCTACCACAGTAGGAAAAGTTCATTTCTACCCATCAGTCTATAGACTGACCATTTTCCTACCCAGTAAGAAAAGTTCATTTCTACCCATCAGTCTATAGACTGACCCTTTTCTTACCACAATAGGAAAAGTATTTTTCTACCTATCAGTCTATAGACTGACCCTTTTCTTACCACAGTAGAAAAAGTATTTTTCTACCCATCAGTCTATAGACTGACCCTTTTCCTACCACAGTATGAAAAGTACATTTCTGCCCATCAGTCTATAGACTGACCTTTTTCCTACCACAGTAGGAAAAGTATTTTTCTGCCCATCAGTCTATAGACTGACCCTTTTCCTACCACAGTAGGAAAAGTACATTTCTACCTATCAGTCTATAGACTGACCATTTTCCTACCACAGTATGAAAAGTACATTTCTGCCCATCAGTCTATAGACTGACCTTTTTCCTACCACAGTAGGAAAAGTATTTTTCTGCCCATCAGTCTATAGACTGACCCTTTTCCTACCACAGTAGGAAAAGTACATTTCTACCTATCAGTCTATAGACTGACCCTTTTCTTACCACAGTAGAAAAAGTATTTTTCTACCTCTCAGTCTATAGACTGACCCTTTTCCTACCACAGTAGGAAAAGTACATTTCTGCCCATCGGTCTATAGACTGACCCTTTTCCTACCACAGTATGAAAAGTATTTTTCTACCTATCAGTCTATAGACTGACCCTTTTCCTACCACAGTAGGAAAAGTTCCTTTCTACCCATCAGTCTATAGACTGACCCTTTTCCTGCCACAGTAGGAAAAGTACATTTCTGCCCATCGGTCTATAGACTGACCCTTTTTCCTACCACAGTAGTAAAAGTTCATTTCTGCCCATCAGTCTATAGACTGACCATTTTCCTACCACAGTAGGAAAAGTATTTTTATACCTATCAGTCTATAGACTGACCCTTTTCCTACCACAGTAGTAAAAGTTCATTTCTGCCTTCAGTCTATAGACTGACCCTTTTCCTACCGCAGTAGGAAAAGTACATTTCTGCCCATCGGTCTATAGACTGACCCTTTTTCCTACCACAGTAGTAAAAGTTCATTTCTGCCCATCAGTCTATAGACTGACCCTTTTCCTACCACAGTATGAAAAGTATTTTTCTACCTATCAGTCTATAGACTGACCCTTTTCCTACCACAGTAGGAAAAGTTCATTTCTACCCATCAGTCTATAGACTGACCCTTTTCCTACCACAGCAGGAAAAGTATTTTTATACCTATCAGTCAATATACTGACCCTTTTCCTACCACAGTAGGAAACGTTGTTTTCTACCTTTCAGTCTATAGACTGACCCTTTTCTACCACAGTAGGAAAAGTATTTTTTACCTATCAGTCTATAGACTGACCCTTTTCCTACCACAGTAGGAAAAGTTCATTTCTACCCATCAGTCTATAGACTGACCCTTTTCCTACCACAGTAGGAAAAGTATTTTTTACCTATCAGTCTATAGACTGACCCTTTTCCTACCACAGTAGGAAAAGTTCATTTCTACCCATCAGTCTATAGACTGACCCTTTTCCTACCACAGTAGGAAAAGTATTTTTTACCTATCAGTCTATAGACTGACCCTTTTCCTACCACAGTAGGAAAAGTACATTTCTGCCCATCGGTCTATAGACTGACCCTTTTTCCTACCACAGTAGTAAAAGTTCATTTCTGCCCATCAGTCAATAGACTGACCCTTTTCCTACCACAGTAGTAAAAGTTCTTTTCTGCCCATCAGTCTATAGACTGACCCTTTTCCTACCACAGTAGGAAAAGTACATTTCTGCCCATCGGTCTATAGACTGACCCTTTTTCCTACCACAGTAGTAAAAGTTCATTTCTACCCATCAGTCTATAGACTGACCCTTTTCCTACCACAGTAGGAAAAGTATTTTTTACCTATCAGTCTATAGACTGACCCTTTTCCTACCACAGTAGGAAAAGTACATTTCTGCCCATCGGTCTATAGACTGACCCTTTTCCTACCACAGTAGGAAACGTTGTTTTCTACCTTTCAGTCTATAGACTGACCCTTTTCTACCACAGTAGGAAAAGTATTTTTTACCTATCAGTCTATAGACTGACCCTTTTCCTACCACAGTAGGAAAAGTACATTTCTGCCCATCGGTCTATAGACTGGCCCTTTTCCTACCACAGTATGAAAAGTATTTTTCTACCTATCAGTCTATAGACTGACCCTTTTCCTACCACAGTAGGAAAAGTTCATTTCTACCCATCAGTCTATAGACTGACCCTTTTCCTACCACAGTAGGAAAAGTTCATTTCTACCCATCAGTCTATAGACTGACCCTTTTTCCTACCACAGTAGTGAAAGTTCATTTCTGCCCATCAGTCTATAGACTGACCCTTTTCCTACCACAGTATGAAAAGTATTTTTCTACCCATCAGTCTATAGACTGACCCTTTTCCTACCACAGTATGAAAAGTTCATTTCTACCCATCAGTCTATAGACTGACCCTTTTCCTACCACAGTAGGAAAAGTATTTTTTACCTATCAGTCTATAGACTGACCCTTTTCCTACCACAGTAGGAAAAGTACATTTCTGCCCATCGGTCTATAGACTGACCCTTTTCCTACCACAGTATGAAAAGTATTTTTCTACCTATCAGTCTATAGACTGACCCTTTTCCTACCACAGTAGTAAAAGTTCATTTCTGCCCATCAGTCTATAGACTGACCCTTTTCCTACCACAGTAGTAAAAGTTCATTTCTGCCCATCAGTCTATAGACTGACCCTTTTCCTACCACAGTAGGAAAAGTACATTTCTGCCCATCGGTCTATAGACTGACCCTTTTTCCTACCACAGTAGTAAAAGTTCATTTCTGCCCATCAGTCTATAGACTGACCCTTTTCCTACCACAGTATGAAAACTATTTTTCTACCTATCAGTCTATAGACTGACCCTTTTCCTACCACAGTAGGAAAAGTTCATTTCTACCCATCAGTCTATAGACTGACCCTTTTCCTACCACAGCAGGAAAAGTATTTTTCTACCTATCAGTCAATATACTGACCCTTTTCCTACCACAGTAGGAAAAGTACATTTCTGCCCATCGGTCTATAGACTGACCCTTTTCCTACCACAGTAGGAAACGTTGTTTTCTACCTTTCAGTCTATAGACTGACCCTTTTCTACCACAGTAGGAAAAGTATTTTTTACCTATCAGTCTATAGACTGACCCTTTTCCTACCACAGTAGGAAAAGTACATTTCTGCCCATCGGTCTATAGACTGACCCTTTTCCTACCACAGTATGAAAAGTATTTTTCTACCTATCAGTCTATAGACTGACCCTTTTCCTACCACAGTAGGAAAAGTTCATTTCTACCCATCAGTCTATAGACTGACCCTTTTCCTACCACAGTAGGAAAAGTATTTTTTACCTATCAGTCTATAGACTGACCCTTTTCCTACCACAGTAGGAAAAGTACATTTCTGCCCATCGGTCTATAGACTGACCCTTTTTCCTACCACAGTAGTAAAAGTTCATTTCTGCCCATCAGTCAATAGACTGACCCTTTTCCTACCACAGTAGTAAAAGTTCATTTCTGCCCATCAGTCTATAGACTGACCCTTTTTCCTACCACAGTAGTAAAAGTTCATTTCTGCCCATCAGTCTATAGACTGACCCTTTTTCCTACCACAGTATGAAAAGTATTTTTCTACCTATCAGTCTATAGACTGACCCTTTTCCTACCACAGTAGGAAAAGTTCATTTCTACCCATCAGTCTATAGACTGACCGTTTTCCTACCACAGTAGGAAAAGTATTTTTTACCTATCAGTCTATAGACTGACCCTTTTCCTACCACAGTAGGAAAAGTACATTTCTGCCCATCGGTCTATAGACTGACCCTTTTCCTACCACAGTATGAAAAGTATTTTTCTACCTATCAGTCTATAGACTGACCCTTTTCCTACCACAGTAGGAAAAGTTCATTTCTACCCATCAGTCTATAGACTGACCCTTTTCCTACCACAGTAGGAAAAGTACATTTCTGCCCATCGGTCTATAGACTGACCCTTTTTCCTACCACAGTAGTAAAAGTTCATTTCTGCCCATCAGTCTATAGACTGACCCTTTTCCTACCACAGTAGGAAAAGTATTTTTTACCTTGCAGTCTATAGACTGACCCTTTTCCTACCACAGTAGGAAAAGTACATTTCTGCCCATCGGTCTATAGACTGACCCTTTTTCCTACCACAGTAGGAAAAGTTCATTTCTACCCATCAGTATATAGACTGACCCTTTTCCTACCACAGCAGGAAAAATATTTTTCTACCTATCAGTCAATATACTGACCCTTTTCCTACCACAGTAGGAAAAGTACATTTCTGCCCATCGGTCTATAGACTGACCCTTTTCCTACCACAGTAGGAAACGTTGTTTTCTACCTTTCAGTCTATAGACTGACCCTTTTCTACCACAGTAGGAAAAGTATTTTTCTGTCCATCAGTCTATAGACTGACCCTTTTCTTACCACAGTAGGAAAAGTTCATTTCTGCCCATCAGTCTATAGACTGACCCTTTTCCTACCACAGCAGGAAAAGTATTTTTCTACCTATCAGTCTATAGACTGACCTTTTCCTACCACAGTAGGAAAAGTATTTTTCTACCTATCAGTCTATAGACTGACCCTTTTCCTACCACAGTAGGAAACGTTGTTTTCTACCTATCAGTCTATAGACTGACCTTTTTCCTACCACAGTAGGAAAAGTACATTTCTGCCCATCGGTCTATAGACTGACCCTTTTCCTACCACAGTAGGAAAAGTACATTTCTGCCCATCGGTCTATAGACTGACCCTTTTTCCTACCACAGTAGTAAAAGTTCATTTCTGCCCATCAGTCAATAGACTGACCCTTTTCCTACCACAGTAGGAAAAGTACATTTCTGCCCATCGGTCTATAGACTGACCCTTTTCCTACCACAGTAGGAAACGTTGTTTTCTACCTTTCAGTCTATAGACTGACCCTTTTCTACCACAGTAGGAAAAGTATTTTTCTACCCATCAGTCTATAGACTGACCCTTTTCTTACCACAGTAGGAAAAGTTCATTTCTGCCCATCAGTCTATAGACTGACCCTTTTCCTACCACAGCAGAAAAAGTATTTTTCTACCTATCAGTCTATAGACTGACCTTTTCCTACCACAGTAGGAAAAGTATTTTTCTACCTATCAGTCTATAGACTGACCCTTTTCCTACCACAGTAGGAAACGTTGTTTTCTACCTATCAGTCTATAGACTGACCCTTTTCTACCACAGTAGGAAAAGTATTTTTCTACCTATCAGTCTATAGACTGACCCTTTTCCTACCACAGTAGGAAAAGTATATTTCTGCCCATCGGTCCATAGACTGACCCTTTTCCTACCACAGTATGCTCTTCGCCCGGCGAGCATTCCGAAGCGGCTGACAATTTTTCTCTGCGCCCTTCCATTACGTGACCTATTTCGCTAATTAGATGCGCAGGTTATTCAAAAATGACCATTTTTGTAGCCATGCTCGGTGGGCAGCGACTATAGGAAAAGTTCATTTCTGCCCATCAGTCTATAGACTGACCCTTTTCCTACCACAGTAGGAAAAGTTCATTTCTACCCATCAGTCTATAGACTGACCATTTTCCTACCACAGTAGGAAAAGTTCATTTCTACCCATCAGTCTATAGACTGACCCTTTTCTTACCACAGTAGGAAAAGTATTTTTCTACCTATCAGTCTATAGACTGACCCTTTTCTTACCACAGTAGAAAAAGTATTTTTCTACCCATCAGTCTATAGACTGACCCTTTTCCTACCACAGTATGAAAAGTACATTTCTGCCCATCAGTCTATAGACTGACCTTTTTCCTACCACAGTAGGAAAAGTATTTTTCTGCCCATCAGTCTATAGACTGACCCTTTTCCTACCACAGTAGGAAAAGTACATTTCTACCTATCAGTCTATAGACTGACCCTTTTCCTACCACAGTATGAAAAGTATTTTTCTACCTATCAGTCTATAGACTGACCCTTTTCCTACCACAGTAGGAAAAGTACATTTCTGTTCATCGGTCTATAGACTGACCCTTTTCCTACCACAGTATGAAAAGTATTTTTCTACCTATCAGTCTATAGACTGACCCTTTTCCTACCACAGTAGGAAAAGTTCATTTCTACCCATCAGTCTATAGACTGACCCTTTTCCTACCACAGTAGGAAAAGTACATTTCTGCCCATCGGTCTATAGACTGACCCTTTTTTCTACCACAGTAGTAAAAGTTCATTTCTGCCCATCAGTCTATAGACTGACCCTTTTCCTACCACAGTAGGAAAAGTATTTTTTACCTATCAGTCTATAGACTGACCCTTTTCCTACCACAGTAGGAAAAGTACATTTCTGCCCATCGGTCTATAGACTGACCCTTTTCCTACCACAGTATGAAAAGTATTTTTCTACCTATCAGTCTATAGACTGACCCTTTTCCTACCACAGTAGGAAAAGTACATTTCTGCCCATCGGTCTATAGACTGACCCTTTTCTTACCACAGTAGAAAAAGTATTTTTCTACCTATCAGTCTATAGACTGACCCTTTTCCTACCACAGTAGGAAAAGTATTTTTCTGCCCATCAGTCTATAGACTGACCCTTTTCCTACCACAGTAGGAAAAGTACATTTCTACCTATCAGTCTATAGACTGACCCTTTTCCTACCACAGTAGGAAAAGTACATTTCTGCCCATCGGTCTATAGACTGACCCTTTTCCTACCACAGTATGAAAAGTATTTTTCTACCTATCAGTCTATAGACTGACCCATTTCCTACCACAGTAGGAAAAGTTCCTTTCTACCCATCAGTCTATAGACTGACCCTTTTCCTACCACAGTAGGAAGAGTATTTTTTACCTATCAGTCTATAGACTGACCCTTTTCCTACCACATTAGGAAAAGTACATTTCTGCCCATCGGTCTATAGACTGACCCTTTTTCCTACCACAGTAGTAAAAGTTCATTTCTGCCCATCAGTCTATAGACTGACCCTTTTCCTACCACAGTAGGAAAAGTATTTTTTTACCTATCAGTCTATAGACTGACCCTTTTCCTACCACAGTAGGAAAAGTACATTTCTGCCCATCGGTCTATAGACTGACCCTTTTTCCTACCACAGTAGTAAAAGTTCATTTCTGCCCATCAGTCTATAGACTGACCCTTTTCCTACCACAGTATGAAAAGTATTTTTTTACCTATCAGTCTATAGACTGACCCTTTTCTTACCACAGTAGAAAAAGTATTTTTCTACCCATCAGTCTATAGACTGACCCTTTTCCTACCACAGTATGAAAAGTTCTTTTCTACCCATCAGTCTATAGACTGACCCTTTTCCTACCACAGTAGGAAAAGTATTTTTTACCTATCAGTCTATAGACTGACCCTTTTCCTACCACAGTAGGAAAAGTACATTTCTGCCCATCGGTCTATAGACTGACCCTTTTCCTACCACAGTATGAAAAGTATTTTTCTACCTATCAGTCTATAGACTGACCCTTTTCCTACCACAGTAGGAAAAGTTCATTTCTACCCATCAGTCTATAGACTGACCCTTTTCCTACCACAGTAGGAAAAGTATTTTTTACCTATCAGTCTATAGACTGACCCTTTTCCTACCACAGTAGGAAAAATACATTTCTGCCCATCGGTCTATAGACTGACCCTTTTTCCTACCACAGTAGTAAAAGTTCATTTCTGCCCATCAGTCAATAGACTGACCCTTTTCCTACCACAGTAGTAAAAGTTCATTTCTGCCCATCAGTCTATAGACTGACCCTTTTCCTACCACAGTAGGAAAAGTACATTTCTGCCCATCGGTCTATAGACTGACCCTTTTTCCTACCACAGTAGTAAAAGTTCATTTCTACCCATCAGTCTATAGACTGACCCTTTTCCTACCACAGCAGGAAAAGTATTTTTCTACCTATCAGTCAATATACTGACCCTTTTCCTACCACAGTAGGAAAAGTACATTTCTGCCCATCGGTCTATAGACTGACCCTTTTCCTACCACAGTAGGAAACGTTGTTTTCTACCTTTCAGTCTATAGACTGACCCTTTTCTACCACAGTAGGAAAAGTATTTTTCTACCCATCAGTCTATAGACTGACCCTTTTCCTACCACAGCAGAAAAAGTATTTTTCTACCTATCAGTCTATAGACTGACCTTTTCCTACCATAGTAGGAAAAGTATTTTTCTACCTATCAGTCTATAGACTGACCCTTTTCCTACCACAGTAGGAAACGTTGTTTTCTACCTATCAGTCTATAGACTGACCCTTTTCTACCACAGTAGGAAAAGTATTTTTCTACCTATCAGTCTATAGACTGACCCTTTTCCTACCACAGTAGGAAAAGTATATTTCTTCCCATCGGTCCATAGACTGACCCTTTTCCTACCACAGTATGCTCTTCGCCCGGCGAGCATTCCGAAGCGGCTGACAATTTTTCTCTGCGCCCTTCCATTACGTGACCTATTTCGCTAATTAGATGCGCAGGTTATTCAAAAATGACCATTTTTGTAGCCATGCTCGGTGGGCAGCGACTATAGGAAAAGTTCATTTCTGCCCATCAGTCTATAGACTGACCCTTTTCCTACCACAGTAGGAAAAGTTCATTTCTACCCATCAGTCTATAGACTGACCATTTTCCTACCACAGTAGGAAAAGTTCATTTCTACCCATCAGTCTATAGACTGACCCTTTTCCTACCACAGTAGGAAAAGTACATTTCTACCTATCAGTCTATAGACTGACCCTTTTCCTACCACAGTATGAAAAGTATTTTTCTACCTATCAGTCTATAGACTGACCCTTTTCCTACCACAGTAGGAAAAGTTCATTTCTACCCATCAGTCTATAGACTGACCCTTTTCCTACCACAGTAGGAAAAGTATTTTTTACCTATCAGTCTATAGACTGACCCTTTTCCTACCACAGTAGAAAAAGTACATTTCTGTTTATCGGTCTATAGACTGACCCTTTTCCTACCACAGTATGAAAAGTATTTTTCTACCTATCAGTCTATAGACTGACCCTTTTCCTACCACAGTAGGAAAAGTTCATTTCTACCCATCAGTCTATAGACTGACCCTTTTCCTACCACAGTAGGAAAAGTATTTTTTACCTATCAGTCTATAGACTGACCCTTTTCCTACCACAGTAGGAAAAGTTCATTTCTGCCCATCAGTCTATAGACTGACCCTTTTCTACCACAGTAGGAAAAGTATTTTTCTACCTATCAGTCTATAGACTGACCCTTTTCCTACCACAGTAGGAAAAGTATATTTCTGCCCATCGGTCCATAGACTGACCCTTTTCCTACCACAGTATGCTCTTCGCCCGGCGAGCATTCCGAAGCGGCTGACAATTTTTCTCTGCGCCCTTCCATTACGTGACCTATTTCGCTAATTAGATGCGCAGGTTATTCAAAAATGACCATTTTTGTAGCCATGCTCGGTGGGCAGCGACTATAGGAAAAGTTCATTTCTGCCCATCAGTCTATAGACTGACCCTTTTCCTACCACAGTAGGAAAAGTTCATTTCTACCCATCAGTCTATAGACTGACCATTTTCCTACCACAGTAGGAAAAGTTCATTTCTACCCATCAGTCTATAGACTGTTCCTTTTCTTACCACAGTAGGAAAAGTATTTTTCTACCTATCAGTCTATAGACTGACCCTTTTCTTACCACAGTAGAAAAAGTATTTTTCTACCCATCAGTCTATAGACTGACCCTTTTCCTACCACAGTATGAAAAGTACATTTCTGCCCATCAGTCTATAGACTGACCTTTTTCCTACCACAGTAGGAAAAGTATTTTTCTGCCCATCAGTCTATAGACTGACCCTTTTCCTACCACAGTAGGAAAAGTACATTTCTACCTATCAGTCTATAGACTGACCCTTTTCCTACCACAGTATGAAAAGTATTTTTCTACCTATCAGTCTATAGACTGACCCTTTTCCTACCACAGTAGGAAAAGTACATTTCTGTTCATCGGTCTATAGACTGACCCTTTTCCTACCACAGTATGAAAAGTATTTTTCTACCTATCAGTCTATAGACTGACCCTTTTCCTACCACAGTAGGAAAAGTTCATTTCTACCCATCAGTCTATAGACTGACCCTTTTCCTACCACAGTAGGAAAAGAATTTTTTACCTATCAGTCTATAGACTGACCCTTTTCCTACCACAGTAGGAAAAGTACATTTCTGCCCATCGGTCTATAGACTGACCCTTTTTCCTACCACAGTAGTAAAAGTTCTATTCTGCCCATCAGTCTATAGACTGACCCTTTTCCTACCACAGTAGGAAAAGTTCATTTCTACCCATCAGTCTATAGACTGTTCCTTTTCTTACCACAGTAGGAAAAGTATTTTTCTACCTATCAGTCTATAGACTGACCCTTTTCTTACCACAGTAGAAAAAGTATTTTTCTACCCATCAGTCTATAGACTGACCCTTTTCCTACCACAGTATGAAAAGTACATTTCTGCCCATCAGTCTATAGACTGACCTTTTTCCTACCACAGTAGGAAAAGTATTTTTCTGCCCATCAGTCTATAGACTGACCCTTTTCCTACCACAGTAGGAAAAGTACATTTCTACCTATCAGTCTATAGACTGACCCTTTTCCTACCACAGTATGAAAAGTATTTTTCTACCTATCAGTCTATAGACTGACCCTTTTCCTACCACAGTAGGAAAAGTACATTTCTGTTCATCGGTCTATAGACTGACCCTTTTCCTACCACAGTATGAAAAGTATTTTTCTACCTATCAGTCTATAGACTGACCCTTTTCCTACCACAGTAGGAAAAGTTCATTTCTACCCATCAGTCTATAGACTGACCCTTTTCCTACCACAGTAGGAAAAGAATTTTTTACCTATCAGTCTATAGACTGACCCTTTTCCTACCACAGTAGGAAAAGTACATTTCTGCCCATCGGTCTATAGACTGACCCTTTTTCCTACCACAGTAGTAAAAGTTCTATTCTGCCCATCAGTCTATAGACTGACCCTTTTCCTACCACAGTAGGAAAAGTATTTTTTACCTATCAGTCTATAGACTGACCCTTTTCCTACCACAGTAGGAAAAGTACATTTCTGCCCATCGGTCTATAGACTGACCCTTTTCCTACCACAGTATGAAAAGTATTTTTCTACCTATCAGTCTATAGACTGACCCTTTTCCTACCACAGTAGGAAAAGTACATTGCTGCCCATCGGTCTATAGACTGACCCTTTTTCCTACCACAGTAGTAAAAGTTCATTTCTGCTCATCAGTCTATAGACTGACCCTTTTCCTACCACAGTATGAAAAGTATTTTTTTACCTATCAGTCTATAGACTGACCCTTTTCTTACCACAGTAGAAAAAGTATTTTTCTACCCATCAGTCTATAGACTGACCCTTTTCCTACCACAGTATGAAAAGTACATTTCTGCCCATCAGTCTATAGACTGACCTTTTTCCTACCACAGTAGGAAAAGTATTTTTCTGCCCATCAGTCTATAGACTGACCCTTTTCCTACCACAGTAGGAAAAATACATTTCTACCTATCAGTCTATAGACTGACCCTTTTCCTACCACAGTATGAAAAGTATTTTTCTACCTATCAGTCTATAGACTGACCCTTTTCCTACCACAGTAGGAAAAGTACATTTCTGCCCATCGGTCTATAGACTGACCCTTTTTCCTACCACAGTAGTAAAAGTTCATTTCTGCCCATCAGTCTATAGACTGACCCTTTTCCTACCACAGTATGAAAAGTATTATATTACCTATCAGTCTATAGACTGACCCTTTTCTTACCACAGTAGAAAAAGTATTTTTCTACCCATCAGTCTATAGACTGACCCTTTTCCTACCACAGTATGAAAAGTTCATTTCTACCCATCAGTCTATAGACTGACCCTTTTCCTACCACAGTGAGAATAGTATTTTTTACCTATCAGTCTATAGACTGACCCTTTTCCTACCACAGTAGGAAAAGTACATTTCTGCCCATCGGTCTATAGACTGCGCATCTAATTAGCGAAATAGGTCACGTAATGGAAGGGCGCAGAGAAAAATTGTCAGCCGCTTCGGAATGCTCGCCGGGCGAAGAGCATACTGTGGTAGGAAAAGGGTCAGTCTATGGACCGATGGGCAGAAATATACTTTTCCTACTGTGGTAGGAAAAGGGTCAGTCTATAGACTGATAGGTAGAAAAATACTTTTCCTACTGTGGTAGAAAAGGGTCAGTCTATAGACTGATAGGTAGAAAACAACGTTTCCTACTGTGGTAGGAATAGGGTCAGTCTATAGACTGATAGGTAGAAAAATACTTTTCCTACTGTGGTAGGAAAAGGTCAGTCTATAGACTGATAGGTAGAAAAATACTTTTTCTGCTGTGGTAGGAAAAGGGTCAGTCTATAGACTGATGGGCAGAAATGAACTTTTCCTACTGTGGTAAGAAAAGGGTCAGTCTATAGACTGATGGGTAGAAAAATACTTTTCCTACTGTGGTAGGAAAAGGGTCAGTCTATAGACCGATGGGCAGAAATGTACTTTTCCTACTGTGGTAGGAAAAGGGTCAGTATATTGACTGATAGGTAGAAAAATACTTTTCCTGCTGTGGTAGGAAAAGGGTCAGTCTATAGACTGATGGGTAGAAATGAACTTTTACTACTGTGGTAGGAAAAGGGTCAGTCTATTGACTGATGGGCAGAAATGAACTTTTACTACTGTGGTAGGAAAAAGGGTCAGTCTATAGACCGATGGGCAGAAATGTACTTTTCCTACTGTGGTAGGAAAAGGGTCAGTCTATAGACTGATGGGTAGAAATGAACTTTTCCTACTGTGGTAGGAAAAGGGTCAGTCTATAGACTGATAGGTGGAAAAATACTTTTCATACTGTGGTAGGAAAAGGGTCAGTCTATAGACCGATGGGCAGAAATGTACTTTTCCTACTGTGGTAGGAAAAGGGTCAGTCTATAGACTGATAGGTAAAAAATACTTTTCTCACTGTGGTAGGAAAAGGGTCAGTCTATAGACTGATGGGTAGAAATGAACTTTTCATACTGTGGTAGGAAAAGGGTCAGTCTATAGACTGATGGGTAGAAAAATACTTTTTCTACTGTGGTAAGAAAAGGGTCAGTCTATAGACTGATAGGTAAAAAAATACTTTTCATACTGTGGTAGGAAAAGGGTCAGTCTATAGACTGATGGGCAGAAATGAACTTTTACTACTGTGGTAGGAAAAAGGGTCAGTCTATAGACCGATGGGCAGAAATGTACTTTTCCTACTGTGGTAGGAAAAGGGTCAGTCTATAGACTGATAGGTAGAAATGTATTTTTCCTACTGTGGTAGGAAAAGGGTCAGTCTATAGACTGATGGGCAGAAAAATACTTTTCCTACTGTGGTAGGAAAAAGGTCAGTCTATAGACTGATGGGCAGAAATGTACTTTTCATACTGTGGTAGGAAAAGGGTCAGTCTATAGACTGATGGGTAGAAAAATACTTTTTCTACTGTGGTAAGAAAAGGGTCAGTCTATAGACTGATAGGTAAAAAAATACTTTTCATACTGTGGTAGGAAAAGGGTCAGTCTATAGACTGATGAGCAGAAATGAACTTTTACTACTGTGGTAGAAAAAAGGGTCAGTCTATAGACCGATGGGCAGCAATGTACTTTTCCTACTGTGGTAGGAAAAGGGTCAGTCTATAGACTGATAGGTAGAAAAATACTTTTCATACTGTGGTAGGAAAAGGGTCAGTCTATAGACCGATGGGCAGAAATGTACTTTTCCTACTGTGGTAGGAAAAGGGTCAGTCTATAGACTGATAGGTAAAAAATACTTTTCCTACTGTGGTAGGAAAAGGGTCAGTCTATAGACTGATGGGCAGAAATGAACTTTTACTACTGTGGTAGGAAAAAGGGTCAGTCTATAGACCGATGGGCAGAAATGTACTTTTCCTACTGTGGTAGGAAAAGGGTCAGTCTATAGACTGATAGGTAAAAAATACTTTTCCTACTGTGGTAGGAAAAGGGTCAGTCTATAGACTGATGGGTAGAAATGAACTTTTCCTACTGTGGTAGGAAAAGGGTCAGTCTATAGACTGATAGGTAGAAAAATACTTTTCATACTGTGGTAGGAAAAGGGTCAGTCTATAGACCGATGAACAGAAATGTACTTTTCATACTGTGGTAGGAAAAGGGTCAGTCTATAGACTGATAGGTAGAAATGTACTTTTCCTACTGTGGTAGGAAAAGGGTCAGTCTATAGACTGATGGGCAGAAAAATACTTTTCCTACTGTGGTAGGAAAAAGGTCAGTCTATAGACTGATGGGTAGAAATGAACTTTTCCTACTGTGGTAGGAAAAGGGTCAGTCTATAGACTGATAGGTAGAAAAATACTTTTCATACTGTGGTAGGAAAAGGGTCAGTCTATAGACCGATGAACAGAAATGTACTTTTCCTACTGTGGTAGGAAAAGGGTCAGTCTATAGACTGATAGGTAGAAAAATACTTTTCATACTGTGGTAGGAAAAGGGTCAGTCTATAGACTGATAGGTAGAAATGTACTTTTCCTACTGTGGTAGGAAAAGGGTCAGTCTATAGACTGATGGGCAGAAAAATACTTTTCCTACTGTGGTAGGAAAAAGGTCAGTCTATAGACTGATGGGCAGAAATGTACTTTTCATACTGTGGTAGGAAAAGGGTCAGTCTATAGACTGATGGGTAGAAAAATACTTGTTCTACTGTGGTAAGAAAAGGGTAAGTCTATAGACTGATAGGTAGAAAAATACTTTTCCTACTGTGGTAAGAAAAGGAACAGTCTATAGACTGATGGGTAGAAATGAACTTTTCCTACTGTGGTAGGAAAATGGTCAGTCTATAGACTGATGGGTAGAAATGAACTTTTCCTACTGTGGTAGGAAAAGGGTCAGTCTATAGACTGATGGGCAGAAATGAACTTTTCCTATAGTCGCTGCCCACCGAGCATGGCTACAAAAATGGTCATTTTTGAATAACCTGCGCATCTAATTAGCGAAATAGGTCACGTAATGGAAGGGCGCAGAGAAAAATTGTCAGCCGCTTCGGAATGCTCGCCGGGCGAAGAGCATACTGTGGTAGGAAAAGGGTCAGTCTATGGACCGATGGGCAGAAATATACTTTTCCTACTGTGGTAGGAAAAGGGTCAGTCTATAGACTGATGGGCAGAAAAATACTTTTCCTACTGTGGTAGGAAAAAGGTCAGTCTATAGACTGATGGGCAGAAATGTACTTTTCATACTGTGGTAGGAAAAGGGTCAGTCTATAGACTGATGGGTAGAAAAATACTTTTTCTACTGTGGTAAGAAAGGGGTCAGTCTATAGACTGATAGGTAGAAAAATACTTTTCCTACTGTGGTAAGAAAAGGAACAGTCTATGGACTGATGGGTAGAAATGAACTTTTCCTACTGTGGTAGGAAAATGGTCAGTCTATAGACTGATGGGTAGAAATGAACTTTTCCTACTGTGGTAGGAAAAGGGTCAGTCTATAGACTGATGGGCAGAAATGAACTTTTCCTATAGTCGCTGCCCACCGAGCATGGCTACAAAAATGGTCATTTTTGAATAACCTGCGCATCTAATTAGCGAAATAGGTCACGTAATGGAAGGGCGCAGAGAAAAATTGTCAGCCGCTTCGGAATGCTCGCCGGGCGAAGAGCATACTGTGGTAGGAAAAGGGTCAGTCTATGGACCGATGGGAAGAAATATACTTTTCCTACTGTGGTAGGAAAAGGGTCAGTCTATAGACTGATAGGTAGAAAAATACTTTTCCTACTGTGGTAGAAAAGGGTCAGTCTATAGACTGATAGGTAGAAAACAACGTTTCTCACTGTGGTAGGAAAAGGGTCAGTCTATAGACTGATAGGTAGAAAAATACTTTTCCTACTATGGTAGGAAAAGGTCAGTCTATAGACTGATAGGTAGAAAAATACTTTTTCTGCTGTGGTAGGAAAAGGGTCAGTCTATAGACTGATGGGCAGAAATGAACTTTTCCTACTGTGGTAAGAAAAGGGTCAGTCTATAGACTGATGGGTAGAAAAATACTTTTCCTACTGTGGTAGAAAAGGGTCAGTCTATAGACTGAAAGGTAGAAAACAACGTTTCCTACTGTGGTAGGAAAAGGGTCAGTCTATAGACCGATGGGCAGAAATGTACTTTTCCTACTGTGGTAGGAAAAGGGTCAGTATATTGACTGATAGGTAGAAAAATACTTTTCCTGCTGTGGTAGGAAAAGGGTCAGTCTACAGACTGATGGGTAGAAATGAACTTTTACTACTGTGGTAGGAAAAAGGGTCAGTCTATAGACCGATGGGCAGAAATGTACTTTTCCTACTGTGGTAGGAAAAGGGTCAGTCTATAGACTGATGGGCAGAAATGAACTTTTACTACTGTGGTAGGAAAAGGGTCAGTCTATTGACTGATGGGCAGAAATGAACTTTTACTACTGTGGTAGGAAAAAGGGTCAGTCTATAGACCGATGGGCAGAAATGTATTTTTCCTACTGTGGTAGGAAAAGGGTCAGTCTATAGACTGATAGGTAAAAAATACTTTTCCTACTGTGGTAGGAAAAGGGTCAGTCTATAGACTGATGGGTAGAAATGAACTTTTCCTACTGTGGTAGGAAAAGGGTCAGTCTATAGACTGATAGGTAGAAAAATACTTTTCATACTGTGGTAGGAAAAGGGTCAGTCTATAGACCGATGGGCAGAAATGTACTTTTCCTACTGTGGTAGGAAAAGGGTCAGTCTATAGACTGATGGGTAGAAAAATACTTTTTCTACTGTGGTAAGAAAAGGGTCAGTCTATAGACTGATAGGTAAAAAAATACTTTTCATACTGTGGTAGGAAAAGGGTCAGTCTATAGACTGATGGGCAGAAATGAACTTTTACTACTGTGGTAGGAAAAAGGGTCAGTCTATAGACCGATGGGCAGAAATGTACTTTTCCTACTGTGGTAGGAAAAGGGTCAGTCTATAGACTGATAGGTAAAAAAATACTTTTCCTACTGTGGTAGGAAAAGGGTCAGTCTATAGACTGATGGGCAGAAATGAACTTTTACTACTGTGGTAGGAAAAAGGGTCAGTCTATAGACTGATGGGCAGAAAAATACTTTTCCTACTGTGGTAGGAAAAGGGTCAGTCTATAGACTGATAGGTAGAAAAATACTTTTTCTACTGTGGTAAGAAAAGGGTCAGTCTATAGACCGATGGGCAGAAATGTACTTTTCCTACTGTGGTAGGAAAAGGGTCAGTCTATAGACTGATAGGTAGAAAAATACTTTTCATACTGTGGTAGGAAAAGGGTCAGTCTATAGACCGATGGGCAGAAATGTACTTTTCCTACTGTGGTAGGAAAAGGGTCAGTCTATAGACTGATAGGTAAAAAATACTTTTCCTACTGTGGTAGGAAAAGGGTCAGTCTATAGACTGATGGGCAGAAATGAACTTTTACTACTGTGGTAGGAAAAAGGGTCAGTCTATAGACCGATGGGCAGAAATGTACTTTTCCTACTGTGGTAGGAAAAGGGTCAGTCTATAGACTGATAGGTAAAAAATACTTTTCCTACTGTGGTAGGAAAAGGGTCAGTCTATAGACCGATGAACAGAAATGTACTTTTCCTACTGTGGTAGGAAAAGGGTCAGTCTATAGACTGATAGGTAGAAAAATACTTTTCATACTGTGGTAGGAAAAGGGTCAGTCTATAGACTGATAGGTAGAAATGTACTTTTCCTACTGTGGTAGGAAAAGGGTCAGTCTATAGACTGATGGGCAGAAAAATACTTTTCCTACTGTGGTAGGAAAAAGGTCAGTCTATAGACTGATGGGCAGAAATGTACTTTTCATACTGTGGTAGGAAAAGGGTCAGTCTATAGACTGATGGGTAGAAAAATACTTTTTCTACTGTGGTAAGAAAAGGGTCAGTCTATAGACTGATAGGTAGAAAAATACTTTTCCTACTGTGGTAAGAAAAGGGTCAGTCTATAGACTGATGGGTAGAAATGAACTTTTCCTACTGTGGTAGGAAAATGGTCAGTCTATAGACTGATGGGTAGAAATGAACTTTTCCTACTGTGGTAGGAAAAGGGTCAGTCTATAGACTGATGGGCAGAAATGAACTTTTCCTATAGTCGCTGCCCACCGAGCATGGCTACAAAAATGGTCATTTTTGAATAACCTGCGCATCTAATTAGCGAAATAGGTCACGTAATGGAAGGGCGCAGAGAAAAATTGTCAGCCGCTTCGGAATGCTCGCCGGGCGAAGAGCATACTGTGGTAGGAAAAGGGTCAGTCTATGGACCGATGGGCAGAAATATACTTTTCCTACTGTGGTAGGAAAAGGGTCAGTCTATAGACTGATAGGTAGAAAAATACTTTTCCTACTGTGGTAGAAAAGGGTCAGTCTATAGACTGATAGGTAGAAAACAACGTTTCCTACTGTGGTAGGAAAAGGGTCAGTCTATAGACTGATAGGTAGAAAAATACTTTTCCTACTGTGGTAGGAAAAGGTCAGTCTATAGACTGATAGGTAGAAAAATACTTTTTCTGCTGTGGTAGGAAAAGGGTCAGTCTATAGACTGATGGGCAGAAATGAACTTTTCCTACTGTGGTAAGAAAAGGGTCAGTCTATAGACTGATGGGTAGAAAAATACTTTTCCTACTGTGGTAGAAAAGGGTCAGTCTATAGACTGAAAGGTAGAAAACAACGTTTCCTACTGTGGTAGGAAAAGGGTCAGTCTATAGACCGATGGGCAGAAATGTACTTTTCCTACTGTGGTAGGAAAAGGGTCAGTATATTGACTGATAGGTAGAAAAATACTTTTCCTGCTGTGGTAGGAAAAGGGTCAGTCTATAGACTGATGGGCAGAAAAATACTTCTCCTACTGTGGTAGAAAAGGGTCAGTCTATTGACTGATGGGCAGAAATGAACTTTTACTACTGTGGTAGGAAAAAGGGTCAGTCTATAGACCGATGGGCAGAAATGTACTTTTCCTACTGTGGTAGGAAAAGGGTCAGTCTATAGACCGATGGGCAGAAATGTACTTTTCCTACTGTGGTAGGAAAAAGGTCAGTCTATAGACTGATAGGTAGAAAAATACTTTTTCTACTGTGGTAAGAAAAGGGTCAGTCTATAGACCGATGGGCAGAAATGTACTTTTCCTACTGTGGTAGGAAAAGGGTCAGTCTATAGACTGATGGGCAGAAATGAACTTTTACTACTGTGGTAGGAAAAGGGTCAGTCTATTGACTGATGGGCAGAAATGAACTTTTACTACTGTGGTAGGAAAAAGGGTCAGTCTATAGACCGATGGGCAGAAATGTACTTTTCCTACTGTGGTAGGAAAAGGGTCAGTCTATAGACCGATGGGCAGAAATGTACTTTTCCTACTGTGGTAGGAAAAAGGTCAGTCTATAGACTGATAGGTAGAAAAATACTTTTTCTACTGTGGTAAGAAAAGGGTCAGTCTATAGACCGATGGGCAGAAATGTACTTTTCCTACTGTGGTAGGAAAAGGGTCAGTCTATAGACTGATAGGTAGAAAAATACTTTTCATACTGTGGTAGGAAAAGGGTCAGTCTATAGACCGATGGGCAGAAATGTACTTTTCCTACTGTGGTAGGAAAAGGGTCAGTCTATAGACTGATAGGTAAAAAATACTTTTCCTACTGTGGTAGGAAAAGGGTCAGTCTATAGACTGATGGGCAGAAATGAACTTTTACTACTGTGGTAGGAAAAAGGTCAGTCTATAGACCGATGGGCAGAAATGTACTTTTCCTACTGTGGTAGGAAAAGGGTCAGTATATTGACTGATAGGTAGAAAAATACTTTTCCTGCTGTGGTAGGAAAAGGGTCAGTCTATAGACTGATGGGTAGAAAAATACTTTTCATACTGTGGTAGGAAAAGGGTCAGTCTATAGGCAGAAATGTACTGACTGATGGGCAGAAATGAACTTTTACTACTGTGGTAGGAAAAAGGGTCAGTCTATAGACCGATGGGCAGAAATGTACTTTTCCTACTGTGGTAGGAAAAGGGTCAGTCTATAGACTGATGGGCAGAAATGAACTTTTACTACTGTGGTAGGAAAAGGGTCAGTCTATTGACTGATGGGCAGAAATGAACTTTTACTACTGTGGTAGGAAAAAGGGTCAGTCTATAGACCGATGGGCAGAAATGTACTTTTCCTACTGTGGTAGGAAAAGGGTCAGTCTATAGACCGATGGGCAGAAATGTACTTTTCCTACTGTGGTAGGAAAAAGGTCAGTCTATAGACTGATAGGTAGAAAAATACTTTTTCTACTGTGGTAAGAAAAGGGTCAGTCTATAGACCGATGGGCAGAAATGTACTTTTCCTACTGTGGTAGGAAAAGGGTCAGTCTATAGACTGATAGGTAGAAAAATACTTTTCATACTGTGGTAGGAAAAGGGTCAGTCTATAGACCGATGGGCAGAAATGTACTTTTCCTACTGTGGTAGGAAAAGGGTCAGTCTATAGACTGATAGGTAAAAAATACTTTTCCTACTGTGGTAGGAAAAGGGTCAGTCTATAGACTGATGGGCAGAAATGAACTTTTACTACTGTGGTAGGAAAAAGGGTCAGTCTATAGACCGATGGGCAGAAATGTACTTTTCCTACTGTGGTAGGAAAAGGGTCAGTCTATAGACTGATAGGTAAAAAATACTTTTCCTACTGTGGTAGGAAAAGGGTCAGTCTATAGACTGATGGGTAGAAATGAACTTTTCCTACTGTGGTAGGAAAAGGGTCAGTCTATAGACTGATAGGTAGAAAAATACTTTTCATACTGTGGTAGGAAAAGGGTCAGTCTATAGACCGATGAACAGAAATGTACTTTTCCTACTGTGGTAGGAAAAGGGTCAGTCTATAGACTGATAGGTAGAAAAATACTTTTCATACTGTGGTAGGAAAAGGGTCAGTCTATAGACTGATAGGTAGAAATGTACTTTTCCTACTGTGGTAGGAAAAGGGTCAGTCTATAGACTGATGGGCAGAAAAATACTTTTCCTACTGTGGTAGGAAAAAGGTCAGTCTATAGACTGATGGGCAGAAATGTACTTTTCATACTGTGGTGGGAAAAGGGTCAGTCTATAGACTGATGGGTAGAAAAATACTTTTTCTACTGTGGTAAGAAAAGGGTCAGTCTATAGACTGATAGGTAGAAAAATACTTTTCCTACTGTGGTAAGAAAAGGGTCAGTCTATAGACTGATGGGTAGAAATGAACTTTTCCTACTGTGGTAGGAAAATGGTCAGTCTATAGACTGATGGGTAGAAATGAACTTTTCCTACTGTGGTAGGAAAAGGGTCAGTCTATAGACTGATGGGCAGAAATGAACTTTTCCTATAGTCGCTGCCCACCGAGCATGGCTACAAAAATGGTCATTTTTGAATAACCTGCGCATCTAATTAGCGAAATAGGTCACGTAATGGAAGGGCGCAGAGAAAAATTGTCAGCCGCTTCGGAATGCTCGCCGGGCGAAGAGCATACTGTGGTAGGAAAAGGGTCAGTCTATGGACCGATGGGCAGAAATATACTTTTCCTACTGTGGTAGGAAAAGGGTCAGTCTATAGACTGATAGGTAGAAAAATACTTTTCCTACTGTGGTAGAAAAGGGTCAGTCTATAGACTGATAGGTAGAAAACAACGTTTCCTACTGTGGTAGGAAAAGGGTCAGTCTATAGACTGATAGGTAGAAAAATACTTTTCCTACTGTGGTAGGAAAAGGTCAGTCTATAGACTGATAGGTAGAAAAATACTTTTTCTGCTGTGGTAGGAAAAGGGTCAGTCTATAGACTGATGGGCAGAAATGAACTTTTCCTACTGTGGTAAGAAAAGGGTCAGTCTATAGACTGATGGGTAGAAAAATACTTTTCCTACTGTGGTAGAAAAGGGTCAGTCTATAGACTGAAAGGTAGAAAACAACGTTTCCTACTGTGGTAGGAAAAGGGTCAGTCTATAGACCGATGGGCAGAAATGTACTTTTCCTACTGTGGTAGGAAAAGGGTCAGTATATTGACTGATAGGTAGAAAAATACTTTTCCTGCTGTGGTAGGAAAAGGGTCAGTCTATAGACTGATGGGTAGAAAAATACTTTTCATACTGTGGTAGGAAAAGGGTCAGTCTATAGACTGATGGGCAGAAATGAACTTTTACTACTGTGGTAGGAAAAAGGGTCAGTCTATAGACCGATGGGCAGAAATGTACTTTTCCTACTGTGGTAGGAAAAGGGTCAGTCTATAGACTGATGGGTAGAAATGAACTTTTCCTACTGTGGTAGGAAAAGGGTCAGTCTATAGACTGATAGGTAGAAAAATACTTTTCATACTGTGGTAGGAAAAGGGTCAGTCTATAGACCGATGGGCAGAAATGTACTTTTCCTACTGTGGTAGGAAAAGGGTCAGTCTATAGACTGATAGGTAAAAAATACTTTTCCTACTGTGGTAGAAAAGGGTCAGTCTATAGACTGAAAGGTAGAAAACAACGTTTCCTACTGTGGTAGGAAAAGGGTCAGTCTATAGACCGATGGGCAGAAATGTACTTTTCCTACTGTGGTAGGAAAAGGGTCAGTCTATAGACTGATAGGTAAAAAATACTTTTCCTACTGTGGTAGGAAAAGGGTCAGTCTATAGACTGATGGGCAGAAATGAACTTTTACTACTGTGGTAGGAAAAAGGGTCAGTCTATAGACCGATGGGCAGAAATGTACTTTTCCTACTGTGGTAGGAAAAGGGTCAGTCTATAGACTGATGGGCAGAAATGAACTTTTACTACTGTGATAGGAAAAGGGTCAGTCTATTGACTGATGGGCAGAAATGAACTTTTACTACTGTGGTAGGAAAAAGGGTCAGTCTATAGACCGATGGGCAGAAATGTACTTTTCCTACTGTGGTAGGAAAAGGGTCAGTCTATAGACTGATAGGTAAAAAATACTTTTCCTACTGTGGTAGGAAAAGGGTCAGTCTATAGACTGATGGGTAGAAATGAACTTTTCCTACTGTGGTAGGAAAAGGGTCAGTCTATAGACTGATAGGTAGAAAAATACTTTTCATACTGTGGTAGGAAAAGGGTCAGTCTATAGACCGATGGGCAGAAATGTACTTTTCCTACTGTGGTAGGAAAAGGGTCAGTCTATAGACTGATAGGTAAAAAATACTTTTCCTACTGTGGTAGAAAAGGGTCAGTCTATAGACTGAAAGGTAGAAAACAACGTTTCCTACTGTGGTAGGAAAAGGGTCAGTCTATAGACCGATGGGCAGAAATGTACTTTTCCTACTGTGGTAGGAAAAGGGTCAGTATATTGACTGATAGGTATAAAAATACTTTTCCTGCTGTGGTAGGAAAAGGGTCAGTCTATAGACTGATGGGTAGAAATGAACTTTTCCTACTGTGGTAGGAAAAGGGTCAGTCTATAGACTGATAGGTAGAAAAATACTTTTCATACTGTGGTAGGAAAAGGGTCAGTCTATAGACTGATGGGCAGAAATGAACTTTTACTACTGTGGTAGGAAAAAGGGTCAGTCTATAGACCGATGGGCAGAAATGTACTTTTCCTACTGTGGTAGGAAAAGGGTCAGTCTATAGACTGAAGGCAGAAATGAACTTTTACTACTGTGGTAGGAAAAGAGTCAGTCTATAGACTGATAGGTATAAAAATACTTTTCCTACTGTGGTAGGAAAAGGGTCAGTCTATAGACTGATGGGCAGAAATGAACTTTTCCTACTGTGGTAGGAAAAGGGTCAGTCTATAGACTGATAGGTAGAAAAATACTTTTCATACTGTGGTAGGAAAAGGGTCAGTCTATAGACTGATGGGCAGAAATGAACTTTTACTACTGTGGTAGGAAAAAGGGTCAGTCTATAGACCGATGGGCAGAAATGTACTTTTCCTACTGTGGTAGGAAAAGGGTCAGTCTATAGACTGAAGGCAGAAATGAACTTTTACTACTGTGGTAGGAAAAGGGTCAGTCTATAGACTGATAGGTATAAAAATACTTTTCCTACTGTGGTAGGAAAAGGGTCAGTCTATAGACTGATGGGCAGAAATGAACTTTTACTACTGTGGTAGGAAAAAGGGTCAGTCTATAGACCGATGGGCAGAAATGTACTTTTCCTACTGTGGTAGGAAAAGGGTCAGTCTATAGACTGATAGGTAAAAAATACTTTTCCTACTGTGGTAGGAAAAGGGTCAGTCTATAGACTGATGGGTAGAAAGGAACTTTTCCTACTGTGGTAGGAAAAGGGTCAGTCTATAGACTGATAGGTAGAAAAATACTTTTCATACTGTGGTAGGAAAAGGGTCAGTCTATAGACCGATGGGCAGAAATGTACTTTTCCTACTGTGGTAGGAAAAGGGTCAGTCTATAGACTGAGAGGTAGAAAAATACTTTTTCTACTGTGGTAAGAAAAGGGTCAGTCTATAGACTGATAGGTAGAAATGTACTTTTCCTACTGTGGTAGGAAAAGGGTCAGTCTATAGACTGATGGGCAGAAAAATACTTTTCCTACTGTGGTAGGAAAAAGGTCAGTCTATAGACTGATGGGCAGAAATGTACTTTTCATACTGTGGTAGGAAAATGGTCAGTCTATAGACTGATAGGTAGAAATGTACTTTTCCTACTGTGGTAGGAAAAGGGTCAGTCTATAGACTGATGGGCAGAAAAATACTTTTCCTACTGTGGTAGGAAAAAGGTCAGTCTATAGACTGATGGGCAGAAATGTACTTTTCATACTGTGGTAGGAAAAGGGTCAGTCTATAGACTGATGGGTAGAAAAATACTTTTTCTACTGTGGTAAGAAAAGGGTCAGTCTATAGACTGATAGGTAGAAAAATACTTTTCCTATTGTGGTAAGAAAAGGGTCAGTCTATAGACTGATGGGTAGAAATGAACTTTTCCTACTGTGGTAGGAAAAGGGTCAGTCTATAGACTGATGGGCAGAAATGAACTTTTCCTATAGTCGCTGCCCACCGAGCAGGGCTACAAAAATGGTAATTTTTGAATAACCTGCGCATCTAATTAGCGAAATAGGTCACGTAATGGAAGGGCGCAGAGAAAAATTGTCAGCCGCTTCGGAATGCTCGCTGCGCGAAGAGCATACTGTGGTAGGAAAAGGGTCAGTCTATAGACTGATGGGCAGAAAAATACTTTTCCTACTGTGGTAGGAAAAAGGTCAGTCTATAGACTGATGGGCAGAAATGTACTTTTCATACTGTGGTAGGAAAATGGTCAGTCTATAGACTGATAGGTAGAAATGTACTTTTCCTACTGTGGTAGGAAAAGGGTCAGTCTATAGACTGATGGGCAGAAAAATACTTTTCCTACTGTGGTAGGAAAAAGGTCAGTCTATAGACTGATGGGCAGAAATGTACTTTTCATACTGTGGTAGGAAAAGGGTCAGTCTATAGACTGATGGGTAGAAAAATACTTTTTCTACTGTGGTAAGAAAAGGGTCAGTCTATAGACTGATAGGTAGAAAAATACTTTTCCTATTGTGGTAAGAAAAGGGTCAGTCTATAGACTGATGGGTAGAAATGAACTTTTCTTACTGGGTAGGAAAATGGTCAGTCTATAGACTGATGGGTAGAAATGAACTTTTCCTACTGTGGTAGGAAAAGGGTCAGTCTATAGACTGATGGGCAGAAATGAACTTTTCCTATAGTCGCTGCCCACCGAGCATGGCTACAAAAATGGTCATTTTTGAATAACCTGCGCATCTAATTAGCGAAATAGGTCACGTAATGGAAGGGCGCAGAGAAAAATTGTCAGCCGCTTCGGAATGCTCGCTGCGCGAAGAGCATACTGTGGTAGGAAAAGGGTCAGTCTATGGACCGATGGGCAGAAATATACTTTTCCTACTGTGGTAGGAAAAGGGTCAGTCTATAGACTGATAGGTAGAAAAATACTTTTCCTACTGTGGTAGAAAAGGGTCAGTCTATAGACTGATAGGTAGAAAACAACGTTTCCTACTGTGGTAGGAAAAGGGTCAGTCTATAGACTGATAGGTAGAAAAATACTTTTCCTACTGTGGTAGGAAAAGGTCAGTCTATAGACTGATAGGTAGAAAAATACTTTTCCTGCTGTGGTAGGAAAAGGGTCAGTCTATAGACCGATGGGCAGAAATGTACTTTTCCTACTGTGGTAGGAAAAGGGTCAGTCTATAGACTGAAGGCAGAAATGAACTTTTACTACTGTGGTAGGAAAAGGGTCAGTCTATAGACTGATAGGTATAAAAATACTTTTCCTACTGTGGTAGGAAAAGGGTCAGTCTATAGACTGATGGGCAGAAATGAACTTTTACTACTGTGGTAGGAAAAAGGGTCAGTCTATAGACCGATGGGCAGAAATGTACTTTTCCTACTGTGGTAGGAAAAGGGTCAGTCTATAGACTGATAGGTAAAAAATACTTTTCCTACTGTGGTAGGAAAAGGGTCAGTCTATAGACTGATGGGTAGAAAGGAACTTTTCCTACTGTGGTAGGAAAAGGGTCAGTCTATAGACTGATAGGTAGAAAAATACTTTTCATACTGTGGTAGGAAAAGGGTCAGTCTATAGACCGATGGGCAGAAATGTACTTTTCCTACTGTGGTAGGAAAAGGGTCAGTCTATAGACTGAGAGGTAGAAAAATACTTTTTCTACTGTGGTAAGAAAAGGGTCAGTCTATAGACTGATAGGTAGAAATGTACTTTTCCTACTGTGGTAGGAAAAGGGTCAGTCTATAGACTGATGGGCAGAAAAATACTTTTCCTACTGTGGTAGGAAAAAGGTCAGTCTATAGACTGATGGGCAGAAATGTACTTTTCATACTGTGGTAGGAAAATGGTCAGTCTATAGACTGATAGGTAGAAATGTACTTTTCCTACTGTGGTAGGAAAAGGGTCAGTCTATAGACTGATGGGCAGAAAAATACTTTTCCTACTGTGGTAGGAAAAAGGTCAGTCTATAGACTGATGGGCAGAAATGTACTTTTCATACTGTGGTAGGAAAAGGGTCAGTCTATAGACTGATGGGTAGAAAAATACTTTTTCTACTGTGGTAAGAAAAGGGTCAGTCTATAGACTGATAGGTAGAAAAATACTTTTCCTATTGTGGTAAGAAAAGGGTCAGTCTATAGACTGATGGGTAGAAATGAACTTTTCTTACTGGGTAGGAAAATGGTCAGTCTATAGACTGATGGGTAGAAATGAACTTTTCCTACTGTGGTAGGAAAAGGGTCAGTCTATAGACTGATGGGCAGAAATGAACTTTTCCTATAGTCGCTGCCCACCGAGCATGGCTACAAAAATGGTCATTTTTGAATAACCTGCGCATCTAATTAGCGAAATAGGTCACGTAATGGAAGGGCGCAGAGAAAAATTGTCAGCCGCTTCGGAATGCTCGCTGCGCGAAGAGCATACTGTGGTAGGAAAAGGGTCAGTCTATGGACCGATGGGCAGAAATATACTTTTCCTACTGTGGTAGGAAAAGGGTCAGTCTATAGACTGATAGGTAGAAAAATACTTTTCCTACTGTGGTAGAAAAGGGTCAGTCTATAGACTGATAGGTAGAAAACAACGTTTCCTACTGTGGTAGGAAAAGGGTCAGTCTATAGACTGATAGGTAGAAAAATACTTTTCCTACTGTGGTAGGAAAAGGTCAGTCTATAGACTGATAGGTAGAAAAATACTTTTCCTGCTGTGGTAGGAAAAGGGTCAGTCTATAGACCGATGGGCAGAAATGTACTTTTCCTACTGTGGTAGGAAAAGGGTCAGTCTATAGACTGAAGGCAGAAATGAACTTTTACTACTGTGGTAGGAAAAGGGTCAGTCTATAGACTGATAGGTATAAAAATACTTTTCCTACTGTGGTAGGAAAAGGGTCAGTCTATAGACTGATGGGCAGAAATGAACTTTTACTACTGTGGTAGGAAAAAGGGTCAGTCTATAGACCGATGGGCAGAAATGTACTTTTCCTACTGTGGTAGGAAAAGGGTCAGTCTATAGACTGATAGGTAAAAAATACTTTTCCTACTGTGGTAGGAAAAGGGTCAGTCTATAGACTGATGGGTAGAAAGGAACTTTTCCTACTGTGGTAGGAAAAGGGTCAGTCTATAGACTGATAGGTAGAAAAATACTTTTCATACTGTGGTAGGAAAAGGGTCAGTCTATAGACCGATGGGCAGAAATGTACTTTTCCTACTGTGGTAGGAAAAGGGTCAGTCTATAGACTGAGAGGTAGAAAAATACTTTTTCTACTGTGGTAAGAAAAGGGTCAGTCTATAGACTGATAGGTAGAAATGTACTTTTCCTACTGTGGTAGGAAAAGGGTCAGTCTATAGACTGATGGGCAGAAAAATACTTTTCCTACTGTGGTAGGAAAAAGGTCAGTCTATAGACTGATGGGCAGAAATGTACTTTTCATACTGTGGTAGGAAAATGGTCAGTCTATAGACTGATAGGTAGAAATGTACTTTTCCTACTGTGGTAGGAAAAGGGTCAGTCTATAGACTGATGGGCAGAAAAATACTTTTCCTACTGTGGTAGGAAAAAGGTCAGTCTATAGACTGATGGGCAGAAATGTACTTTTCATACTGTGGTAGGAAAAGGGTCAGTCTATAGACTGATGGGTAGAAAAATACTTTTTCTACTGTGGTAAGAAAAGGGTCAGTCTATAGACTGATAGGTAGAAAAATACTTTTCCTATTGTGGTAAGAAAAGGGTCAGTCTATAGACTGATGGGTAGAAATGAACTTTTCTTACTGGGTAGGAAAATGGTCAGTCTATAGACTGATGGGTAGAAATGAACTTTTCCTACTGTGGTAGGAAAAGGGTCAGTCTATAGACTGATGGGCAGAAATGAACTTTTCCTATAGTCGCTGCCCACCGAGCATGGCTACAAAAATGGTCATTTTTGAATAACCTGCGCATCTAATTAGCGAAATAGGTCACGTAATGGAAGGGCGCAGAGAAAAATTGTCAGCCGCTTCGGAATGCTCGCTGCGCGAAGAGCATACTGTGGTAGGAAAAGGGTCAGTCTATGGACCGATGGGCAGAAATATACTTTTCCTACTGTGGTAGGAAAAGGGTCAGTCTATAGACTGATAGGTAGAAAAATACTTTTCCTACTGTGGTAGAAAAGGGTCAGTCTATAGACTGATAGGTAGAAAACAACGTTTCCTACTGTGGTAGGAAAAGGGTCAGTCTATAGACTGATAGGTAGAAAAATACTTTTCCTACTGTGGTAGGAAAAGGTCAGTCTATAGACTGATAGGTAGAAAAATACTTTTCCTGCTGTGGTAGGAAAAGGGTCAGTCTATAGACTGATGGGCAGAAATGAACTTTTCCTACTGTGGTAAGAAAAGGGTCAGTCTATAGACTGATGGACAGAAAAATACTTTTCCTACTGTGGTAGAAAAGGGTCAGTCTATAGACTGAAAGGTAGAAAACAACGTTTCCTACTGTGGTAGGAAAAGGGTCAGTCTATAGACCGATGGGCAGAAATGTACTTTTCCTACTGTGGTAGGAAAAGGGTCAGTATATTGACTGATAGGTAGAAAAATATTTTTCCTGCTGTGGTAGGAAAAGGGTCAGTCTATATACTGATGGGTAGAAATGAACTTTTCCTACTGTGGTAGGAAAAAGGGTCAGTCTATAGACCGATGGGCAGAAATGTACTTTTCCTACTGTGGTAGGAAAAGGGTCAGTCTATAGACTGCAAGGTAAAAAATACTTTTCCTACTGTGGTAGGAAAAGGGTCAGTCTATAGACTGATGGGCAGAAATGAACTTTTACTACTGTGGTAGGAAAAAGGGTCAGTCTATAGACCGATGGGCAGAAATGTACTTTTCCTACTGTGGTAGGAAAAGGGTCAGTCTATAGACTGATGGGTAGAAATGAACTTTTCCTACTGTGGTAGGAAAAGGGTCAGTCTATAGACTGATAGGTAGAAAAATACTTTTCATACTGTGGTAGGAAAAGGGTCAGTCTATAGACCGATGGGCAGAAATGTACTTTTCCTACTGTGGTAGGAAAAGGGTCAGTCTATAGACTGATAGGTAAAAAATACTTTTCCTACTGTGGTAGGAAAACGGTCAGTCTATAGACTGATGGGTAGAAATGAACTTTTCCTACTGTGGTAGGAAAAGGGTCAGTCTATAGACTGATAGGTAGAAAAATACTTTTCATACTGTGGTAGGAAAAAGGGTCAGTCTATAGACTGATGGGCAGAAATGAACTTTTACTACTGTGGTAGGAAAAAGGGTCAGTCTATAGACTGATGGGCAGAAATGAACTTTTACTACTGTGGTAGGAAAAGGGTCAGTCTATTGACTGATGGGCAGAAATGAACTTTTACTACTGTGGTAGGAAAAAGGGTCAGTCTATAGACCGATGGGCAGAAATGTACTTTTCCTACTGTGGTAGGAAAAGGGTCAGTCTATAGACTGATAGGTAAAAAATACTTTTCCTACTGTGGTAGGAAAAGGGTCAGTCTATAGACTGATGGGTAGAAATGAACTTTTCCTACTGTGGTAGGAAAAGGGTCAGTCTATAGACTGATAGGTAGAAAAATACTTTTCATACTGTGGTAGGAAAAGGGTCAGTCTATAGACCGATGGGTAGAAATGAACTTTTACTACTGTGGTAGGAAAAGGGTCAGTCTATAGACTGATGGGTAGAAATGAACTTTTCCTACTGTGGTAGGAAAAGGGTCAGTCTATAGACTGATAGGTAAAAAATGCTTTTCCTACTGTGGTAGAAAAGGGTCAGTATATTGACTGATAGGTAGAAAAATACTTTTCCTGCTGTGGTAGGAAAAGGGTCAGTCTATAGACTGATGGGTAGAAATGAACTTTTCCTACTGTGGTAGGAAAAGGGTCAGTCTATAGACTGATAGGTAGAAAAATACTTTTCATACTGTGGTAGGAAAAGGGTCAGTCTATAGACTGATGGGCAGAAATGAACTTTTACTACTGTGGTAGGAAAAAGGGTCAGTCTATAGACCGATGGGCAGAAATGTACTTTTCCTACTGTGGTAGGAAAAGGGTCAGTCTATAGACTGATGGGCAGAAATGAACTTTTACTACTGTGGTAGGAAAAGGGTCAGTCTATAGACTGATGGGCAGAAATGAACTTTTACTACTGTGGTAGGAAAAGGGTCAGTCTATAGACTGATAGGTAGAAAAATACTTTTCATACTGTGGTAGGAAAAGGGTCAGTCTATAGACCGATGGGCAGAAATGTACTTTTCCTACTGTGGTAGGAAAAGGGTCAGTCTATAGACTGATAGGTAAAAAATACTTTTCCTACTGTGGTAGGAAAAGGGTCAGTCTATAGACTGATGGGTAGAAATGAACTTTTCATACTGTGGTAGGAAAAGGGTCAGTCTATAGACTGATGGGTAGAAAAATACTTTTTCTACTGTGGTAAGAAAAGGGTCAGTCTATAGACTGATAGGTAAAAAAATACTTTTCATACTGTGGTAGGAAAAGGGTCAGTCTATAGACTGATGGGCAGAAATGAACTTTCACTACTGTGGTAGGAAAAAGGGTCAGTCTATAGACCGATGGGCAGAAATGTACTTTTCCTACTGTGGTAGGAAAAGGGTCAGTCTATAGACTGATAGGTAAAAAAATACTTTTCCTACTGTGGTAGGAAAAGGGTCAGTCTATTGACTGATGGGCAGAAATGAACTTTTACTACTGTGGTAGGAAAAAGGGTCAGTCTATAGACCGATGGGCAGAAATGTACTTTTCCTACTGTGGTAGGAAAAGGGTCAGTCTATAGACTGATAGGTAAAAAATACTTTTCCTACTGTGGTAGGAAAAGGGTCAGTCTATAGACTGATGGGTAGAAATGAACTTTTCCTACTGTGGTAGGAAAAGGGTCAGTCTATAGACTGATAGGTAGAAAAATACTTTTCATACTGTGGTAGGAAAAGGGTCAGTCTATAGACCGATGGGTAGAAATGAACTTTTACTACTGTGGTAGGAAAAGGGTCAGTCTATAGACTGATGGGTAGAAATGAACTTTTCCTACTGTGGTAGGAAAAGGGTCAGTCTATAGACTGATAGGTAAAAAATGCTTTTCCTACTGTGGTAGAAAAGGGTCAGTATATTGACTGATAGGTAGAAAAATACTTTTCCTGCTGTGGTAGGAAAAGGGTCAGTCTATAGACTGATGGGTAGAAATGAACTTTTCCTACTGTGGTAGGAAAAGGGTCAGTCTATAGACTGATAGGTAGAAAAATACTTTTCATACTGTGGTAGGAAAAGGGTCAGTCTATAGACTGATGGGCAGAAATGAACTTTTACTACTGTGGTAGGAAAAAGGGTCAGTCTATAGACCGATGGGCAGAAATGTACTTTTCCTACTGTGGTAGG
Source organism: Oscheius myriophilus (assembly GCA_964057215.1). Classification (NCBI taxonomy): domain Eukaryota; kingdom Metazoa; phylum Nematoda; class Chromadorea; order Rhabditida; family Rhabditidae; genus Oscheius; species Oscheius myriophilus. The sequence continues at coordinate 66,731 of OZ059904.1, forward strand.
AAAAGGGTCAGTCTATAGACTGATGGGCAGAAATGAACTTTTACTACTGTGGTAGGAAAAGGGTCAGTCTATAGACTGATGGGCAGAAATGAACTTTTACTACTGTGGTAGGAAAAGGGTCAGTCTATAGACTGATAGGTAGAAAAATACTTTTCATACTGTGGTAGGAAAAGGGTCAGTCTATAGACCGATGGGCAGAAATGTACTTTTCCTACTGTGGTAGGAAAAGGGTCAGTCTATAGACTGATAGGTAAAAAATACTTTTCCTACTGTGGTAGGAAAAGGGTCAGTCTATAGACTGATGGGTAGAAATGAACTTTTCATACTGTGGTAGGAAAAGGGTCAGTCTATAGACTGATGGGTAGAAAAATACTTTTTCTACTGTGGTAAGAAAAGGGTCAGTCTATAGACTGATAGGTAAAAAAATACTTTTCATACTGTGGTAGGAAAAGGGTCAGTCTATAGACTGATGGGCAGAAATGAACTTTCACTACTGTGGTAGGAAAAAGGGTCAGTCTATAGACCGATGGGCAGAAATGTACTTTTCCTACTGTGGTAGGAAAAGGGTCAGTCTATAGACTGATAGGTAAAAAAATACTTTTCCTACTGTGGTAGGAAAAGGGTCAGTCTATAGACTGATGGGCAGAAATGAACTTTTACTACTGTGGTAGGAAAAAGGGTCAGTCTATAGACCGATGGGCAGAAATGTACTTTTCCTACTGTGGTAGGAAAAGGGTCAGTCTATAGACTGATGGGTAGAAAGGAACTTTTCCTACTGTGGTAGGAAAAGGGTCAGTCTATAGACTGATAGGTAGAAAAATACTTTTCATACTGTGGTAGGAAAAGGGTCAGTCTATAGACCGATGGGCAGAAATGTACTTTTCCTACTGTGGTAGGAAAAGGGTCAGTCTATAGACTGAGAGGTAGAAAAATACTTTTTCTACTGTGGTAAGAAAAGGGTCAGTCTATAGACTGATAGGTAGAAATGTACTTTTCCTACTGTGGTAGGAAAAGGGTCAGTCTATAGACTGATGGGCAGAAATGTACTTTTCATACTGTGGTAGGAAAATGGTCAGTCTATAGACTGATAGGTAGAAATGTACTTTTCCTACTGTGGTAGGAAAAGGGTCAGTCTATAGACTGATGGGCAGAAAAATACTTTTCCTACTGTGGTAGGAAAAAGGTCAGTCTATAGACTGATGGGCAGAAATGTACTTTTCATACTGTGGTAGAAAAAGGGTCAGTCTATAGACTGATGGGTAGAAAAATACTTTTTCTACTGTGGAAAGAAAAGGGTCAGTCTATAGACTGATAGGTAGAAAAATACTTTTCCTATTGTGGTAAGAAAAGGGTCAGTCTATAGACTGATGGGTAGAAATGAACTTTTCTTACTGGGTAGGAAAATGGTCAGTCTATAGACTGATGGGTAGAAATGAACTTTTCCTACTGTGGTAGGAAAAGGGTCAGTCTATAGACTGATAGGTAGAAAAATACTTTTCATACTGTGGTAGGAAAAGGGTCAGTCTATAGACCGATGGGCAGAAATGTACTTTTCCTACTGTGGTAGGAAAAGGGTCAGTCTATAGACTGAGAGGTAGAAAAATACTTTTTCTACTGTGGTAAGAAAAGGGTCAGTCTATAGACTGATAGGTAGAAATGTACTTTTCCTACTGTGGTAGGAAAAGGGTCAGTCTATAGACTGATGGGCAGAAAAATACTTTTCCTACTGTGGTAGGAAAAAGGTCAGTCTATAGACTGATGGGCAGAAATGTACTTTTCATACTGTGGTAGGAAAATGGTCAGTCTATAGACTGATAGGTAGAAATGTACTTTTCCTACTGTGGTAGGAAAAGGGTCAGTCTATAGACTGATGGGCAGAAAAATACTTTTCCTACTGTGGTAGGAAAAAGGTCAGTCTATAGACTGATGGGCAGAAATGTACTTTTCATACTGTGGTAGAAAAAGGGTCAGTCTATAGACTGATGGGTAGAAAAATACTTTTTCTACTGTGGAAAGAAAAGGGTCAGTCTATAGACTGATAGGTGGAAAAATACTTTTCCTATTGTGGTAAGAAAAGGGTCAGTCTATAGACTGATGGGTAGAAATGAACTTTTCTTACTGGGTAGGAAAATGGTCAGTCTATAGACTGATGGGTAGAAATGAACTTTTCCTACTGTGGTAGGAAAAGGGTCAGTCTATAGACCGATGGGCAGAAATGTACTTTTCCTACTGTGGTAGGAAAAGGGTCAGTCTATAGACTGATGGGCAGAAATGAACTTTTACTACTGTGGTAGGAAAAAGGGTCAGTCTATAGACCGATGGGCAGAAATGTACTTTTCCTACTGTGGTAGGAAAAGGGTCAGTCTATAGACTGATAGGTAAAAAATACTTTTCCTACTGTGGTAGGAAAAGGGTCAGTCTATAGACTGATGGGTAGAAATGAACTTTTCCTACTGTGGTAGGAAAAGGGTCAGTCTATAGACTGATAGGTAGAAAAATACTTTTCATACTGTGGTAGGAAAAGGGTCAGTCTATAGACCGATGGGCAGAAATGTACTTTTCCTACTGTGGTAGGAAAAAGGTCAGTCTATAGACTGATAGGTAAAAAATACTTTTCCTACTGTGGTAGAAAAGGGTCAGTCTATAGACTGAAAGGTAGAAAACAACGTTTCCTACTGTGGTAGGAAAAGGGTCAGTCTATAGACTGATGGGTAGAAAAATACTTTTTCTACTGTGGTAAGAAAAGGGTCAGTCTATAGACTGATAGGTAAAAAAATACTTTTCATACTGTGGTAGGAAAAGGGTCAGTCTATAGACTGATGGGCAGAAATGAACTTTTACTACTGTGGTAGGAAAAAGGGTCAGTCTATAGACCGATGGGCAGAAATGTACTTTTCCTACTGTGGTAGGAAAAGGGTCAGTCTATAGACTGATAGGTAAAAAAATACTTTTCCTACTGTGGTAGGAAAAGGGTCAGTCTATAGACTGATGGGCAGAAATGAACTTTTACTACTGTGGTAGGAAAAAGGGTCAGTCTATAGACCGATGGGCAGAAATGTACTTTTCCTACTGTGGTAGGAAAAGGGTCAGTCTATAGACTGATAGGTAAAAAATACTTTTCCTACTGTGGTAGGAAAAGGGTCAGTCTATAGACTGATAGGTAAAAAATACTTTTCCTACTGTGGTAGGAAAAGGGTCAGTCTATAGACTGATGGGTAGAAATGAACTTTTCATACTGTGGTAGGAAAAGGGTCAGTCTATAGACTGATGGGTAGAAAAATACTTTTTCTACTGTGGTAAGAAAAGGGTCAGTCTATAGACTGATAGGTAAAAAAATACTTTTCATACTGTGGTAGGAAAAGGGTCAGTCTATAGACTGATGGGCAGAAATGTACTTTTCCTACTGTGGTAGGAAAAGGGTCAGTCTATAGACTGATAGGTAAAAAAATACTTTTCCTACTGTGGTAGGAAAAGGGTCAGTCTATAGACTGATGGGCAGAAATGAACTTTTACTACTGTGGTAGGAAAAAGGGTCAGTCTATAGACCGATGGGCAGAAATGTACTTTTCCTACTGTGGTAGGAAAAGGGTCAGTCTATAGACTGATGGGTAGAAAGGAACTTTTCCTACTGTGGTAGGAAAAGGGTCAGTCTATAGACTGATAGGTAGAAAAATACTTTTCATACTGTGGTAGGAAAAGGGTCAGTCTATAGACCGATGGGCAGAAATGTACTTTTCCTACTGTGGTAGGAAAAGGGTCAGTCTATAGACTGAGAGGTAGAAAAATACTTTTTCTACTGTGGTAAGAAAAGGGTCAGTCTATAGACTGATAGGTAGAAATGTACTTTTCCTACTGTGGTAGGAAAAGGGTCAGTCTATAGACTGATGGGCAGAAAAATACTTTTCCTACTGTGGTAGGAAAAAGGTCAGTCTATAGACTGATGGGCAGAAATGTACTTTTCATACTGTGGTAGGAAAATGGTCAGTCTATAGACTGATAGGTAGAAATGTACTTTTCCTACTGTGGTAGGAAAAGGGTCAGTCTATAGACTGATGGGCAGAAAAATACTTTTCCTACTGTGGTAGGAAAAAGGTCAGTCTATAGACTGATGGGCAGAAATGTACTTTTCATACTGTGGTAGAAAAAGGGTCAGTCTATAGACTGATGGGTAGAAAAATACTTTTTCTACTGTGGTAAGAAAAGGGTCAGTCTATAGACTGATAGGTAGAAAAATACTTTTCCTATTGTGGTAAGAAAAGGGTCAGTCTATAGACTGATGGGTAGAAATGAACTTTTCTTACTGGGTAGGAAAATGGTCAGTCTATAGACTGATGGGTAGAAATGAACTTTTCCTACTGTGGTAGGAAAAGGGTCAGTCTATAGACCGATGGGCAGAAATGTACTTTTCCTACTGTGGTAGGAAAAGGGTCAGTCTATAGACTGATAGGTAAAAAATACTTTTCCTACTGTGGTAGGAAAACGGTCAGTCTATAGACTGATGGGTAGAAATGAACTTTTCCTACTGTGGTAGGAAAAGGGTCAGTCTATAGACTGATAGGTAGAAAAATACTTTTCATACTGTGGTAGGAAAAAGGGTCAGTCTATAGACTGATGGGCAGAAATGAACTTTTACTACTGTGGTAGGAAAAAGGGTCAGTCTATAGACCGATGGGCAGAAATGTACTTTTCCTACTGTGGTAGGAAAAGGGTCAGTCTATAGACTGATGGGCAGAAATGAACTTTTACTACTGTGGTAGGAAAAAGGGTCAGTCTATAGACCGATGGGCAGAAATGTACTTTTCCTACTGTGGTAGGAAAAGGGTCAGTCTATAGACTGATAGGTAAAAAATACTTTTCCTACTGTGGTAGGAAAAGGGTCAGTCTATAGACTGATGGGTAGAAAAGAACTTTTCCTACTGTGGTAGGAAAAGGGTCAGTCTATAGACTGATAGGTAGAAAAATACTTTTCATACTGTGGTAGGAAAAGGGTCAGTCTATAGACCGATGGGCAGAAATGTACTTTTCCTACTGTGGTAGGAAAAGGGTCAGTCTATAGACTGATAGGTAAAAAATACTTTTCCTACTGTGGTAGAAAAGGGTCAGTCTATAGACTGAAAGGTAGAAAACAACGTTTCCTACTGTGGTAGGAAAAGGGTCAGTCTATAGACTGATGGGTAGAAAAATACTTTTTCTACTGTGGTAAGAAAAGGGTCAGTCTATAGACTGATAGGTAAAAAAATACTTTTCATACTGTGGTAGGAAAAGGGTCAGTCTATAGACTGATGGGCAGAAATGAACTTTTACTACTGTGGTAGGAAAAATGGTCAGTCTATAGACCGATGGGCAGAAATGTACTTTTCCTACTGTGGTAGGAAAAGGGTCAGTCTATAGACTGATAGGTAAAAAAATACTTTTCCTACTGTGGTAGGAAAAGGGTCAGTCTATAGACTGATGGGCAGAAATGAACTTTTACTACTGTGGTAGGAAAAAGGGTCAGTCTATAGACCGATGGGCAGAAATGTACTTTTCCTACTGTGGTAGGAAAAGGGTCAGTCTATAGACTGATAGGTAAAAAATACTTTTCCTACTGTGGTAGGAAAAGGGTCAGTCTATAGACTGATGGGTAGAAAGGAACTTTTCCTACTGTGGTAGGAAAAGGGTCAGTCTATAGACTGATAGGTAGAAAAATACTTTTCATACTGTGGTAGGAAAAGGGTCAGTCTATAGACCGATGGGCAGAAATGTACTTTTCCTACTGTGGTAGGAAAAGGGTCAGTCTATAGACTGAGAGGTAGAAAAATACTTTTTCTACTGTGGTAAGAAAAGGGTCAGTCTATAGACTGATAGGTAGAAATGTACTTTTCCTACTGTGGTAGGAAAAGGGTCAGTCTATAGACTGATGGGCAGAAAAATACTTTTCCTACTGTGGTAGGAAAAGGGTCAGTCTATAGACTGATAGGTAAAAAATACTTTTCCTACTGTGGTAGGAAAAGGGTCAGTCTATAGACTGATGGGTAGAAAGGAACTTTTTCTACTGTGGTAAGAAAAGGGTCAGTCTATAGACTGATAGGTAGAAATGTACTTTTCCTACTGTGGTAGGAAAAGGGTCAGTCTATAGACTGATGGGCAGAAAAATACTTTTCCTACTGTGGTAGGAAAAAGGTCAGTCTATAGACTGATGGGCAGAAATGTACTTTTCATACTGTGGTAGGAAAATGGTCAGTCTATAGACTGATAGGTAGAAATGTACTTTTCCTACTGTGGTAGGAAAAGGGTCAGTATATAGACTGATGGGCAGAAAAATACTTTTCCTACTGTGGTAGGAAAAAGGTCAGTCTATAGACTGATGGGCAGAAATGTACTTTTCATACTGTGGTAGGAAAAGGGTCAGTCTATAGACTGATGGGTAGAAAAATACTTTTTCTACTGTGGTAAGAAAAGGGTCAGTCTATAGACTGATAGGTAGAAAAATACTTTTCCTATTGTGGTAAGAAAAGGGTCAGTCTATAGACTGATGGGTAGAAATGAACTTTTCTTACTGGGTAGGAAAATGGTCAGTCTATAGACTGATGGGTAGAAATGAACTTTTCCTACTGTGGTAGGAAAAGGGTCAGTCTATAGACCGATGGGCAGAAATGTACTTTTCCTACTGTGGTAGGAAAAGGGTCAGTCTATAGACTGATAGGTAAAAAATACTTTTCCTACTGTGGTAGGAAAACGGTCAGTCTATAGACTGATGGGTAGAAATGAACTTTTCCTACTGTGGTAGGAAAAGGGTCAGTCTATAGACTGATAGGTAGAAAAATACTTTTCATACTGTGGTAGGAAAAAGGGTCAGTCTATAGACTGATGGGCAGAAATGAACTTTTACTACTGTGGTAGGAAAAAGGGTCAGTCTATAGACCGATGGGCAGAAATGTACTTTTCCTACTGTGGTAGGAAAAGGGTCAGTCTATAGACTGATAGGTAGAAAAATACTTTTCATACTGTGGTAGGAAAAGGGTCAGTCTATAGACCGATGGGCAGAAATGTACTTTTCCTACTGTGGTAGGAAAAGGGTCAGTCTATAGACTGATAGGTAAAAAATACTTTTCCTACTGTGGTAGAAAAGGGTCAGTCTATAGACTGAAAGGTAGAAAACAACGTTTCCTACTGTGGTAGGAAAAGGGTCAGTCTATAGACCGATGGGCAGAAATGTACTTTTCCTACTGTGGTAGGAAAAGGGTCAGTCTATAGACTGATAGGTAGAAAAATACTTTTCATACTGTGGTAGGAAAAAGGGTCAGTCTATAGACTGATGGGCAGAAATGAACTTTTACTACTGTGGTAGGAAAAAGGGTCAGTCTATAGACCGATGGGCAGAAATGTACTTTTCCTACTGTGGTAGGAAAAGGGTCAGTCTATAGACTGATAGGTAGAAAAATACTTTTCATACTGTGGTAGGAAAAGGGTCAGTCTATAGACCGATGGGCAGAAATGTACTTTTCCTACTGTGGTAGGAAAAGGGTCAGTCTATAGACTGATAGGTAAAAAATACTTTTCCTACTGTGGTAGGAAAAGGGTCAGTCTATAGACTGATGGGCAGAAAAATACTTTTCCTACTGTGGTAGGAAAAGGGTCAGTCTATAGACTGATAGGTAAAAAATACTTTTCCTACTGTGGTAGGAAAAGGGTCAGTCTATAGACTGATGGGTAGAAAGGAACTTTTCCTACTGTGGTAGGAAAAGGGTCAGTCTATAGACTGATAGGTAGAAAAATACTTTTCATACTGTGGTAGGAAAAGGGTCAGTCTATAGACCGATGGGCAGAAATGTACTTTTCCTACTGTGGTAGGAAAAGGGTCAGTCTATAGACTGAGAGGTAGAAAAATACTTTTTCTACTGTGGTAAGAAAAGGGTCAGTCTATAGACTGATAGGTAGAAATGTACTTTTCCTACTGTGGTAGGAAAAGGGTCAGTCTATAGACTGATGGGCAGAAAAATACTTTTCCTACTGTGGTAGGAAAAAGGTCAGTCTATAGACTGATGGGCAGAAATGTACTTTTCATACTGTGGTAGGAAAATGGTCAGTCTATAGACTGATAGGTAGAAATGTACTTTTCCTACTGTGGTAGGAAAAGGGTCAGTATATAGACTGATGGGCAGAAAAATACTTTTCCTACTGTGGTAGGAAAAAGGTCAGTCTATAGACTGATGGGCAGAAATGTACTTTTCATACTGTGGTAGGAAAAGGGTCAGTCTATAGACTGATGGGTAGAAAAATACTTTTTCTACTGTGGTAAGAAAAGGGTCAGTCTATAGACTGATAGGTAGAAAAATACTTTTCCTATTGTGGTAAGAAAAGGGTCAGTCTATAGACTGATGGGTAGAAATGAACTTTTCTTACTGGGTAGGAAAATGGTCAGTCTATAGACTGATGGGTAGAAATGAACTTTTCCTACTGTGGTAGGAAAAGGGTCAGTCTATAGACCGATGGGCAGAAATGTACTTTTCCTACTGTGGTAGGAAAAGGGTCAGTCTATAGACTGATAGGTAAAAAATACTTTTCCTACTGTGGTAGGAAAACGGTCAGTCTATAGACTGATGGGTAGAAATGAACTTTTCCTACTGTGGTAGGAAAAGGGTCAGTCTATAGACTGATAGGTAGAAAAATACTTTTCATACTGTGGTAGGAAAAAGGGTCAGTCTATAGACTGATAGGTAGAAATGTACTTTTCCTACTGTGGTAGGAAAAGGGTCAGTCTATAGACTGATGGGCAGAAAAATACTTTTCCTACTGTGGTAGGAAAAAGGTCAGTCTATAGACTGATGGGCAGAAATGTACTTTTCATACTGTGGTAGGAAAATGGTCAGTCTATAGACTGATAGGTAGAAATGTACTTTTCCTACTGTGGTAGGAAAAGGGTCAGTATATAGACTGATGGGCAGAAAAATACTTTTCCTACTGTGGTAGGAAAAAGGTCAGTCTATAGACTGATGGGCAGAAATGTACTTTTCATACTGTGGTAGGAAAAGGGTCAGTCTATAGACTGATGGGTAGAAAAATACTTTTTCTACTGTGGTAAGAAAAGGGTCAGTCTATAGACTGATAGGTAGAAAAATACTTTTCCTATTGTGGTAAGAAAAGGGTCAGTCTATAGACTGATGGGTAGAAATGAACTTTTCTTACTGGGTAGGAAAATGGTCAGTCTATAGACTGATGGGTAGAAATGAACTTTTCCTACTGTGGTAGGAAAAGGGTCAGTCTATAGACCGATGGGCAGAAATGTACTTTTCCTACTGTGGTAGGAAAAGGGTCAGTCTATAGACTGATAGGTAAAAAATACTTTTCCTACTGTGGTAGGAAAACGGTCAGTCTATAGACTGATGGGTAGAAATGAACTTTTCCTACTGTGGTAGGAAAAGGGTCAGTCTATAGACTGATAGGTAGAAAAATACTTTTCATACTGTGGTAGGAAAAAGGGTCAGTCTATAGACTGATGGGCAGAAATGAACTTTTACTACTGTGGTAGGAAAAAGGGTCAGTCTATAGACCGATGGGCAGAAATGTACTTTTCCTACTGTGGTAGGAAAAGGGTCAGTCTATAGACTGATAGGTAGAAAAATACTTTTCATACTGTGGTAGGAAAAGGGTCAGTCTATAGACCGATGGGCAGAAATGTACTTTTCCTACTGTGGTAGGAAAAGGGTCAGTCTATAGACTGATAGGTAAAAAATACTTTTCCTACTGTGGTAGAAAAGGGTCAGTCTATAGACTGAAAGGTAGAAAACAACGTTTCCTACTGTGGTAGGAAAAGGGTCAGTCTATAGACCGATGGGCAGAAATGTACTTTTCCTACTGTGGTAGGAAAAGGGTCAGTCTATAGACTGATAGGTAGAAAAATACTTTTCATACTGTGGTAGGAAAAAGGGTCAGTCTATAGACTGATGGGCAGAAATGAACTTTTACTACTGTGGTAGGAAAAAGGGTCAGTCTATAGACCGATGGGCAGAAATGTACTTTTCCTACTGTGGTAGGAAAAGGGTCAGTCTATAGACTGATAGGTAGAAAAATACTTTTCATACTGTGGTAGGAAAAGGGTCAGTCTATAGACCGATGGGCAGAAATGTACTTTTCCTACTGTGGTAGGAAAAGGGTCAGTCTATAGACTGATAGGTAAAAAATACTTTTCCTACTGTGGTAGAAAAGGGTCAGTCTATAGACTGAAAGGTAGAAAACAACGTTTACTACTGTGGTAGGAAAAGGGTCAGTCTATAGACCGATGGGCAGAAATGTACTTTTCCTACTGTGGTAGGAAAAGGGTCAGTATATTGACTGATAGGTAGAAAAATACTTTTCCTGCTGTGGTAGGAAAAGGGTCAGTCTATAGACTGATGGGTAGAAATGAACTTTTCCTACTGTGGTAGGAAAAGGGTCAGTCTATAGACTGATAGGTAGAAAAATACTTTTCATACTGTGGTAGGAAAAGGGTCAGTCTATAGACTGATGGGCAGAAATGAACTTTTACTACTGTGGTAGGAAAAAGGGTCAGTCTATAGACCGATGGGCAGAAATGTACTTTTCCTACTGTGGTAGGAAAAGGGTCAGTCTATAGACTGATGGGCAGAAATGAACTTTTACTACTGTGGTAGGAAAAGGGTCAGTCTATAGACTGATAGGTAGAAAAATACTTTTCCTGCTGTGGTAGGAAAAGGGTCAGTCTATAGACTGATGGGTAGAAATGAACTTTTCCTACTGTGGTAGGAAAAGGGTCAGTCTATAGACTGATAGGTAGAAAAATACTTTTCATACTGTGGTAGGAAAAGGGTCAGTCTATAGACTGATGGGCAGAAATGAACTTTTACTACTGTGGTAGGAAAAAGGGTCAGTCTATAGACCGATGGGCAGAAATGTACTTTTCCTACTGTGGTAGGAAAAGGGTCAGTCTATAGACTGATGGGCAGAAATGAACTTTTACTACTGTGGTAGGAAAAGGGTCAGTCTATAGACTGATGGGCAGAAATGAACTTTTACTACTGTGGTAGGAAAAGGGTCAGTCTATAGACCGATGGGCAGAAATGTACTTTTCCTACTGTGGTAGGAAAAGGGTCAGTCTATAGACTGATAGGTAAAAAATACTTTTCCTACTGTGGTAGGAAAAGGGTCAGTCTATAGACTGATGGGTAGAAATGAACTTTTCATACTGTGGTAGGAAAAGGGTCAGTCTATAGACTGATGGGTAGAAAAATACTTTTTCTACTGTGGTAAGAAAAGGGTCAGTCTATAGACTGATAGGTAAAAAAATACTTTTCATACTGTGGTAGGAAAAGGGTCAGTCTATAGACTGATGGGCAGAAATGAACTTTTACTACTGTGGTAGGAAAAAGGGTCAGTCTATAGACCGATGGGCAGAAATGTACTTTTCCTACTGTGGTAGGAAAAGGGTCAGTCTATAGACTGATAGGTAAAAAAATACTTTTCCTACTGTGGTAGGAAAAGGGTCAGTCTATAGACTGATGGGCAGAAATGAACTTTTACTACTGTGGTAGGAAAAAGGGTCAGTCTATAGACCGATGGGCAGAAATGTACTTTTCCTACTGTGGTAGGAAAAGGGTCAGTCTATAGACTGATAGGTAAAAAATACTTTTCCTACTGTGGTAGGAAAAGGGTCAGTCTATAGACTGATGGGTAGAAAGGAACTTTTCCTACTGTGGTAGGAAAAGGGTCAGTCTATAGACTGATAGGTAGAAAAATACTTTTCATACTGTGGTAGGAAAAGGGTCAGTCTATAGACCGATGGGCAGAAATGTACTTTTCCTACTGTGGTAGGAAAAGGGTCAGTCTATAGACTGAGAGGTAGAAAAATACTTTTTCTACTGTGGTAAGAAAAGGGTCAGTCTATAGACTGATAGGTAGAAATGTACTTTTCCTACTGTGGTAGGAAAAGGGTCAGTCTGTAGACTGATGGGCAGAAAAATACTTTTCCTACTGTGGTAGGAAAAAGGTCAGTCTATAGACTGATGGGCAGAAATGTACTTTTCATACTGTGGTAGGAAAATGGTCAGTCTATAGACTGATAGGTAGAAATGTACTTTTCCTACTGTGGTAGGAAAAGGGTCAGTCTATAGACTGATAGGTAGAAAAATACTTTTCCTATTGTGGTGAGAAAAGGGTCAGTCTATAGACTGATGGGTAGAAATGAACTTTTCTTACTGGGTAGGAAAATGGTCAGTCTATAGACTGATGGGTAGAAATGAACTTTTCCTACTGTGGTAGGAAAAGGGTCAGTCTATAGACTGATGGGCAGAAATGAACTTTTCCTATAGTCGCTGCCCACCGAGCATGGCTACAAAAATGGTCATTTTTGAATAACCTGCGCATCTAATTAGCGAAATAGGTCACGTAATGGAAGGGAGCAGAGAAAAATTGTCAGCCGCTTCGGAATGCTCGCTGCGCGAAGAGCATACTGTGGTAGGAAAAGGGTCAGTCTATGTACCGATGGGCAGAAATATACTTTTCCTACTGTGGTAGGAAAAGGGTCAGTCTATAGACTGATAGGTAGAAAAATACTTTTCCTACTGTGGTAGAAAAGGGTCAGTCTATAGACTGATAGGTAGAAAACAACGTTTCCTACTGTGGTAGGAAAAGGGTCAGTCTATAGACTGATAGGTAGAAAAATACTTTTCCTACTGTGGTAGGAAAAGGTCAGTCTATAGACTGATAGGTAGAAAAATACTTTTCCTGCTGTGGTAGGAAAAGGGTCAGTCTATAGACTGATGGGCAGAAATGAACTTTTCCTACTGTGGTAAGAAAAGGGTCAGTCTATAGACTGATGGATAGAAAAATACTTTTCCTACTGTGGTAGAAAAGGGTCAGTCTATAGACTGAAAGGTAGAAAACAACGTTTCCTACTGTGGTAGGAAAAAGGTCAGTCTATAGACCGATGGGCAGAAATGTACTTTTCCTACTGTGGTAGGAAAAGGGTCAGTATATTGACTGATAGGTAGAAAAATATTTTTCCTGCTGTGGTAGGAAAAGGGTCAGTCTATAGACTGATGGGTAGAAATGAACTTTTCCTACTGTGGTAAGAAAAGGGTCAGTCTATAGACTGATGGATAGAAAAATACTTTTCCTACTGTGGTAGAAAAGGGTCAGTCTATAGACTGAAAGGTAGAAAACAACGTTTCCTACTGTGGTAGGAAAAAGGTCAGTCTATAGACCGATGGGCAGAAATGTACTTTTCCTACTGTGGTAGGAAAAGGGTCAGTATATTGACTGATAGGTAGAAAAATATTTTTCCTGCTGTGGTAGGAAAAGGGTCAGTCTATAGACTGATGGGTAGAAATGAACTTTTCCTACTGTGGTAGGAAAAGGGTCAGTCTATAGACTGATAGGTAGAAAAATACTTTTCATACTGTGGTAGGAAAAGGGTCAGTCTGTAGACTGATGGGCAGAAATGAACTTTTACTACTGTGGTAGGAAAAAGGGTCAGTCTATAGACCGATGGGCAGAAATGTACTTTTCCTACTGTGGTAGGAAAAGGGTCAGTCTATAGACTGATAGGTAAAAAATACTTTTCCTACTGTGGTAGGAAAAGGGTCAGTCTATAGACTGATGAGCAGAAATGAACTTTTACTACTGTGGTAGGAAAAAGGGTCAGTCTATAGACCGATGGGCAGAAATGTACTTTTCCTACTGTGGTAGGAAAAGGGTCAGTCTATAGACTGCAAGGTAAAAAATACTTTTCCTACTGTGGTAGGAAAAGGGTCAGTCTATAGACTGATGGGCAGAAATGAACTTTTACTACTGTGGTAGGAAAAAGGGTCAGTCTATAGACCGATGGGCAGAAATGTACTTTTCCTACTGTGGTAGGAAAAGGGTCAGTCTATAGACTGATGGGTAGAAATGAACTTTTCCTACTGTGGTAGGAAAAGGGTCAGTCTATAGACTGATAGGTAGAAAAATGCTTTTCATACTGTGGTAGGAAAAGGGTCAGTCTATAGACTGATAGGTAAAAAATACTTTTCCTACTGTGGTAGGAAAAGGGTCAGTCTATAGACTGATAGGTAGAAAAATACTTTTCATACTGTGGTAGGAAAAGGGTCAGTCTATAGACTGATAGGTAGAAATGTACTTTTCCTACTGTGGTAGGAAAAGGGTCAGTCTATAGACTGATGGGCAGAAAAATACTTTTCCTACTGTGGTAGGAAAAAGGTCAGTCTATAGACTGATGGGCAGAAATGTACTTTTCCTACTGTGGTAGGAAAAGGGTCAGTCTATAGACTGATGGGTAGAAAAATACTTTTTCTACTGTGGTAAGAAAAGGGTCAGTCTATAGACTGATAGGTAAAAAAATACTTTTCATACTGTGGTAGGAAAAGGGTCAGTCTATAGACTGATGGGCAGAAATGAACTTTTACTACTGTGGTAGGAAAAAGGGTCAGTCTATAGACCGATGGGCAGAAATGTACTTTTCCTACTGTGGTAGGAAAAGGGTCAGTCTATAGACTGATAGGTAAAAAATACTTTTCCTACTGTGGTAGGAAAAGGGTCAGTCTATAGACTGATGGGCAGAAATGAACTTTTACTACTGTGGTAGGAAAAAGGGTCAGTCTATAGACCGATGGGCAGAAATGTACTTTTCCTACTGTGTAGGAAAAGGGTCAGTCTATAGACTGATAGGTAAAAAATACTTTTCCTACTGTGGTAGGAAAAGGGTCAGTCTATAGACTGATGGGTAGAAATGAACTTTTCCTACTGTGGTAGGAAAAGGGTCAGTCTATAGACTGATAGGTAGAAAAATACTTTTCATACTGTGGTAGGAAAAGGGTCAGTCTATAGACCGATGGGCAGAAATGTACTTTTCCTACTGTGGTAGGAAAAGGGTCAGTCTATAGACTGAGAGGTAGAAAAATACTTTTTCTACTGTGGTAAGAAAAGGGTCAGTCTGTAGAATGATAGGTAGAAATGTACTTTTCCTACTGTGGTAGGAAAAGGGTCAGTCTGTAGACTGATGGGCAGAAAAATACTTTTCCTACTGTGGTAGGAAAAAGGTCAGTCTATAGACTGATGGGCAGAAATGTACTTTTCATACTGTGGTAGGAAAATGGTCAGTCTATAGACTGATGGGTAGAAAAATACTTTTTCTACTGTGGTAAGAAAACGGTCAGTCTATAGACTGAAAGGTAGAAATGTACTTTTCCTACTGTGGTAGGAAAAGGGTCAGTCTATAGACTGATGGGTAGAAAAATACTTTTCCTACTGTGGTAGAAAAGGGTCAGTCTATAGACTGAAAGGTAGAAAACAACGTTTCCTACTGTGGTAGGAAAAGGGTCAGTCTATAGACCGATGGGCAGAAATTTACTTTTCCTACTGTGGTAGGAAAAGGGTCAGTATATAGACTGATAGGTAGAAAAATACTTTTCCTGCTGTGGTAGGAAAAGGGTCAGTCTATAGACTGATGGGTAGAAATGAACTTTTCCTACTGTGGTAGGAAAAGGGTCAGTCTATAGACTGATGGGTAGAAAAATACTTTTTCTACTGTGGTAAGAAAAGGGTCAGTCTATAGACTGATAGGTAAAAAAATACTTTTCATACTGTGGTAGGAAAAGGGTCAGTCTATAGACTGATGGGCAGAAATGAACTTTTACTACTGTGGTAGGAAAAAGGGTCAGTCTATAGACCGATGGGCAGAAATGTACTTTTCCTACTGTGGTAGGAAAAGGGTCAGTCTATAGACTGATAGGTAAAAAATACTTTTCCTACTGTGGTAGGAAAAGGGTCAGTCTATAGACTGATGGGCAGAAATGAACTTTTACTACTGTGGTAGGAAAAAGGGTCAGTCTATAGACCGATGGGCAGAAATGTACTTTTCCTACTGTGTAGGAAAAGGGTCAGTCTATAGACTGATAGGTAAAAAATACTTTTCCTACTGTGGTAGGAAAAGGGTCAGTCTATAGACTGATGGGTAGAAATGAACTTTTCCTACTGTGGTAGGAAAAGGGTCAGTCTATAGACTGATAGGTAGAAAAATACTTTTCATACTGTGGTAGGAAAAGGGTCAGTCTATAGACCGATGGGCAGAAATGTACTTTTCCTACTGTGGTAGGAAAAGGGTCAGTCTATAGACTGAGAGGTAGAAAAATACTTTTTCTACTGTGGTAAGAAAAGGGTCAGTCTATAGACTGATAGGTAGAAATGTACTTTTCCTACTGTGGTAGGAAAAGGGTCAGTCTATAGACTGATGGGCAGAAAAATACTTTTCCTACTGTGGTAGGAAAAAGGTCAGTCTATAGACTGATGGGCAGAAATGTACTTTTCATACTGTGGTAGGAAAATGGTCAGTCTATAGACTGATGGGTAGAAAAATACTTTTTCTACTGTGGTAAGAAAAGGGTCAGTCTATAGACTGAAAGGTAGAAATGTACTTTTCCTACTGTGGTAGGAAAAGGGTCAGTCTATAGACTGATGGGTAGAAAAATACTTTTCCTACTGTGGTAGAAAAGGGTCAGTCTATAGACTGAAAGGTAGAAAACAACGTTTCCTACTGTGGTAGAAAAGGGTCAGTCTATAGACTGAAAGGTAGAAAACAACGTTTCCTACTGTGGTAGGAAAAGGGTCAGTCTATAGACTGATGGGTAGAAATGAACTTTTCCTACTGTGGTAGAAAAAGGGTCAGTCTATAGACTGATAGGTAGAAAAATACTTTTCATACTGTGGTAGGAAAATGGTCAGTCTATAGACTGATGGGTAGAAAAATACTTTTTCTACTGTGGTAAGAAAAGGGTCAGTCTATAGACTGAAAGGTAGAAATGTACTTTTCCTACTGTGGTAGGAAAAGGGTCAGTCTATAGACTGATGGGCAGAAAAATACTTTTCCTACTGTGGTAGGAAAAAGGTCAGTCTATAGACTGATGAGCAGAAATGTACTTTTCATACTGTGGTAGGAAAATGGTCAGTCTATAGACTGATGGGTAGAAAAATACTTTTTCTACTGTGGTAAGAAAAGGGTCAGTCTATAGACTGAAAGGTAGAAATGTACTTTTCCTACTGTGGTAGGAAAAGGGTCAGTTTATAGACTGATGGGTAGAAAAAAACTTTTCCTACTGTGGTAGAAAAGGGTCAGTCTATAGACTGAAAGGTAGAAAACAACGTTTCCTACTGTGGTAGGAAAAGGGTCAGTCTATAGACCGATGGGCAGAAAAATACTTTTCATACTGTGGTAGGAAAAGGGTCAGTCTATAGACTGTTGGGCAGAAATGAACTTTTACTACTGTGGTAGGAAAAAGGGTCAGTCTATAGACCGATGGGCAGAAATGTACTTTTCCTACTGTGGTAGGAAAAGGGTCAGTCTATAGACTGATAGGTAAAAATGTACTTTTCCTACTGTGGTAGGAAAAGGGTCAGTCTATAGACTGATAGGTAAAAAATACTTTTCCTACTGTGGTAGGAAAAGGGTCAGTCTATAGACTGATGGGTAGAAATGAACTTTTCCTACTGTGGTAGGAAAAGGGTCAGTCTATAGACTGATGGGCAGAATAATATTTTTCATACTGTGGTAGGAAAATGGTCAGTCTATAGACTGATAGGTAAAAATGTACTTTTCCTACTGTGGTAGGAAAAGGGTCAGTCTATAGACTGATAGGTAAAAAATACTTTTCCTACTGTGGTAGGAAAATGGTCAGTCTATAGACTGATGGGCAGAAAAATACTTTTCCTACTGTGGTAGGAAAAAGGTCAGTCTATAGACTGATGGGCAGAATAATATTTTTCATACTGTGGTAGGAAAATGGTCAGTCTATAGACTGATGGGTAGAAAAATACTTTTTCTACTGTGGTAAGAAAAGGGTCAGTCTATAGACTGAAAGGTAGAAATGTACTTTTCCTACTGTGGTAGGAAAAGGGTCAGTCTATAGACTGTTGGGCAGAAATGAACTTTTACTACTGTGGTAGGAAAAAGGGTCAGTCTATAGACCGATGGGCAGAAATGTACTTTTCCTACTGTGGTAGGAAAAGGGTCAGTCTATAGACTGATAGGTAAAAATGTACTTTTCCTACTGTGGTAGGAAAAGGGTCAGTCTATAGACTGATGGGCAGAAAAATACTTTTCCTACTGTGGTAGGAAAAAGGTCAGTCTATAGACTGATGGGCAGAATAATATTTTTCATACTGTGGTAGGAAAATGGTCAGTCTATAGACTGATGGGTAGAAAAATACTTTTTCTACTGTGGTAAGAAAAGGGTCAGTCTATAGACTGAAAGGTAGAAATGTACTTTTCCTACTGTGGTAGGAAAAGGGTCAGTCTATAGACTGATGGGTAGAAAAATACTTTTCCTACTGTGGTAGAAAAGGTTCAGTCTATAGACTGAAAGGTAGAAAACAACGTTTCCTACTGTGGTAGGAAAAGGGTCAGTCTATAGACCGATGGGCAGAAATGTACTTTTCCTACTGTGGTAGGAAAAGGGTCAGTATATAGACTGATAGGTAGAAAAATACTTTTCCTGCTGTGGTAGGAAAAGGGTCAGTCTATAGACTGATGGGTAGAAATGAACTTTTCCTACTGTGGTAGGAAAAGGGTCAGTCTATAGACTGATAGGTAGAAAAATACTTTTCATACTGTGGTAGGAAAAGGGTCAGTCTATAGACTGATAGGTAGAAAAATTCTTTTTCTACTGTGGTAAGAAAAGGGTCAGTCTATAGACTGAAAGGTAGAAAACAACGTTTCCTACTGTGGTAGGAAAAGGGTCAGTCTATAGACCGATGGGCAGAAATTTACTTTTCCTACTGTGGTAGGAAAAGGGTCAGTATATAGACTGATAGGTAGAAAAATACTTTTCCTGCTGTGGTAGGAAAAGGGTCAGTCTATAGACTGATGGGTAGAAATGAACTTTTCCTACTGTGGTAGGAAAAGGGTCAGTCTATAGACTGATGGGTAGAAAAATACTTTTTCTACTGTGGTAAGAAAAGGGTCAGTCTATAGACTGATAGGTAAAAAAATACTTTTCATACTGTGGTAGGAAAAGGGTCAGTCTATAGACTGATGGGCAGAAATGAACTTTTACTACTGTGGTAGGAAAAAGGGTCAGTCTATAGACCGATGGGCAGAAATGTACTTTTCCTACTGTGGTAGGAAAAGGATCAGTCTATAGACTGATAGGTAAAAAATACTTTTCCTACTGTGGTAGGAAAAGGGTCAGTCTATAGACTGATGGGCAGAAATGAACTTTTACTACTGTGGTAGGAAAAAGGGTCAGTCTATAGACCGATGGGCAGAAATGCACTTTTCCTACTGTGTAGGAAAAGGGTCAGTCTATAGACTGATAGGTAAAAAATACTTTTCCTACTGTGGTAGGAAAAGGGTCAGTCTATAGACTGATGGGTAGAAATGAACTTTTCCTACTGTGGTAGGAAAAGGGTCAGTCTATAGACTGATAGGTAGAAAAATACTTTTCATACTGTGGTAGGAAAAGGGTCAGTCTATAGACCGATGGGCAGAAATGTACTTTTCCTACTGTGGTAGGAAAAGGGTCAGTCTATAGACTGAGAGGTAGAAAAATACTTTTTCTACTGTGGTAAGAAAAGGGTCAGTCTATAGACTGATAGGTAGAAATGTACTTTTCCTACTGTGGTAGGAAAAGGGTCAGTCTATAGACTGATGGGCAGAAAAATACTTTTCCTACTGTGGTAGGAAAAAGGTCAGTCTATAGACTGATGGGCAGAAATGTACTTTTCATACTGTGGTAGGAAAATGGTCAGTCTATAGACTGATGGGTAGAAAAATACTTTTTCTACTGTGGTAAGAAAAGGGTCAGTCTATAGACTGAAAGGTAGAAATGTACTTTTCCTACTGTGGTAGGAAAAGGGTCAGTCTATAGACTGATGGGTAGAAAAATACTTTTCCTACTGTGGTAGAAAAGGGTCAGTCTATAGACTGAAAGGTAGAAAACAACGTTTCCTACTGTGGTAGAAAAGGGTCAGTCTATAGACTGAAAGGTAGAAAACAACGTTTCCTACTGTGGTAGGAAAAGGGTCAGTCTATAGACTGATGGGTAGAAATGAACTTTTCCTACTGTGGTAGAAAAAGGGTCAGTCTATAGACTGATAGGTAGAAAAATACTTTTCATACTGTGGTAGGAAAAGGGTCAGTCTATAGACCGATGGGCAGAAATGTACTTTTCCTACTGTGGTAGGAAAAGGGTCAGTCTATAGACTGAGAGGTAGAAAAATACTTTTTCTACTGTGGTAAGAAAAGGGTCAGTCTATAGACTGAAAGATAGAAATGTACTTTTCCTACTGTGGTAGGAAAAGGGTCAGTCTATAGACTGATGGGTAGAAAAATACTTTTTCTACTGTGGTAAGAAAAGGGTCAGTCTATAGACTGAAAGGTAGAAATGTACTTTTCCTTCTGTGGTAGGAAAAGGGTCAGTCTATAGACTGATGGGTAGAAAAAAACTTTTCCTACTGTGGTAGAAAAGGGTCAGTCTATAGACTGAAAGGTAGAAAACAACGTTTCCTACTGTGGTAGGAAAAGGGTCAGTCTATAGACCGATGGGCAGAAAAATACTTTTCATACTGTGGTAGGAAAAGGGTCAGTCTATAGACTGTTGGGCAGATATGAACTTTTACTACTGTGGTAGGAAAAAGGGTCAGTCTATAGACCGATGGGCAGAAATGTACTTTTCCTACTGTGGTAGGAAAAGGGTCAGTCTATAGACTGATAGGTAAAAATGTACTTTTCCTACTGTGGTAGGAAAAGGGTCAGTCTATAGACTGATAGGTAAAAAATACTTTTCCTACTGTGGTAGGAAAAGGGTCAGTCTATAGACTGATGGGTAGAAATGAACTTTTCCTACTGTGGTAGGAAAAGGGTCAGTCTATAGACTGATAGGTAGAAAAATACTTTTCATACTGTGGTAGGAAAAGGGTCAGTCTATAGACTGATAGGTAGAAAAATACTTTTTCTACTGTGGTAAGAAAAGGGTCAGTCTATAGACTGATAGGTAGAAATGTACTTTTCCTACTGTGGTAGGAAAAGGGTCAGTCTATAGACTGATGGGCAGAAAAATACTTTTCCTACTGTGGTAGGAAAAAGGTCAGTCTATAGACTGATGGGCAGAATAATATTTTTCATACTGTGGTAGGAAAATGGTCAGTCTATAGACTGATAGGTAAAAATGTACTTTTCCTACTGTGGTAGGAAAAGGGTCAGTCTATAGACTGATAGGTAAAAAATGCTTTTCCTACTGTGGTAGGAAAAGGGTCAGTCTATAGACTGATGGGTAGAAATGAACTTTTCCTACTGTGGTAGGAAAAGGGTCAGTCTATAGACTGATAGGTAGAAAAATACTTTTCATACTGTGGTAGGAAAAGGGTCAGTCTATAGACTGATAGGTAGAAAAATACTTTTTCTACTGTGGTAAGAAAAGGGTCAGTCTATAGACTGATAGGTAGAAATGTACTTTTCCTACTGTGGTAGGAAAAGGGTCAGTCTATAGACTGATGGGCAGAAAAATACTTTTCCTACTGTGGTAGGAAAAAGGTCAGTCTATAGACTGATGGGCAGAATAATATTTTTCATACTGTGGTAGGAAAATGGTCAGTCTATAGACTGATGGGTAGAAAAATACTTTTTCTACTGTGGTAAGAAAAGGGTCAGTCTATAGACTGAAAGGTAGAAATGTACTTTTCCTACTGTGGTAGGAAAAGGGTCAGTCTATAGACTGATGGGTAGAAAAATACTTTTCCTACTGTGGTAGAAAAGGGTCAGTCTATAGACTGAAAGGTAGAAAACAACGTTTCCTACTGTGGTAGGAAAAGGGTCAGTCTATAGACCGATGGGCAGAAATGTACTTTTCCTACTGTGGTAGGAAAAGGGTCAGTATATAGACTGATAGGTAGAAAAATACTTTTCCTGCTGTGGTAGGAAAAGGGTCAGTCTATAGACTGATGGGTAGAAATGAACTTTTCCTACTGTGGTAGGAAAAGGGTCAGTCTATAGACTGATAGGTAGAAAAATACTTTTCATACTGTGGTAGGAAAAGGGTCAGTCTATAGACTGATAGGTAGAAAAATACTTTTTCTACTGTGGTAAGAAAAGGGTCAGTCTATAGACTGATAGGTAGAAATGTACTTTTCCTACTGTGGTAGGAAAAGAGTCAGTCTATAGACTGATGGGCAGAAAAATACTTTTCCTACTGTGGTAGGAAAAAGGTCAGTCTATAGACTGATGGGTAGAAAAATACTTTTTCTACTGTGGTAAGAAAAGGGTCAGTCTATAGACTGAAAGGTAGAAATGTACTTTTCCTACTGTGGTAGGAAAAGCGTCAGTCTATAGACTGATGGGTAGAAAAATACTTTTCCTACTGTGGTAGAAAAGGGTCAGTCTATAGACTGAAAGGTAGAAAACAACGTTTCCTACTGTGGTAGGAAAAGGGTCAGTCTATAGACCGATGGGCCGAAATGTACTTTTCCTACTGTGGTAGGAAAAGGGTCAGTATATAGACTGATAGGTAGAAAAATACTTTTCCTGCTGTGGTAGGAAAAGGGTCAGTCTATAGACTGATGGGTAGAAATGAACTTTTCCTACTGTGGTAGGAAAAGGGTCAGTCTATAGACTGATAGGTAGAAAAATACTTTTCATACTGTGGTAGGAAAAGGGTCAGTCTATAGACTGATGGGTAGAAAAATACTTTTCCTACTGTGGTAGGAAAAGGGTCAGTATATAGACTGATAGGTAAAAAAATACTTTTCCTGCTGTGGTAGGAAAAGGGTCAGTCTATAGACTGATGGGTAGAAATGAACTTTTCCTACTGTGGTAGGAAAAGGGTCAGTCTATAGACTGATAGGTAGAAAAATACTTTTCATACTGTGGTAGGAAAAGGGTCAGTCTATAGACTGATGGGCAGAAATGAACTTTTACTACTGTGGTAGGAAAAAGGGTCAGTCTATAGACCGATGGGCAGAAATGTACTTTTCCTACTGTGGTAGGAAAAGGGTCAGTCTATAGACTGATAGGTAAAAATGTACTTTTCCTACTGTGGTAGGAAAAGGGTCAGTCTATAGACTGATGGGCAGAAAAATACTTTTCCTACTGTGGTAGGAAAAAGGTCAGTCTATAGACTGATGAGCAGAAATGTACTTTTCATACTGTGGTAGGAAAAGGGTCAGTCTATAGACTGATGGGTAGAAAAATACTTTTTCTACTGTGGTAAGAAAAGGGTCAGTCTATAGACTGTTGGGCAGAAATGAACTTTTACTACTGTGGTAGGAAAAAGGGTCAGTCTATAGACCGATGGGCAGAAATGTACTTTTCCTACTGTGGTAGGAAAGGGGTCAGTCTATAGACTGATAGGTAAAAATGTACTTTTCCTACTGTGGTAGGAAAAGGGTCAGTCTATAGACTGATGGGCAGAAAAATACTTTTCCTACTGTGGTAGGAAAAAGGTCAGTCTATAGACTGATGGGCAGAAATGTACTTTTCATACTGTGGTAGGAAAAGGGTCAGTCTATAGACTGATGGGTAGAAAAATACTTTTTCTACTGTGGTAAGAAAAGGGTCAGTCTATAGACTGATAGGTAGAAATGTACTTTTCCTACTGTGGTAGGAAAAGGGTCAGTCTATAGACTGATGGGTAGAAATGAACTTTTCCTACTGTGGTAGGAAAAGGGTCAGTCTATAGACTGATAGGTAGAAAAATACTTTTCATACTGTGGTAGGAAAAGGGTCAGTCTATAGACTGATAGGTAGAAAAATACTTTTTCTACTGTTTTTTTTTTTTTTCTACCTATCAGTCTATAGACTGACCCTTTTCTTACCACAGTAGAAAAATACTTTTTCTACTGTGGTAAGAAAAGGGTCAGTCTATAGACTGATAGGTAGAAATGTACTTTTCCTACTGTGGTAGGAAAAGGGTCAGTCTATAGACTGATGGGCAGAAAAATACTTTTCCTACTGTAGTAGGAAAAAGGTCAGTCTATAGACTGATGGGCAGAATAGCATTTTTCATACTGTAGTAGGAAAATGGTCAGTCTATAGACTGATGGGTAGAAAAATACTTTTTCTACTGTGGTAAGAAAAGGGTCAGTCTATAGACTGATAGGTAGAAATGTACTTTTCCTACTGTGGTAGGAAAAGGGTCAGTCTATAGACTGATGGGCAGAAAAATACTTTTCCTACTGTGGTAGGAAAAGGGTCAGTCTATAGACTGATAGGTAGAAAAATACTTTTCATACTGTGGTAGGAAAAGGGTCAGTCTATAGACTGATAGGTAGAAAAATACTTTTTCTACTGTGGTAAGAAAAGGGTCAGTCTATAGACTGATAGGTAGAAATGTACTTTTCCTACTGTGGTAGGAAAAGGGTCAGTCTATAGACTGATGGGCAGAAAAATACTTTTCCTACTGTGGTAGGAAAAGGTCAGTCTATAGACTGATGGGCAGAATAGTATTTTTCATACTGTGGTTGGAAAATGGTCAGTCTATAGACTGATGGGTAGAAAAATACTTTTTCTACTGTGGTAAGAAAAGGGTCAGTCTATAGACTGAAAGGTAGAAATGTACTTTTCCTACTGTGGTAGGAAAAGGGTCAGTCTATAGACTGATGGGTAGAAAACAACGTTTCCTACTGTGGTAGGAAAAGGGTCAGTCTATAGACCGATGGGCAGAAATGTACTTTTCCTACTGTGGTAGGAAAAGGGTCAGTATATAGACTGATAGGTAGAAAAATACTTTTCCTGCTGTGGTAGGAAAAGGGTCAGTCTATAGACTGATGGGTAGAAATGAACTTTTCCTACTGTGGTAGGAAAAGGGTCAGTCTATAGACTGATAGGTAGAAAAATACTTTTCATACTGTGGTAGGAAAAGGGTCAGTCTATAGACTGATGGGTAGAAAAATACTTTTCCTACTGTGGTAGGAAAAGGGTCAGTATATAGACTGATAGGTAGAAAAATACTTTTCCTGCTGTGGTAGGAAAAGGGTCAGTCTATAGACTGATGGGTAGAAATGAACTTTTCCTACTGTGGTAGGAAAAGGGTCAGTCTATAGACTGATAGGTAGAAAAATACTTTTCATACTGTGGTAGGAAAAGGGTCAGTCTATAGACTGATGGGCAGAAATGAACTTTTACTACTGTGGTAGGAAAATGGGTCAGTCTATAGACCGATGGGCAGAAATGTACTTTTCCTACTGTGGTAGGAAAAGGGTCAGTCTATAGACTGATAGGTAAAAATGTACTTTTCCTACTGTGGTAGGAAAAGGGTCAGTCTATAGACTGATGGGCAGAAATGTACTTTTCCTACTGTGGTAGGAAAAGGGTCAGTCTATAGACTGATAGGTAAAAAATACTTTTCCTACTGTGGTAGGAAAAGGGTCAGTCTATAGACTGATGGGTAGAAATGAACTTTTCCTACTGTGGTAGGAAAAGGGTCAGTCTATAGACTGAAAGGTAGAAAAATACTTTTCATACTGTGGTAGGAAAAGGGTCAATCTATAGACTGATACGTAGAAATGTACTTTTCCTACTGTGGTAGGAAAAGGGTCAGTCTATAGACTGATAGGTAGAAAAATACTTTTTCTACTGTGGTAAGAAAAGGGTCAGTCTATAGACTGATAGGTAGAAATGTACTTTTCCTACTGTGGTAGGAAAAGGGTCAGTCTATAGACTGATGGGCAGAAAAATACTTTTCCTACTGTGGTAGGAAAAAGGTCAGTCTATAGACTGATGGGCAGAAATGTACTTTTCATACTGTGGTAGGAAAAGGGTCAGTCTATAGACTGATGGGTAGAAAAATACTTTTTCTACTGTGGTAAGAAAATGGTCAGTCTATAGACTGAAAGGTAGAAATGTACTTTTCCTACTGTGGTAGGAAAAGGGTCAGTCTATAGACTGATGGGTAGAAAAATACTTTTCCTACTGTGGTAGAAACGGGTCAGTCTATAGACTGAAAGGTAGAAAACAACGTTTCCTACTGTGGTAGGAAAAGGGTCAGTCTATAGACCGATGGACAGAAATGTACTTTGCCTACTGTGGTAGGAAAAGGGTCAGTCTATAGACTGATAGGTAGAAAAATACTTTTCCTGCTGTGGTAGGAAAAGGGTCAGTCTATAGACTGATGGGTAGAAATGAACTTTTCCTACTGTGGTAGGAATAGGGTCAGTCTATAGACTGATAGGTAGAAAAATACTTTTCATACTGTGGTAGGAAAAGGGTCAGTCTATAGACTGATGGGCAGAAATGAACTTTTACTACTGTGGTAGGAAAAAGGGTCAGTCTATAGACCGATGGGCAGAAATGTACTTTTCCTACTGTGGTAGGAAAAGGGTCAGTCTATAGACTGATAGGTAAAAAATACTTTTCCTACTGTGGTAGGAAAAGGGTCAGTCTATAGACTGATGGGTAGAAATGAACTTTTCCTACTGTGGTAGGAAAAGGGTCAGTCTATAGACTGATAGGTAGAAAAATACTTTTCATACTGTGGTAGGAAAAGGGTCAGTCTTTAGACTGATACGTAGAAATGTACTTTTCCTACTGTGGTAGGAAAAGGGTCAGTCTATAGACTGATAGGTAAAAAAATACTTTTCCTACTGTGGTAGGAAAAGGGTCAGTCTATAGACCGATGGGCAGAAATGTACTTTTCCTACTGTGGTAGGAAAAGGGTCAGTATATTGACTGATAGGTAGAAAAATACTTTTCATACTGTGGTAGGAAAAGGGTCAGTCTATAGACTGATGGGCAGAAATGAACTTTTACTACTGTGGTAGGAAAAAGGGTCAGTCTATAGACCGATGGGCAGAAATGTACTTTTCCTACTGTGGTAGGAAAAGGGTCAGTCTATAGACTGATAGGTAAAAATGTACTTTTCCTACTGTGGTAGGAAAAGGGTCAGTCTATAGACTGATGGGCAGAAAAATACTTTTCCTACTGTGGTAGGAAAAAGGTCAGTCTATAGACTGATGGGCAGAAATGTACTTTTCATACTGTGGTAGGAAAAGGGTCAGTCTATAGACTGATGGGTAGAAAAATACTTTTTCTACTGTGGTAAGAAAAGGGTCAGTCTATAGACTGATAGGTAGAAATGTACTTTTCCTACTTAGGAAAAGGGTCAGTCTATAGGCTGATGGGTAGAAAAATACTTCTCCTACTGTGGTAGAAAAGGGTCAGTCTATAGACTGAAAGGTAGAAAACAACGTTTCCTACTGTGGTAGGAAAAGGGTCAGTCTATAGACTGATGGGTAGAAATGAACTTTTCCTACTGTGGTAGGAAAAGGGTCAGTCTATAGACTGATGGGCAGAAATGAACTTTTACTACTGTGGTAGGAAAAAGGGTCAGTCTATAGACCGATGGGCAGAAATGTACTTTTCCTACTGTGGTAGGAAAAGGGTCAGTCTATAGACTGATAGGTAAAAAATACTTTTCCTACTGTGGTAGGAAAAGGGTCAGTCTATAGACTGATGGGTAGAAATGAACTTTTCCTACTGTGGTAGGAAAAGGGTCAGTCTATAGACTGATAGGTAGAAAAATACTTTTCATACTGTGGTAGGAAAAGGGTCAGTCTATAGACTGATACGTAGAAATGTACTTTTCCTACTGTGGTAGGAAAAGGGTCAGTCTATAGACTGATAGGTAGAAAAATACTTTTTCTACTGTGGTAAGAAAAGGGTCAGTCTATAGACTGATAGGTAGAAATGTACTTTTCCTACTGTGGTAGGAAAAGGGTCAGTCTATAGACTGATGGGCAGAAAAATACTTTTCCTACTGTGGTAGGAAAAAGGTCAGTCTATAGACTGATGGGCAGAAATGTACTTTTCATACTGTGGTAGGAAAAGGGTCATTCTATAGACTGATGGGTAGAAAAATACTTTTTTCTACTGTGGTAAGAAAAGGGTCAGTCTATAGACTGAAAGGTAGAAATGTACTTTTCCTACTGTGGTAGGAAAAGGGTCAGTCTATAGACTGATGGGTAGAAAAATACTTTTCCTACTGTGGTAGAAAAGGGTCAGTCTATAGACTGAAAGGTAGAAAACAACGTTTCCTACTGTGGTAGGAAAAGGGTCAGTCTATAGACCGATGGGCAGAAATGTACTTTGCCTACTGTGGTAGGAAAAGGGTCAGTATATAGACTGATAGGTAGAAAAATACTTTTCCTGCTGTGGTAGGAAAAGGGTCAGTCTATAGACTGATGGGTAGAAATGAACTTTTCCTACTGTGGTAGGAAAAGGGTCAGTCTATAGACTGATAGGTAGAAAAATACTTTTCATACTGTGGTAGGAAAAGGGTCAGTCTATAGACTGATGGGCAGAAATGAACTTTTACTACTGTGGTAGGAAAAAGGGTCAGTCTAAAGACCGATGGGCAGAAATGTACTTTTCCTACTGTGGTAGGAAAAGGGTCAGTCTATAGACTGATAGGTAAAAATGTACTTTTCCTACTGTGGTAGGAAAAGGGTCAGTCTATAGACTGATGGGCAGAAAAATACTTTTCTACTGTGGTAGGAAAAAGGTCAGTCTATAGACTGATGGGCAGAAATGTACTTTTCATACTGTGGTAAGAAAAGGGTCAGTCTATAGACTGATGGGTAGAAAAATACTTTTTCTACTGTGGTAAGAAAAGGGTCAGTCTATAGACTGATAGGTAGAAATGTACTTTTCCTACTGTGGTAGGAAAAGGGTCAGTCTATAGACTGATGGGTAGAAAAATACTTCTCCTACTGTGGTAGAAAAGGGTCAGTCTATAGACTGAAAGGTAGAAAACAACGTTTCCTACTGTGGTAGGAAAAGGGTCAGTCTATAGACCGATGGGCAGAAATGTACTTTTCCTACTGTGGTAGGAAAAGGGTCAGTCTATAGACTGATAGGTAGAAAAATACTTTTCCTGCTGTGGTAGGAAAAGGGTCAGTCTATAGACTGATGGGTAGAAATGAACTTTTCCTACTGTGGTAGGAAAAGGGTCAGTCTATAGACTGATAGGTAGAAAAATACTTTTCATACTGTGGTAGGAAAAGGGTCAGTTTATAGACTGATGGGCAGAAATGAACTTTTACTACTGTGGTAGGAAAAAGGGTCAGTCTATAGACCGATAAGCAGAAATGTACTTTTCCTACTGTGGTAGGAAAAGGGTCAGTCTATAGACTGATAGGTAAAAAACACTTTTCCTACTGTGGTAGGAAAAGGGTCAGTCTATAGACTGATGGGTAGAAATGAACTTTTCCTACTGTGGTAGGAAAAGGGTCAGTCTATAGACTGATAGGTAGAAAAATACTTTTCATACTGTGGTAGGAAAAGGGTCAGTCTATAGACTGATACGTAGAAATGTACTTTTCCTACTGTGGTAGGAAAAGGGTCAGTCTATAGACTGTTAGGTAAAAAATACTTTTCCTACTGTGGTAGGAAAAGGGTCAGTCTATAGACCGATGGGCAGAAATGTACTTTTCCTACTGTGGTAGGAAAAGGGTCAGTATATTGACTGATAGGTAGAAAAATACTTTTCATACTGTGGTAGGAAAAGGGTCAGTCTATAGACTGATGGGCAGAAATGAACTTTTACTACTGTGGTAGGAAAAAGGGTCAGTCTATAGACCGATGGGCAGAAATGTACTTTTCCTACTGTGGTAGGAAAAGGGTCAGTCTATAGACTGATAGGTAAAAAATACTTTTCCTACTGTGGTAGGAAAAGGGTCAGTCTATAGACTGATGGGCAGAAATGAACTTTTACTACTGTGGTAGGAAAAAGGGTCAGTCTATAGACCGATGGGCAGAAATGTACTTTTCCTACTGTGGTAGGAAAAGGGTCAGTCTGTAGACTGATAGGTAAAAAATACTTTTCCTACTGTGGTAGGAAAAGGGTCAGTCTATAGACTGATGGGCAGAAATGAACTTTGACTACTGTGGTAGGAAAAAGGGTCAGTCTATAGACCGATGGGCAGAAATGTACTTTTCCTACTGTGGTAGGAAAAGGGTCAGTCTATAGACTGATAGGTAGAAAAACACTTTTCATACTGTGGTAGGAAAAGGGTCAGTCTATAGACCGATGGGCAGAAATGTACTTTTCCTACTGTGGTAGGAAAAGGGTCAGTCTATAGACTGATAGGTAAAAAATACTTTTCCTACTGTGGTAGGAAAAGGGTCAGTCTATAGACTGATGGGTAGAAATGAACTTTTCCTACTGTGGTAGGAAAAGGGTCAGTCTATAGACTGATAGGTAGAAAAATACTTTTCATACTGTGGTAGGAAAAGGGTCAGTCTATAGACTGATAGGTAGAAATGTACTTTTCCTACTGTGGTAGGAAAAGGGTCAGTCTATAGACTGA
Organism: Oscheius myriophilus; assembly: GCA_964057215.1. NCBI lineage: Eukaryota > Metazoa > Nematoda > Chromadorea > Rhabditida > Rhabditidae > Oscheius > Oscheius myriophilus. Next base: position 97,013 of record OZ059904.1, read on the forward strand.
TGGGCAGAAAAATACTTCTCCTACTGTGGTAGAAAAGGGTCAGTCTATAGACTGAAAGGTAGAAAACAACGTTTCCTACTGTGGTAGGAAAAGGGTCAGTCTATAGACCGATGGGCAGAAATGTACTTTTCCTACTGTGGTAGAAAAAGGGTCAGTCTATAGACTGATAGGTAGAAAAATACTTTTCCTGCTGTGGTAGGAAAAGGGTCAGTCTATAGACTGATGGGTAGAAATGAACTTTTTCTACTGTGGTAGGAAAAGGGTCAGCCTATAGACTGATAGGTAGAAAAATACTTTTCATACTGTGGTAGGAAAAGGGTCAGTCTATAGACTGATGGGCAGAAATGAACTTTTACTACTGTGGTAGGAAAAAGGGTCAGTCTATAGACCGATGGGCAGAAATGTACTTTTCCTACTGTGGTAGGAAAAGGGTCAGTCTATAGACTGATAGGTAAAAAATACTTTTCCTACTGTGGTAGGAAAAGGGTCAGTCTATAGACTGATGGGTAGAAATGAACTTTTCCTACTGTGGTAGGAAAAGGGTCAGTCTATAGACTGATAGGTAGAAAAATACTTTTCATACTGTGGTAGGAAAAGGGTCAGTCTATAGACTGATACGTAGAAATGTACTTTTCCTACTGTGGTAGGAAAAGGGTCAGTCTATAGACTGATAGGTAGAAAAATACTTTTTCTACTGTGGTAAGAAAAGGGTCAGTCTATAGACTGATAGGTAGATATGTACTTTTCCTACTGTGGTAGGAAAAGGGTCAGTCTATAGACTGATGGGCAGAAAAATACTTTTCCTACTGTGGTAGGAAAAAGGTCAGTCTATAGACTGATGGGCAGAAATGTACTTTTCCTACTGTGGTAGGAAAAGGGTCAGTCTATAGACTGATAGGTAGAAAAATACTTTTCCTACTGTGGTAAGAAAAGGGTCAGTCTATAGACTGATGGGTAGAAATGAACTTTTCCTACTGTGGTAGGAAAATGGTCAGTCTATAGACTGATGGGTAGAAATGAACTTTTCCTACTGTGGTAGGAAAAGGGTCAGTCTATAGACTGATGGGCAGAAATGAACTTTTCCTATAGTCGCTGCCCACCGAGCATGGCTACAAAAATGGTCATTTTTGAATAACCTGCGCATCTAATTAGCGAAATAGGTCACGTAATGGAAGGGCGCAGAGAAAAATTGTCAGCCGCTTCGGAATGCTCGCCGGGCGAAGAGCATACTGTGGTAGGAAAAGGGTCAGTCTAAGGACCGATGGGCAAAAATATACTTTTCCTACTGTGGTAGGAAAAGGGTCAGTCTATAGACTGATAGGTAGAAAAATACTTTTCCTACTGTGGTAGAAAAGGGTCAGTCTATAGACTGATAGGTAGAAAACAACGTTTCCTACTGTGGTAGGAAAAGGGTCAGTCTATAGACTGATAGGTAGAAAAATACTTTTCCTGCTGTGGTAGGAAAAGGGTCAGTCTATAGACTGATGGGTAGAAATGAACTTTTCCTACTGTGGTAGGAAAAGGGTCAGTCTATAGACTGATGGGCCGAAATGAACTTTTCCTACTGTGGTAAGAAAAGGGTCAGTCTATAGACTGATGGGTAGAAAAATACTTTTCCTACTGTGGTAGAAAAGGGTCAGTCTATAGACTGAAAGGTAGAAAACAACGTTTCCTACTGTGGTAGGAAAAGGGTCAGTCTATAGACCGATGGGCAGAAATGTACTTTTCCTACTGTGGTAGGAAAAGGGTCAGTATATTGACTGATAGGTAGAAAAATACTTTTCATACTGTGGTAGGAAAAGGGTCAGTCTATAGACTGATGGGCAGAAATGAACTTTTACTACTGTGGTAGGAAAAAGGGTCAGTCTATAGACCGATGGGCAGAAATGTACTTTTCCTACTGTGGTAGGAAAAGGGTCAGTCTATAGACTGATAGGTAAAAAATACTTTTCCTACTGTGGTAGGAAAAGGGTCAGTCTATAGACTGATGGGCAGAAATGAACTTTTACTACTGTGGTAGGAAAAAGGGTCAGTCTATAGACCGATGGGCAGAAATGTACTTTTCCTACTGTGGTAGGAAAAGGGTCAGTCTATAGACTGATAGGTAAAAAATACTTTTCCTACTGTGGTAGGAAAAGGGTCAGTCTATAGACTGATGGGCAGAAATGAACTTTTACTACTGTGGTAGGAAAAAGGGTCAGTCTATAGACCGATGGGCAGAAATGTACTTTTCCTACTGTGGTAGGAAAAGGGTCAGTCTATAGACTGATAGGTAAAAAATACTTCTCCTACTGTGGTAGGAAAAGGGTCAGTCTATAGACTGATGGGTAGAAATGAACTTTTCCTACTGTGGTAGGAAAAGGGTCAGTCTATAGACTGATAGGTAGAAAAATACTTTTCATACTGTGGTAGGAAAAGGGTCAGTCTATAGACCGATGGGCAGAAATGTACTTTTCCTACTGTGGTAGGAAAAGGGTCAGTCTATAGACTGATAGGTAAAAAATACTTTTCCTACTGTGGTAGGAAAAGGGTCAGTCTATAGACTGATGGGTAGAAATGAACTTTTCCTACTGTGGTAGGAAAAGGGTCAGTCTATAGACTGATAGGTAGAAAAATACTTTTCATACTGTGGTAGGAAAAGGGTCAGTCTATAGACTGATAGGTAGAAATGTACTTTTCCTACTGTGGTAGGAAAAGGGTCAGTCTATAGACTGATGGGCAGAAAAATACTTTTCCTACTGTGGTAGGAAAAAGGTCAGTCTATAGACTGATGGGCAGAAATGTACTTTTCATACTGTGGTAGGAAAAGGGTCAGTCTATAGACTGATGGGTAGAAAAATACTTTTTCTACTGTGGTAAGAAAAGGGTCAGTCTATAGACTGATAGGTAAAAAAATACTTTTCATACTGTGGTAGGAAAAGGGTCAGTCTAAAGACTGATGGGCAGAAATGAACTTTTACTACTGTGGTAGGAAAAAGGGTCAGTCTATAGACCGATGGGCAGAAATGTACTTTTCCTACTGTGGTAGGAAAAGGGTCAGTCTATAGACTGATAGGTAAAAAATACTTTTCCTACTGTGGTAGGAAAAGGGTCAGTCTATAGACTGATGGGCAGAAATGAACTTTTACTACTGTGGTAGGAAAAAGGGTCAGTCTATAGACCGATGGGCAGAAATGTACTTTTCCTACTGTGGTAGGAAAAGGGTCAGTCTATAGACTGATAGGTAAAAAATACTTCTCCTACTGTGGTAGGAAAAGGGTCAGTCTATAGACTGATGGGTAGAAATGAACTTTTCCTACTGTGGTAGGAAAAGGGTCAGTCTATAGACTGATAGGTAGAAAAATACTTTTCATACTGTGGTAGGAAAAGGGTCAGTCTATAGACCGATGGGCAGAAATGTACTTTTCCTACTGTGGTAGGAAAAGGGTCAGTCTATAGACTGATAGGTAAAAAATACTTTTCCTACTGTGGTAGGAAAAGGGTCAGTCTATAGACTGATGGGTAGAAATGAACTTTTCCTACTGTGGTAGGAAAAGGGTCAGTCTATAGACTGATAGGTAGAAAAATACTTTTCATACTGTGGTAGGAAAAGGGTCAGTCTATAGACTGATAGGTAAAAAATACTTTTCCTACTGTGGTAGGAAAAGGGTCAGTCTATAGACTGATAGGTAAAAAATACTTTTCCTACTGTGGTAGGAAAAGGGTCAGTCTATAGACTGATGGGTAGAAATGAACTTTTCCTACTGTGGTAGGAAAAGGGTCAGTCTATAGACTGATAGGTAGAAAAATACTTTTCATACTGTGGTAGGAAAAGGGTCAGTCTATAGACCGATGGGCAGAAATGTACTTTTCCTACTGTGGTAGGAAAAGAATCAGTCTATAGACTGAGAGGTAGAAAAATACTTTTTCTACTGTGGTAAGAAAAGGGTCAGTCTATAGACTGATAGGTAGAAATGTACTTTTCCTACTGTGGTAGGAAAAGGGTCAGTCTATAGACTGATGGGCAGAAAAATACTTTTCCTACTGTGGTAGGAAAAAGGTCAGTCTATAGACTGATGGGCAGAAATGTACTTTTCATACTGTGGTAGGAAAATGGTCAGTCTATAGACTGATGGGTAGAAAAATACTTTTTCTACTGTGGTAAGAAAAGGGTCAGTCTATAGACTGAAAGGTAGAAATGTACTTTTCCTACTGTGGTAGGAAAAGGGTCAGTCTATAGACTGATGGGTAGAAAAATACTTTTCCTACTGTGGTAGAAAAGGGTCAGTATATAGACTGATAGGTAGAAAAATACTTTTCCTGCTGTGGTAGGAAAAGGGTCAGTCTATAGACTGATGGGTAGAAAAATACTTTTTCTACTGTGGTAAGAAAAGGGTCAGTCTATAGACTGATAGGTAGAAATGTACTTTTCCTACTGTGGTAGGAAAAGGGTCAGTCTATAGACTGATGGGTAGAAAAATACTTCTCCTACTGTGGTAGAAAAGGGTCAGTCTATAGACTGAAAGGTAGAAAACAACGTTTCCTACTGTGGTAGGAAAAGGGTCAGTCTATAGACTGATAGGTAGAAATGTACTTTTCCTACTGTGGTAGGAAAAGGGTCAGTCTATAGACTGATGGGTAGAAAAATACTTTTCCTACTGTGGTAGGAAAAGGGTCAGTCTATAGACTGATGGGCAAAAATGAACTTTTACTACTGTGGTAGGAAAAAGGGTCAGTCTATAGACTGATAGGTAGAAAAATACTTTTCATACTGTGGTAGGAAAAGGGTCAGTCTATAGACCGATGGGCAGAAATGTACTTTTCCTACTGTGGTAGGAAAAGGGTCAGTCTATAGACTGAAAGGTAAAAAATACTTTTCCTACTGTGGTAGGAAAAGGGTCAGTCTATAGACTGATGGGTAGAAATGAACTTTTCCTACTGTGGTAGGAAAAGGGTCAGTCTATAGACTGATAGGTAGAAAAATACTTTTCATACTGTGGTAGGAAAAGGGTCAGTCTATAGACTGATAGGTAGAAATGTACTTTTCCTACTGTGGTAGGAAAAGGGTCAGTCTATAGACTGATGGGCAGAAATGTACTTTTCATACTGTGGTAGGAAAAGGGTCAGTCTATAGACTGATGGGTAGAAAAATACTTTTTCTACTGTGGTAAGAAAAGGGTCAGTCTATAGACTGATAGGTAAAAAAATACTTTTCATACTGTGGTAGGAAAAAGGGTCAGTCTATAGACCGATGGGCAGAAATGTACTTTTCCTACTGTGGTAGGAAAAGGGTCAGTCTATAGACTGATAGGTAAAAAATACTTTTCCTACTGTGGTAGGAAAAGGGTCAGTCTATAGACTGATGGGTAGAAATGAACTTTTCCTACTGTGGTAGGAAAAGGGTCAGTCTATAGACTGATAGGTAGAAAAATACTTTTCCTACTGTGGTAGGAAAAGGGTCAGTCTATAGACTGATGGGCAGAAAAATACTTTTCCTACTGTGGTAGGAAAAAGGTCAGTCTATAGACTGATGGGCAGAAATGTACTTTTCATACTGTGGTAGGAAAATGGTCAGTCTATAGACTGATGGGTAGAAAAATACTTTTTCTACTGTGGTAAGAAAAGGGTCAGTCTATAGACTGAAAGGTAGAAATGTACTTTTCCTACTGTGGTAGGAAAAGGGTCAGTCTATAGACTGATGGGTAGAAAAATACTTTTCCTACTGTGGTAGAAAAGGGTCAGTATATAGACTGATAGGTAGAAAAATACTTTTCCTGCTGTGGTAGGAAAAGGGTCAGTCTATAGACTGATGGGTAGAAAAATACTTTTTCTACTGTGGTAAGAAAAGGGTCAGTCTATAGACTGATAGGTAGAAATGTACTTTTCCTACTGTGGTAGGAAAAGGGTCAGTCTATAGACTGATGGGTAGAAAAATACTTCTCCTACTGTGGTAGGAAAAGGGTCAGTCTATAGACTGATAGGTAAAAAATACTTTTCCTACTGTGGTAGGAAAAGGGTCAGTCTATAGACTGATGGGCAGAAATGAACTTTTACTACTGTGGTAGGAAAAAGGGTCAGTCTATAGACCGATGGGCAGAAATGTACTTTTCCTACTGTGGTAGGAAAAGGGTCAGTCTATAGACTGATAGGTAAAAAATACTTTTCCTACTGTGGTAGGAAAAGGGTCAGTCTATAGACTGATGGGTAGAAATGAACTTTTCCTACTGTGGTAGGAAAAGGGTCAGTCTATAGACCGATAGGTAGAAAAATACTTTTCATACTGTGGTAGGAAAAGGGTCAGTCTATAGACTGATAGGTAGAAAAATACTTTTTCTACTGTGGTAAGAAAAGGGTCAGTCTATAGACTGATAGGTAGAAATGTACTTTTCCTACTGTGGTAGGAAAAGGGTCAGTCTATAGACTGATGGGCAGAAAAATACTTTTCCTACTGTGGTAGGAAAAATGTCAGTCTATAGACTGATGGGCAGAAATGTACTTTTCATACTGTGGTAGGAAAATGGTCAGTCTATAGACTGATGGGTAGAAAAATACTTTTTCTACTGTGGTAAGAAAAGGGTCAGTCTATAGACTGAAAGGTAGAAATGTACTTTTCCTACTGTGGTAGGAAAAGGGTCAGTCTATAGACTGATGGGTAGAAAAATACTTTTCCTACTGTGGTAGAAAAGGGTCAGTCTATAGACTGAAAGGTAGAAAACAACGTTTCCTACTGTGGTAGGAAAAGGGTCAGTCTATAGACCGATGGGCAGAAATGTACTTTTCCTACTGTGGTAGGAAAAGGGTCAGTATATAGACTGATAGGTAGAAAAATACTTTTCCTGCTGTGGTAGGAAAAGGGTCAGTCTATAGACTGATGGGTAGAAAAATACTTTTTCTACTGTGGTAAGAAAAGGGTCAGTCTATAGACTGATAGGTAGAAATGTACTTTTCCTACTGTGGTAGGAAAAGGGTCAGTCTATAGACTGATGGGTAGAAAAATACTTCTCCTACTGTGGTAGGAAAAGGGTCAGTCTATAGACTGATAGGTAAAAAATACTTTTCCTACTGTGGTAGGAAAAGGGTCAGTCTATAGACTGATGGGCAGAAATGAACTTTTACTACTGTGGTAGGAAAAAGGGTCAGTCTATAGACCGATGGGCAGAAATGTACTTTTCCTACTGTGGTAGGAAAAGGGTCAGTCTATAGACTGATAGGTAAAAAATACTTTTCCTACTGTGGTAGGAAAAGGGTCAGTCTATAGACTGATGGGTAGAAATGAACTTTTCCTACTGTGGTAGGAAAAGGGTCAGTCTATAGACTGATAGGTAGAAAAATACTTTTCCTGCTGTGGTAGGAAAAGGGTCAGTCTATAGACTGATGGGTAGAAATGAACTTTTCCTACTGTGGTAGGAAAAGGGTCAGTCTATAGACTGATAGGTAAAAAAATACTTTTCTTACTGTGGTAGGAAAAGGGTCAGTCTATAGACTGATGGGCAGAAATGAACTTTTACTACTGTGGTAGGAAAAAGGGTCAGTCTATAGACCGATGGGCAGAAATGTACTTTTCCTACTGTGGTAGGAAAAGGGTCAGTCTATAGACTGATAGGTAAAAAATACTTTTCCTACTGTGGTAGGAAAAGGGTCAGTCTATAGACTGATGGGTAGAAATGAACTTTTCCTACTGTGGTAGGAAAAGAGTCAGTCTATAGACTGATAGGTAGAAAAATACTTTTCATACTGTGGTAGGAAAAGGGTCAGTCTATAGACTGATAGGTAGAAAAATACTTTTCCTACTGTGGTAAGAAAAGGGTCAGTCTATAGACTGATGGGCAGAAATGAACTTTTACTACTGTGGTAGGAAAAAGGGTCAGTCTATAGACCGATGGGCAGAAATGTACTTTTCCTACTGTGGTAGGAAAAGGGTCAGTCTATAGACTGATAGGTAAAAAATACTTTTCCTACTGTGGTAGGAAAAGGGTCAGTCTATAGACTGATGGGTAGAAATGAACTTTTCCTACTGTGGTAGGAAAAGGGTCAGTCTATAGACTGATAGGTAGAAAAATACTTTTCATACTGTGGTAGGAAAAGGGTCAGTCTATAGACTGATACGTAGAAATGTACTTTTCCTACTGTGGTAGGAAAAGGGTCAGTCTATAGACTGATAGGTAGAAAAATACTTTTTCTACTGTGGTAAGAAAAGGGTCAGTCTATAGACTGATAGGTAGATATGTACTTTTCCTACTGTGGTAGGAAAAGGGTCAGTCTATAGACTGATGGGCAGAAAAATACTTTTCCTACTGTGGTAGGAAAAAGGTCAGTCTATAGACTGATGGGCAGAAATGTACTTTTCCTACTGTGGTAGGAAAAGGGTCAGTCTATAGACTGATAGGTAGAAAAATACTTTTCCTACTGTGGTAGGAAAAGGGTCAGTCTATAGACTGATAGGTAGAAAAATACTTTTCCTACTGTGGTAAGAAAAGGGTCAGTCTATAGACTGATGGGCAGAAATGAACTTTTACTACTGTGGTAGGAAAAAGGGTCAGTCTATAGACCGATGGGCAGAAATGTACTTTTCCTACTGTGGTAGGAAAAGGGTCAGTCTATAGACTGATAGGTAAAAAATACTTTTCCTACTGTGGTAGGAAAAGGGTCAGTCTATAGACTGATGGGTAGAAATGAACTTTTCCTACTGTGGTAGGAAAAGGGTCAGTCTATAGACTGATAGGTAGAAATGAACTTTTCCTATAGTCGCTGCCCACCGAGCATGGCTACAAAAATGGTCATTTTTGAATAACCTGCGCATCTAATTAGCGAAATAGGTCACGTAATGGAAGGGCGCAGAGAAAAATTGTCAGCCGCTTCGGAATGCTCGCCGGGCGAAGAGCATACTGTGGTAGGAAAAGGGTCAGTCTATGGACCGATGGGCAGAAATATACTTTTCCTACTGTGGTAGGAAAAGGGTCAGTCTATAGACTGATAGGTAGAAAAATACTTTTCCTACTGTGGTAGAAAAGGGTCAGTCTATAGACTGATAGGTAGAAAACAACGTTTCCTACTGTGGTAGAAAAAGGGTCAGTCTATAGACTGATAGGTAGAAAAATACTTTTCCTGCTGTGGTAGGAAAAGGGTCAGTCTATAGACTGATGGGTAGAAATGAACTTTTCCTACTGTGGTAGGAAAAGGGTCAGTCTATAGACTGATGGGCCGAAATGAACTTTTCCTACTGTGGTAAGAAAAGGGTCAGTCTATAGACTGATAGGTAGAAAAATACTTTTCCTACTGTGGTAGGAAAAAGGTCAGTCAATAGACTGATGGGCAGAAATGTACTTTTCATACTGTGGCAGGAAAAGGGTCAGTCTATAGACTGATACGTAGAAATGTACTTTTCCTACTGTGGTAGGAAAAGGGTCAGTCTATAGACTGATAGGTAGAAAAATGCTTTTACTACTGTGGTAGGAAAAAGGGTCAGTCTATAGACCGATGGGCAGAAATGTACTTTTCCTACTGTGGTAGGAAAAGGGTCAGTCTATAGACTGATAGGTAAAAATGTACTTTTCCTACTGTGGTAGGAAAAGGGTCAGTCTATAGACTGATAGGTAGAAATGTACTTTTCCTACTGTGGTAGAAAAGGGTCAGTCTATAGACTGAAAGGTAGAAAACAACGTTTCCTACTGTGGTAGGAAAAGGGTCAGTCTATAGACTGATAGGTAGAAATGTACTTTTCCTACTGTGGTAGGAAAAGGGTCAGTCTATAGACTGATGGGTAGAAAAATACTTTTCCTACTGTGGTAGGAAAAGGGTCAGTCTATAGACTGATAGGTAGAAAAATACTTTTCCTGCTGTGGTAGGAAAAGGGTCAGTCTATAGACTGATGGGTAGAAATGAACTTTTCCTACTGTGGTAGGAAAAGGGTCAGTCTATAGACTGATGGGTAGAAATGAACTTTTCCTACTGTGGTAGGAAAAGGGTCAGTCTATAGACTGATGGGTAGAAATGAACTTTTCCTACTGTGGTAGGAAAAGGGTCAGTCTATAGACTGATAGGTAGAAAAATACTTTTCCTTCTGTGGTAAGAAAAGGGTCAGTCTATAGACTGATGGGTAGAAATGAACTTTTCCTACTGTGGTAGGAAAATGGTCAGTCTATAGACTGATGGGTAGAAATGAACTTTTCCTACTGTGGTAGGAAAAGGGTCAGTCTATAGACTGATGGGCAGAAATGAACTTTTCCTATAGTCGCTGCCCACCGAGCATGGCTACAAAAATGGTCATTTTTGAATAACCTGCGCATCTAATTAGCGAAATAGGTCACGTAATGGAAGGGCGCAGAGAAAAATTGTCAGCCGCTTCGGAATGCTCGCCGGGCGAAGAGCATACTGTGGTAGGAAAAGGGTCAGTCTATGGACCGATGGGCAGAAATATACTTTTCCTACTGTGGTAGGAAAATGGTCAGTCTATAGACTGATAGGTAGAAAAATACTTTTCCTACTGTGGTAGAAAAGGGTCAGTCTATAGACTGATAGGTAGAAAACAACGTTTCCTACTGTGGTAGGAAAAGGGTCAGTCTATAGACTGATAGGTAGAAAAATACTTTTCCTGCTGTGGTAGGAAAAGGGTCAGTCTATAGACTGATGGGTAGAAATGAACTTTTCCTACTGTGGTAGGAAAAGGGTCAGTCTATAGACTGATGGGCCGAAATGAACTTTTCCTACTGTGGTAAGAAAAGGGTCAGTCTATAGACTGATAGGTAGAAAAATACTTTTCCTACTGTGGTAGGAAAAAGGTCAGTCAATAGACTGATGGGCAGAAATGTACTTTTCATACTGTGGCAGGAAAAGGGTCAGTCTATAGACTGATACGTAGAAATGTACTTTTCCTACTGTGGTAGGAAAAGGGTCAGTCTATAGACTGATAGGTAGAAAAATGCTTTTACTACTGTGGTAGGAAAAAGGGTCAGTCTATAGACCGATGGGCAGAAATGTACTTTTCCTACTGTGGTAGGAAAAGGGTCAGTCTATAGACTGATAGGTAAAAATGTACTTTTCCTACTGTGGTAGGAAAAGGGTCAGTCTATAGACTGATAGGTAGAAATGTACTTTTCCTACTGTGGTAGAAAAGGGTCAGTCTATAGACTGAAAGGTAGAAAACAACGTTTCCTACTGTGGTAGGAAAAGGGTCAGTCTATAGACTGATAGGTAGAAATGTACTTTTCCTACTGTGGTAGGAAAAGGGTCAGTCTATAGACTGATGGGTAGAAAAATACTTTTCCTACTGTGGTAGGAAAAGGGTCAGTCTATAGACTGATAGGTAGAAAAATACTTTTCCTGCTGTGGTAGGAAAAGGGTCAGTCTATAGACTGATGGGTAGAAATGAACTTTTCCTACTGTGGTAGGAAAAGGGTCAGTCTATAGACTGATGGGTAGAAATGAACTTTTCCTACTGTGGTAGGAAAAGGGTCAGTCTATAGACTGATGGGTAGAAATGAACTTTTCCTACTGTGGTAGGAAAAGGGTCAGTCTATAGACTGATAGGTAGAAAAATACTTTTCCTTCTGTGGTAAGAAAAGGGTCAGTCTATAGACTGATGGGTAGAAATGAACTTTTCCTACTGTGGTAGGAAAATGGTCAGTCTATAGACTGATGGGTAGAAATGAACTTTTCCTACTGTGGTAGGAAAAGGGTCAGTCTATAGACTGATGGGCAGAAATGAACTTTTCCTATAGTCGCTGCCCACCGAGCATGGCTACAAAAATGGTCATTTTTGAATAACCTGCGCATCTAATTAGCGAAATAGGTCACGTAATGGAAGGGCGCAGAGAAAAATTGTCAGCCGCTTCGGAATGCTCGCCGGGCGAAGAGCATACTGTGGTAGGAAAAGGGTCAGTCTATGGACCGATGGGCAGAAATATACTTTTCCTACTGTGGTAGGAAAATGGTCAGTCTATAGACTGATAGGTAGAAAAATACTTTTCCTACTGTGGTAGAAAAGGGTCAGTCTATAGACTGATAGGTAGAAAACAACGTTTCCTACTGTGGTAGGAAAAGGGTCAGTCTATAGACTGATAGGTAGAAAAATACTTTTCCTGCTGTGGTAGGAAAAGGGTCAGTCTATAGACTGATGGGTAGAAATGAACTTTTCCTACTGTGGTAGGAAAAGGGTCAGTCTATAGACTGATGGGCCGAAATGAACTTTTCCTACTGTGGTAAGAAAAGGGTCAGTCTATAGACTGATAGGTAGAAAAATACTTTTCCTACTGTGGTAGGAAAAAGGTCAGTCAATAGACTGATGGGCAGAAATGTACTTTTCATACTGTGGCAGGAAAAGGGTCAGTCTATAGACTGATACGTAGAAATGTACTTTTCTTACTGTGGTAGGAAAAGGGTCAGTCTATAGACTGATAGGTAGAAAAATACTTTTCCTTCTGTGGTAAGAAAAGGGTCAGTCTATAGACTAAAGGGTAGCAATGAACTTTTCCTACTGTGGTAGGAAAATGGTCAGTCTATAGACTGATGGGTAGAAATGAACTTTTCCTACTGTGGTAGGAAAAGGGTCAGTCTATAGACTGATGGGCAGAAATGAACTTTTCCTATAGTCGCTGCCCACCGAGCATGGCTACAAAAATGGTCATTTTTTCTACAAAAATGGTCATTTTTTTTCTACAAAAATGGTCTTTTTTGAATAACCTGCGCATCTAATTAGCGAAATAGGTCACGTAATGGAAGGGCGCAGAGAAAAATTGTCAGCCGCTTCGGAATGCTCGCCGGGCGAAGAGTATACTGTGGTAGGAAAAGGGTCAGTCTATGGACCGATGGGCAGAAATATACTTTTCCTACTGTGGTAGGAAAAGGGTCAGTCTATAGACTGATAGGTAGAAAAATACTTTTCCTACTGTGGTAGGAAAAGGGTCAGTCTATAGACTAATGGGTAGAAATGAACTTTTCCTACTGTGGTAGGAAAAGGGTCAGTCTATAGACCGATGGGCAGAAATGTACTTTTCCTACTGTGGTAGGAAAAGGGTCAGTCTATAGACTGATAGGTAGAAAAATACTTTTCCTACTGTATTAGGAAAAGGGTCAGTCTATAGACTGATGGGTAGAAATGTTACATCTCCTATCGAGACACGTACAATTGCAGACGTCCACAGTAAACAATTTTCTACCTTTCAAGTGAAAGTCTGGACGTCTCAAATAACATAAGTACCGTTCTTTCATCTGTGAATTGAAAAATGAACCTCTTCAGCAAGAAATAAACTGAATCGGCGTTCAGTATGGAAAAAACTTGTCGATCTACCGTTTGGTTGTGAAAATACGTTTCACACGTCTTACTAGTATTTTAAAAAGGAAAAAATTCTCGTGCGTTAAAATAACGAAAACAAGCAAAGGAAAATAAATTTTAAAGTCCTCACAACGGAATGTAGGCGTTATTCCTGCGAATATAATCATTTGTAAAATGAAAATCAATTTTTATCATTCAATACAAAAATATATCACCCATTAAGTCTTATTTAAAACAATTTGGTTATTAATATTTTTTTAATAATTAAGTTTTTGATCAAAATATAACCTTTGCCGATTGCCGCACGGAACGCCCGCCATTCGCGGCGGGACCGCAAAGCCACGCCGCCTCGATCGGCAAATGTACTTTTCCTACTGTGGTAGGAAAAGGGTCAGTCTATAAACTGATAGGTAGAAATGTTCTTTTCATTCAAATTTTCATTTTCTTTTCATTTACTGGCAAAGGTTAAATAAGGGAAGACATCAAGGTCATTGAAAAGTCGTCGATTCTTTGTTGGAACTATAAGCGAGTCGAAAACCCAAGAACTCGTTCATACCAATGGACATATACTAAAATTGGAACAATACAGAGAAGATTAGCATGGCCCCTGCGCAAGGATGGCACGCAAATTCGTGAAGCGTTCCAAATTTTTAGCCAAATTTGGGTCGAGAAGTCGAAAATTTGAATTTCAGGATTTCTGTCGTTTTTCGTGTCCAACTAGCATTCCATAGAAAAGTATTTTGAATATTTTGAGGGAACATGGAAAATTTAAAATTTTAAGAAAATGTAACTATTTTTGTAACCAATCACTCTCATTCTCCGTTTCACAAGCGAAATTCCTTCAAGAAACCGAATACTCAGCTCCAGGCAACCCTCCACGTAGCCAGAGAGGGAGCAATTCTGGCATAAATATGGCTTCAGGAACGCCCGTCTCCGGAAAATGAAAGTGAGAGTTTCCGAAAAATTCAAGCTTTTAAAATTATGAAAAGGAATATAAAGAATTTCACCAAATTTCAAGGAAACAACGCCTCAACTTTCTTATTTTCTGCGCATTTGAATTGAAAAAAAAACAATACACCAAGGCGGGATTTTAGAGCGAAACGATGCATTTTTCAAAGTTAAAAAAAAAACAAAAATTACCTAATAAGAAAATTGCCTAATTCATTTCTGATAAATATCATTTTTAGAGAACAAAATTGTAGAATTTTACTTTTTATTAGATAAAACGGAATTTAATGAAGTCATTAAATCGCCTTAATTTTGCGAATGAATTAATCAAATTGGACGTTGATTTTTTTTTTTAAATTTCTTTTTTTTGTCAAGATTTTGCGCAGAAATTTACGAAAATGGGGCAAAACGAGAAATTTTTTTTTGGATCGGCTGGCAACCTCAGGCCGCTCTTGTGAAGACACCCGAAGCGGCCAAATCTGCCGAACTCAATTACAACAGGGCAATTTCGGGATTCGGGAAAGAGATGAGCGGCAGGGGGAGTGCCTGGGACAATCTTCTGAGGGATTCGAACCCGTATCTCCGATTGCACAACCGGCGCTTTTACAGGCAAAGATCCCTTTTTCACTCCCTCCAACAGACAAACAATGGCACGATATCTCTCCAAAATCCGCGAAACTACGCATTTTGATCCTAAGGACATTACTGACTTCCACAATGTATAGTGACAGCGCAATTTGGAACGTGGAGGGGAGATTCCTTTAAAAAAAGTGTTTAGGCCCGATGGGAATTGCAGTCCCGATCTCCGATTGCACAACCGGCGCTGTTACAGCTGGCCAAAATTCACACACTACAACAGGTGAACAATGGAACGTTGCGTGGAATCTCCCTTCCACGTCACAAAATCCATGTTTTTAGGCATTTTCTATTTTCTCAGTCACGCTGCCATATTTTTACAAAAAAAAGAAGGCTAAAATTAAATTTGGAGTCTTAAAAATGGCTTAAAAAGATTTTTGGGACGAGATCGAGCCCCCCAAACTCTGCCCGGCCAGGTTTTGCTCTGGATTTTGGGAATTCTGGAGATAAATTTATGAGCTTCCGAGGTAGTCTCTTCTAGATGTACGGTGCTTATTTCAGGAAATTGGTAATTATGCATCGCCAAGTGATTTATTCACTTTAAAGAACTGGGCATTACAAGTAGAACGATTTAAAGAACTAAATGAACACATCCGGCGGTTTAAAGGACTAAATGGGTTGACTTAATGACTAGACGGATTTACAGGACTAAATGAGCCATTTCGAATCTTTTAAAGGAAAAATTGGCTGTTTGATTTTATTTAAAGGACTAAACGTGACGGACGAAATTAAAAGATAAGCTTTTAGCAAAATTTTGAAGCCAAACAGTCTTTTAGTGGAGCCCAGTTAGGAAAAATACGGTATATTACGTGAAATTCCGAGTTTGGATACAAAAAGAACGGTGCTATGTGGGTTGGGGGGGCAGACCCAAAAATTTTTCCGGGGCCTTATTTTTTCATAGAAACGTGCTCAAATAGGTTTTCGAATATGGAGAATTCAAAAATACATATATTAAATTTTTAAAAAAATAATTTTAAAAATTTAAAAAAAAATTAAGTTTTGTAAAAAAAAATTTTTTTTCTTCCGATTTTTTTACTTTTTAAAAATTTTTTTTTCTTATTTACTGTTTGCATTATTTTTCTTTCAACAGTTGAGATAAGGTTGACTCTTCGCATTGAATACTGTGAGTATTAATGGTGTACTCCTTTAGCGCTCAACTAAGTCCGTCTCTGTCAACATTTCGTCGGCCAGTCATCTTGTTGCTTTTGCTTTTTACCAGACATAGTCAGGATACAGAAGAGAGATGACCGAAGAGACAGAGACAGGTAGTCTCCATAGAACTCGATATTTTGCGTTTCAGTCAATCAGTTGATTTCTAATGCGTTTCCATATATTTGAACAAAAAACAGGCACTGTAGGTTCAATACTGATCTTCACTTATCCGGTCTCTCTGAGGGTTGTGCCTTCTTAGAATATCGTTTGTCAGATTCTAACTGCCCATGTCCTTTCCTCGAGAATGCATGCTTTTTCTTCTTCCAGTTTGTATCCGATATCATGCAGATGGCCTTATATGCCAGTATACCGATTGGTCTTCTGAGCAGATGGTCGAGTACTCTTGTTCTTTTTGTCGCGACCACATCAGTTGGTTTCTGCAGGCGTGGGCCCTTGCACTCGTCATCTGCCAGTTTGTCTTGTCGTCGAGTAGACATCAAGGGTCAGGATGAGGGCCCAGGGCTCGGAGCTGTAGAGGAGAATTGGCCAGATGACTGTGATCTTAACGTCGAAGCCCTGTTCCACAGGCATGTTTTGAGGGTGGCGATGGCGACTTGCGACAACGCTGGAAAACGTAAGCTGTCAAATCCCCAGTGACGGTGATGATACTTCCCAGGTAGCACAACTTCCGTCATTTCAATATCTTCGCTGTCAACCTTCACTCTCTTTTTTCGTTGGCACGGCGGGTCTAGTCAGCTTACGTCGGAGGATCAAGATCTGATCCATGGTGGAGTGGCTTCCTCAGCATCCGCACTCGTTGCCCCTTTCGTAGCCGGCCCGAAGCACCATTTGGGGGGGGGGGGGGGGGTCGATTACGTATCGAACCCCAAACGCTCCTTTCTCCCTAGATCTGTTGAATGGCGTTGACTTGCCTTTCGCTGGAGTGGAAAGGCGATGACCGTACTCCTGTCTTATTGACAGGGCAAATTCATCCTCCACGATTTCCCAGCTGTGCGGAATGCTCGGACGTGGCCTTCAACCGTCCGCTGTAAAGCCGGAGAGGCTATAAACTTTTCCGGGAATCCCGGACCGGGATTCTGTTCTTCCTTGGTCTACGACGTGTCAGGCACAACCCTCAGAGAGACCGGATAAGTGAAGATCAGTATTGAACCTACAGTGCCTGTTTTTTGTTCAAATATATGGAAACGCATTAGAACCGATTGACTGACTGATTGACTGAAACGCAAAATATCGAGTTCTATGGAGACTACCTGTCTCTGTCTCTTCGGTCATCTCTCTTCTGTATCCTGACTATGTCTGGTAAAAAGCAAAAGCAACAAGATGACTGGCCGACGAAATGTTGACAGAGACGGACTTAGTTGAGCGCTAAAGGAGTACACCATTAATACTCACAGTATTCAATGCGAAGAGTCAACCTTATCTCAACTGTTGAAAGAAAAATAATGCAAACAGTAAATAAGAAAAAAAAATTTTAAAAAGTAAAAAATTCGGAAGAAAAAAAAATTTTTTTTTACAAAACTTAATTTTTTTTTAATTTTTAAAATTATTTTTTTTAAAATTTAATATATGTATTTTTGAATTCTCCATATTCGAAAACCTATTTGAGCACGTTTATATGAAAAAATAAGGCCCCGGAAAAATTTTTGGGTCTGCCCCCCCAACCCACATAGCACCAAAAGAACCATTTTGGCGAGAATACTAGAGTAGTTCATGATTAAAACCGAAAAACAAGCCGCTTCGCCCGGAGGGCGCAGGCCTGTGGCTTTCAAACCATATAAATTGGGCAACTGTTACGGGAAATTACGTGATTTTCCACAAAAAATGAGCAAAATTGAAACAAAACCCGGCCAAACACGCTTTAAAGGACTCAACAGACACATCCAACGGTTTAAAGGACTAAATGGAAATACTCGGCGGTTTAAAGGACTAAATTGGGAGATTAAATGAATTTAAAGAACTAAATGAGCCATTGCAAACCTTTTAAAGGACTAAATTGGGTATTTGAATATATTTACAGGACAAAACGTGGACTAAATTTAAAGAAAAGCTTTTAGCGGAGTTTTGATGCGAAGCAGTCATTTAATGGCACGGCCTTTCCAAACGGGAACTCGGGTCACGTCAAAAACGGAAGTGGAACGTTGACAAGCCCCGCCCCATTTTCTGCATCTGCACAATGAGTCCCGCCACGAAAGGAGCTGATAAACAACCGTTGAGTTGCAAAAAACCGCGCATTTGATAGTCTTGGCACCTTGCCAATGCATTCGTGGCGGGACCACGGTTTGGAATGGGCCGCGCCAACGGCCGCTTTTTTGCATGTTGGAGTTCCTTCAAACGGTAAGGATGGAAAGGCCGTGATGGAACACTGTTAGGAAATCGGGGACCGATTATTTTTTTTTAAAACAAGGTTAAAAAGCTCGATTTCTCGCTAAATTCTCGTGGATATCGCTGGATTTTTCCTACACATTTGATAATTTCTGCCATTTTTACACATTTTCTCCGCAACATCAACAAAAACTCACAGTTCCGTTGAGCTTGAAGTCGCTGAGGCTGAACAGGATCTTGCAGCGGTCGTAGAAAGTGTCGGCCTTGGCGAAGAAGGACGAGTTGGCCCTGAGGACCTCCTAGTGCACGCTGACGCAGCCCTGCTTCCTCATCTGCGACGTTGCGCTAAAAAAACAACCGATTTGGCACGGGTTCCCACTAGAAATCACTCACTCATCCTTGCAGGGTTTGGAGATTTCCTTGGAGACGATGGAGCCGTCGTTCTTGGTGAAGTTGACGTGGATCTCGACGTCATACTTGTAGAAGGGCTGGTTGGGCTTCAGATCTGCAAAAATAAACTTAACTAATTAAAAAAGAAGAATAAAACAGGAAAATAAAAAAAAAGAACTAACCGATCTTGGCCGGGTTAGTCATGATGGGAACCTGCGTTCTGGGAGCCCAGGGGTTATGAGGGAAAAGTTACGCAAACGGGCAGAATTTAGCATAACGAGAGACAAGGGAAATGAGGATAGGACAGGGAGACATGCGATTGGAATGTGTTGGGGCCACGCCCACTCGTATTCTAGAAATATTCCATATTGTTCTAGAATGTTCCGTAACGTTCCATTTGTTCTAGTACCTTCTAGGCCCCGCCCCTTTCACGGTACTAGATATTTCGCCCCGGTTCTGGATCTTTCCAGAACCTTCTCTGGTGCTATATAAGGCCAGCGTTTTCCCCATTTCGCAGCTTTCTCTTGGCTTTGCTCTCAGCTTATCTGAGCTTCGTTCCTCGAATAAATCTCTTATTCGAACCTCGCGTCTTCCCTACCTCCGGACACAACAACTGGCGATCAGGATCAACGACTACAAGAACTCTCTGCCGGAATGGACCAAGCCGCCCTCCTCAACGAGCTCCTCCAGAAGATGACTGAACAACAAGCCATGATGTCACAGCTTCTGAAGCAAGTCGCCTCCACCGCTGCTGGCACTTCTTCCGAATCGCTGTTCGACCGCCTTCTCAAGCGCATCGACAAGTTCGCTTACGACCCGGACCAAGACGACTGCTTCGACCTTTGGTACCGTCGCTACGACTACGTCTTCACGCACGACTGCGCTTCGCTCGACGAGCCCACCAAGACTCGTCTCCTCGTTTCCGCTCTCGATGGACCAAGCCACGCCCGGTTCTCTCGTCACATCCTGCCGAAGAAACCGTCGGACCTTGGCTGGGACACCACACTCGAGACGCTTTCTTCGCTCTTCGGCAACAAGAAGAGTCTGTTTCGTCGCCGTTTCGAATGCCTCAAGATGACATTCTCGCCGAACGACGACCTCACCAACTTCATCAACCGTCTCAAGGCTCGATCTCAGGACGCCCAGCTGAAGGACATCAAGCAGGATACCCTCGAGTGCCTCGCTCTGGTGTTCGCCTTCCAAGCTCCTGAACTGGCTGAGTACCGTGTTCGTTTCCTCCGCAAGCTTGAAGAAGACGACACTATCACCATCGACGATCTTGCCAAGGAGTACCACATCTGGAAATCCGCCAAGGACGACTCGCAAGCTGTGGAAGCCGCTTCGAACCACCGACCCTTCGGAATCCAGGCTGTTCATCATCGTTCGCAGAAGAAAACCGATTCTTCGTGCCCTCCGTCGCCGTGCCCGATCTGCTCTGGAGACCACTGGAAAAGACAGTGCCCGAAGCTGTCTCGCTCCCAGAAGAAGCTCAACAACGTCTCTCACACCAGTGACGTTCGCAGCATCAACGTCCAAGTCAGCATCAGCGGCACACCTACCGACCTTCAACTCGACACTGGCGCATCCGTCACCCTCATCTCGCTCGAAACATGGAACAAGATCGGACGACCACCGCTCGAACCCTGTCCGCACACCCTGCACACTGTCGACGGATCTCCTCTTACCAACCATGGACGTTTCATGACCGACTTCGTCATCCAGAACAACGACGGTCACTCCAATCGAGGATATGGCTGGTGCTACGTCAGTGACCACTCCGATCTTTTCGGATTGCCCTGGATCAAGCAGATGTCCGGATTCAGCAACCTCTTCAAGAAGATTTCCGTCTCCAAGACTCCGAAAGCCGTCAACTCCCTCGCAGTTCACTCGCTTTCCACGACCCGACGCCGCAACTTCGACATGATGACCGCGTTCGACGTGCCGTTCCACAAGAAGAAACTTCCCCGAAGTTCGTCTTCGTCCGGTTACGCCACGCCTATCGATGCCAGCGACGCCGAAGCCGATGCTCCCAACAGTGCCGTTCTGACGACGCCTGCAGGTTCCACGACTCCCGATGTGCCTCAGCGCCCGAAGCGTCAACGCCACCCGCCTGTTCACCTTCAGATTGACCCTCACCGCGTTTCGTACATTCTTCGACCATCAATCTTAGGGGGGAGGTGTTGGGGCCACGCCCACTCGTATTCTAGAATATTCCATATTGTTCTAGAATGTTCCGTAACGTTCCATTTGTTCTAGTACCTTCTAGGCCCCGCCCCTTTCACGGTACTAGATATTTCGCCCCGGTTCTGGATCTTTCCAGAACCTTCTCTGGTGCTATATAAGGCCAGCGTTTTCCCCATTTCGCAGCTTTCTCTTGGCTTTGCTGTCAGCTTATCTGAGCTTCGTTCCTCGAATAAATCTCTTATTCGAACCTCGCGTCTTCCCTACCTCCGGACACAACAGAATGCAAATTTGAATACAGAGAAAGGCGAAAGAGTAAGGGAATGAGGAGAGGGCCGACAACGTTCCGGGAAATTCTAATGCCGGATGGAAGGTTCTGGATCCATATGCAAATTTGTCGCAATGACATGAGTTTTCCGCACAAGGAATGAATCTTAGAATGACTTTTTAAAAGCTGGGACGGATCATTTTCCCACGGTGGGATCTCGCGGAAGTGATGGTGGACCAGGACCCGTATGCATAGATTTATCCCCGGGATAAATTTTTCCCCGGTAACACGTATCACCAGGAATACGTATCCCCGGGGATAAAATTTACCCCCGGGGATAAATTTTCAGTATGCATAGACATTTATCCCCGAAGGGTCACGTATTCCCCCAATCTTCACCTTGGAAGAAGAAACTAACGCTTGGAACTGTATGAAAAACCTCAATGGGTGTAAAAATTGTCGAATATTTCACTAAAACATTTTTCTCCAATTTTTTTTTCGAGCCATATATTTTTGATGCGTTATCTTTTAATAATAACAATTATCTTATAATCTAGGTGTGTAAAAAAGAATGAAAAAAAACTCATTTGTCTAAACTTTGTTTTAATGCACAAAGTTTACTATTCCACGGCAAATATAGCTGTCGCCACAGCGGCATCCTGCCAAAACCGGCCGTAATGCAAAAATTGTGCGATGCGCAGGCGGAAATAGTGTGAAACTAGCCGAGACGCAGTGAAAAGGCGGCTTTTAGCCAAACTCGATTGGGGACAGTTATAAACCCCATTGCAATCTTAAATGAGAACCCAGTGAGCCTGACAGATCCGAACCCAAACCACGGCGGGGAGCCGCGGAAACCAGGATGGACCTGACAGCCGGCATTCTCGAGGCCTAGTAACTACGGTGTTTTTAAATTAAAATTGCAAAAGGCATGCCGTTCTACGCGCCGCCCGGCGTGTAGAAGCAGGCAGCTGTGCTTCCGGACTACTTGATTAATCACCATTAATCCTGTTACAGAAAATTTAATTTTACTTTTCTAATTGAAATTTAGAAAAAAAACTATAGGCGTTTTTCAATAACCGAGAAAAATGAAAAAATGAACCAAGTATTAATCGGGAAAAAAATAAAATTCATATAAAGAATAACAATGTTTCTGTTTTTTTAAAGTTTTTGTTTGGAATTTTGGTACTTTTCCTTGAGTTTATCACCGGGGATAAATTTAGACCCACCTCCCGAGGTGGGGATAAATTTATCCCCCAAGGGACAAATATATCCCTGGGGATAAATGACTATGCATACCAAAATTTATCCCTGGGGGATAAATTTATCCCCTGGGACAGTTTATCCCCGGGGATAAACGTCTATGCATACGGGTCCTGGCACTCGTCAAAGAAATCCGTACTGGTTACGGTAATTCCTTTGAAAAAACACTGAAATTCAAAAAACCCGCGGACCTCCCGGTAAGGTGTACGATTAGGTGTACGCTCAGCATGTACAAATCTTGATTTCGTTTTTTTTGAATTTTCAGTGTATTTTGAATGAATTACCGTAGTCAGTACGGATTTCTTGGACAAGTGCCAGGTCCACGCTCACTTTCGCGGCTTATAGCACTGGTCCGGCCGTGTTTCCATCCACAAATGTCTCCGTTTTGAACACTTGTGTTAAAACTGCGAGGTCCCGCAGCGACATTTGTCAGAGGACGGAATAAGGCGTGCGGCAAATAGTACCCGATATTCCGCACAACGACACAGCCCGCCGCACGCTTTGTTGAATCGGCAAGCGGCTTTTTAGAGGCCTTTCGCGGCGGGACCCTCGGTCTAGTTTAATTGAAATGAGTGGAAACTGGCCGCCACGAACTTGAGAGTTCTGGCGATTTTTGCGATGAAACGGTTTGATAAATCGCAGGAATACATGCGTGGGCTTTGGCCTGAGTTTTTCCCGCTGTGAAAATAATTCCTGCTTGAGATATACGGTTTTTGGTCTTTCGCATGAATATCAGCCAAAAACATATAGGTGCCAAAACTCGGGCCAAAGGATGCAATATTTCTCTACAAAATGACATAGAGATCTCCTAAAATACTGCTGTACTCGTTCAGATCTCGTGTCGGCCAGTTTGTGCACGATGTATAGCAACAGTAATCAGATTACGAAAACCTCTATTTTTGCATATTTTTTATTGAAACGATGTATTAATAAGAAGCTGATTTTTTACTTTCCTATTTTAAACATTCAAAATAAAAATTTATGCTTAGTTAACAAAATAATGAATTTTTAAAAAAGACGGCTTGCACCTTCAGGGTTGTCGTGCCGGGACCCAGCTCCATTGAACCAGCCTTTTTCAGAAATACGGCTGCCGCAAACGTGAGAATTCTGGGGGTGTTTTTCTTATATTTCTTTTTAAAAGTTGGTGGAAAACACTTCTATCCTTTGGCCTGAGTTTTTTGCCGACTCAAAAATGTCTACAGCCAAAGAAACGCGGTTTTTTGTGTTTTTCGTTATTTTCCGGTCGAAGAATTTTCGCGAAAAAACTCAGGCCAAAGAAGGCATTAATGAGCTGAAAGTTGACAAAAAGAATGATTGTTGAAAACGGCTGGAACGTTCAGTTTCGTGGCGGCCAGTTTCTGTTTCATGAGCCACCTGTTTGTCGCGAATACGACATTTCCGGACCGGTTTCTATCCATAACTAGGTGAAATTTACGGTTTTCTTATTATTTCAACATTAAAAGAGCAAATTACGTGTTAAAATGAATAAAAATAAGCATTTTCAATTATTACTACTACAGTTTAGGCGTTTGTGTAGGAGCGCGATTTCGAAAAGACCGCCCTTTAACCCGCCGGCCTCGGCCGGCTGTGACGAGCCGCCGAAACCAAACGGCCGGCAGCTTAAAGGACTGTCTGGACAGTTTCAATTAAAACTTTCCGTGTCTCTTTTACGAATACTAGAAAACTTTTTTCAGCTTGTTCTTCACATTTTAATAGCTGTATACATGGAGAATTCACAGCAATTATTTCATACCATGAAAATTCCTAATTATCGAGAACGACGCAAAGGTAGTTTTCCATGGTCTATATCTCCGTGGAGAAATTTTTCTAGCAACTGAAAGAATTGCCATGAAATATACGCCCACTAATCAATTTTTTAAAACCATTAACGATTTTTTCCACCTAAAATCCGACGAAAAAGAGAGACGGAAAGTTTACTGTCCGGCCATGTCCACTAAAACTGTGTGGGTCCCGCAACGATTTTGGGCTAGGTTGTCGTTTGGCAGGCTTCCAAGAATTTGAAAAATATTTCGTCCGGGATATCCTCAGACAGTCCTTTAGGGAAAAACTGCCGCTCTCGGCGCGTTGTGTCCGCGACGTTTTTTTTTTATTTGTTCGCTTCATCTTGTATAATTTAAATCTTTTTTATGCTTATTTGTTCGAGAATTGTGAATTACTGTTAATTAACCATAATTGGTTGTATAAGCAGCAAAAATTCCCGCCAAATACATCCAAAACTAGTCAGAATTTTTCAAAATCGAAATTTCGCTGCGTTTCTCTTGTTAATTTCGTGCTTTTGGTTTTATAAAATGTGAAATAGGTGTATCGAAAATGTACATCCCTGTAAAATACGTGAAATAACGATATATTTTAAGTTTACAGCCCCTGAGGCGTTTAAACAAGCGATTCCCTCTTTTTCCAAATTAATCTGATCCTGCTAGCTTCCTATCACCATTTACTCCCAAAATATCGCAAATTGCGTTTAAAATCACGTATTTTTTCTGTATTTGCTCCAAAATCTGCGATTTGTGCTCGGGTATGACATTTAGTGCTGTGTTTAGCTCCCAGTTTCCATAAAAATTGATTTTTATTTAGAAAAGTGGAATTTTTGCCCTACAAATCCCTCATTTGCGTATTTCATCTGCTCTAAAATGAAAAAAAATAGTGTGTTTCACAGGGTTCTATTGAAATTCTCTCAGAAAACGACAATTTTCGCTTTGAGAAAGAGACTTTTCTTTTTTTAAAGGACTGTCTCGAGTCCCTTATTCAGTTTTAAAGGACTGTTTTGAGTCCCTTGTTCAGTTTTGCCGTGTGGTGATGCTCTTTTAAAGGAATAATTCATGGCGAAACTATTTTTTGAAGGTCTCGTTTGTTCAATGCTCTGTGTTACGTCTCTTTTTTTCGCCTTTTTCTCGATTTATTGCTTTTAAGATTATTATATGTTGGGTTTTGGTCTGGAATTGTGCGAAAATTACTTCAACTGCGGGATATCTGCTTGAACTGATCTGCGATCGCTTTTTTCAGCTCGGATTTTCGATTAAAATGAGTTTTTAAAACTGGTAAAACGCCAGGATTTGTAGTAGTTTGACCCCCCCCCCCCCCCCCTCATCCCGCTTTCCCAACTTTCCTTATCTACTGCTATTTTTACACCATTTTTGTCATCAAATCCCTTTGTTGTGCAACATTTGCATATCTTGGTTATAATTTTACTGTCATTCCCGCATTCTACACGCTAATTCAGCCGGAAATCCTCCGGAAACAGGAAAATTTTAAGCCTCTGTGACTTTTTCCCGCTCAATTCTCGCTTCTGGTCCCGCCACGATATGCCTGGAAGTAAAGTTGGCAGCTATCCAAGTCAGGATTTGTTTTTTAAAATCTCTACAAAACCAGGATTGCCTCGAAGCCAACTTGAAGATCAGGGTAATCGTGTCGGGACCGGCCATACAGTCTGGCAGACGGCTTCCATTCACTTTTACTTGTGCGCTGAACTTACCGTGGAACAAATAAAAAAAACGTCGCGGAATATCGGGTACTATTTGCCGCACGCTTATTTCCGTCCCCTGTCAAATGTCGCTGCGGGACCTCGCAGTTTCAACACAAGTGTTCAAAATGGAGACATTTGTGGATAGAAAATGATCCGTTTCAGCTTTTAAAAAGTCATTCTAAGATTCATTCCTTGTGCGGAAAACCCATGTCATTGCGAAAAATTTGCATATAGATCCAGAACCTTCCATCCGGCTTTAGAATTTCCCGGAACGTTGTCGGCCCTCTTCTCATTCCCTTACTCTTTCGCCTTTCTCTGTATCCAATCGCATGTCTCCCTGTCCTATCCTCATTTCCCTTGTCTCTCGTTATGCTAAATTCTGCCCGTTTGCGTAACTTTTCCCTCATAACCCCTGGGCTCCCAGCCTTCTCATCATCCAATCGCCATGCCTCAATCCGTTCCTCCCCCGGTGACCTCGCGACCCAGCCCGGATCCAAGGTCGCCGTCAACGTCTCTCCCCCTCCAAAGTCGTCGAATTCGGATGACTCAGTCTGTAAGAAGCACCACCGTTCTATAACTGAACTCATTTTCATTTTTGAAGTCGGTCGGTGGTTCCAACTCCTCGAAGCCCCACAGCGAGAAGAGCAAAAGCAGCAGCAAGAAGAGTAACTCAAAGAGCAGCAAGAGCTCGAAGAAGAAGGCGAAAAAGAGCAAGAGCGGTGGATCGTTGGAGCATGAAAGGGGCAGTCCCACTGCCATCGACCAAGCGGACCAGGCTAACAACCTCTTGATTCAGCAATTGGTACGTTTATTCAGAAAATTATAACAACCACTCATCGTTTAGAATGAGACTATTGCTCGTCTCCAGGCGGAGATCGACGCCAAAAACGCCCAGTTGAAAGAGTCTACCACGAGCGGATTGGCCAAGGACCAAGAAATTGGGACCCTCCAGCTGGAAAACATGAATGTCAAGGCCAAGTGTACTGAGGAGAACACATTAAGAAAGGTGGCTGAGGAGAAAATCAAAATGTACAAGGACGATGTGAACACTGTCAAGAAGCTCAAGATGCTCAACATCACGGAGGAGAATAAAGAGGAAGAACCGGGCACCATCACCTACGCGAAGCCGGGATACGTTGAGTGCGGCGATGGGCTCTACCGTAGAACCAATTGCTTCATTCAGGATTTTGATGCCGATGTAAGTATTTCCGTTTTTCTCTATTCTCTTTCTCTATCTCTCTCTCTCTATCTCTATCTCTCTCTCCCTCTCTCTCTTGCTCCCTCTCTCTCTCCCTCTCTCTCTCTCTCTGTCTCTCTCTGTCTCTTTCTCTATCTCTCTCCCTCTCTCTCTATATCTATCTCTCTCCTTCCCTCTCTCTCTCTCTCTCTCTCTCTCTCTCTCTCTCTCTCTCTCTCTCTCTCTCTCTCTCTCGCTCCCTCTTTCTCTCTTTCTTTCTCTTTCTCTATCTCTCTCTCCCTCCCCTCTCTCTCTCTCTCTCTCTCTCTCTCTCTCTCTCTCTCTCTCTCGCTCCCTCTTTCTCTCTTTCTTTCTCTTTCTCTATCTCTCTCTCCCTCCCTCTCTCTCTCTCTCTCTCTCTCTCTCTCTCTCTCTCTCTCTCTCTGTCTCTCTCTGTCTCTTTCTCTATCTCTGTCTCTATCTCTATCTCTCTCTATCTCTATCTCATCTCTATCTCTGTCTCTATCTCTCTTTCTCTCTCTCTCTTTCTCTCTCTCTCTCTCTCTCTCTCTCTCTCTCTGTCTCTATCTCTCTATATCTCTATCTTTATCTATGTCTCTCTCTATCTCATTTTTATTCAACTCAGTTGGGGTTTTAGCTTATGACGATCGCCCGTACTGATCTCCAAAGTCTCCCCAACTTCAGACAGACCATGTCTTCCAAGAAGTCCATTGCCTCTTTTGTGAAGAAGGCGTTGGAGGAAGGCCAGATCAAGGATAGGGGTCTTACCACGTTGAAGGCCCGAATGTATCACTACATGTCTATGGTAGGAGCCCAAGTACGACCTCCTTGTGGATTCGCTCCTTCGGCGCGGCGTAAGTTTTTTTTTTCAAAATGTCAAGATACCAAAAGTTTCGGCCCGCCTACGGCGGCCCTCCACTTTTGGGGCGTGTGGGGTTAGCACATAGTTAGGTTTTACAATGAGTGAGTGAAATTATCATGACTACATGCATGGCTTGAGAATTGATAGATGGAATTAGACACAAAACGAAATCAGGATGCAATGAGTATGACAGAGACACAGATACAAATACAAAGAGATGAAACGAAAGACAGAAAGAAATGTAGTAACACAAATACATGGATAAACCGAGAGTCCAAGAGAGAGAGAGAGAGAGAGAGAGAGAGAGAGAGAGAGAGAGAGAGAGAGAGAGAGAGAGAGAGAGAGAGAAGAAGAAGAGACAGACAGAGCGACCGCACACACACACACTCAACTGATGGAGTAATGAATGGCACTCTTGGTAAATGTTAAAGTCTAGGCAGCTTAAAGGGCACATGAAGTTTGGAAATGGACAGGGTGACCGGTAGGCAAATGAGCTAGAAAATGTGAAATAGCACTCGGAAAGAGGAGAGTTTAGAGCAGCGGACCCTTGCGGATAACATAAAAACACAATGACACCATTTCCCAAATTATTAAAAACTGTTTAGCTTCCCGTTGTGGGCGAGGGAAGGGGTAAGCAGCAGCCTTGGCTCACGATGGTGATGGCTGCCAGAATGGAAGGCTTTGAAGCGCTTCTGGCCCACTCCGATCCTCACCACTGAAGCCTAGACCGAAGCTTGATTGTAAGTGCTTCATGAATGCCGGATTCAATGCATTTCAGGCTCTGTACTTTATGGTGAAGACGAAGAAGACTTGGGCCGACTGCATCAAGATTCTGGAAAGTGGAGGCAGTTTGGTGTACAACAGCGAGGAACGGAAAGGCGCCGGGATGGACTACAACAACTTTGGACTGAACGAGGAAGACTGGGAGAACAACAACAAGTCGGACGAGGAGAGCACCACCCCCAAGGAGTACGGCGGTTTCAAGAAGCGTGGCAGATGCACCAAATGTGATATCATGTAGGTGTGATATCATCAAATGTTATACCTCCTTTGATAAAACGTAATTAAAACGGGCGAGTCCTATTAGTTATTGTAGCAAAAGTAGTTGAAAAAGTAGTCTTTGTAAATGTTGTTCTGCCGTTGTTTTTCTGTTGTTGATTGTTTTTCCATTTTGTTGAGATGGACAGGGACAGTGCCAGAGTTAGAGACACAGAGGGAGAAAAGATACAGTGGCAAGAGTTAGAGACGCAGAGGAACAGAGAAAGTGACCAGGATTAGAGAAACACATACAGGTTAGAGGTGCAGAGAGACAGTGCTCTCTCCTTTTTGTTCTGCTGCCCTCAGTATCACCCGCTTGCCTGCACGCACTGGCTAAATCCCGAGAGACATATGTGGGGTAGAGATGCAAAGTGAGTGAGATGCAGAGTGTCTCTGTCTCTCTCTTAGACTGTCTGCGCTACTTTCCGATCCCCTTCAGACACAAAAAGAGTAAAAGTAGGTAACAAGGGAGGTGCGTCTCCTTTATGTTTCAAAACTCCTTCCGAAAACCAATCTCAATATTCAGTGTAAGTCCGATCTCGACGAATGGGTGAAATCTCTAAATTCAGCTGTCTCCTCAGTGTCACCCGCTTGCTTGCTAGCACTTGCTAAGAAACAGATGCTGCACATGCCCGGTTGTCAACTGCTTCAATAAACGCTTTTTTTCCGGATGAAGCGCAGCCAACTCCAAACGAGAACAACTCAAAGTACAACTCCAACAACTTCAAAGTTCAAGCAAACCGCAACTCAAACAATCACAAGTCAACGTGGTTGGGAAACAGATTGAGAAAGAGACAGAGGGAAAGAGGGGAGGGAGGAAGGGAGAGAAAGAAAGAGAAAGAGAGAGAAAGAGGAATAGAGGAAGATACCCACTCCTACAGTGCTTTTACTTGCAGCTGTCGCCCAATTGGAATCACGCCAACAAAATTAGGATGTGCCATACGCCTTGTTCCGCCCGTTCTGAAAACTTGCCAAATTAAAGTTTTGTTGTCATTTTAAAATTTGAAACCACCACAAACTCGCTTATAATACATAGATAACATATTTATTCTTCATATCAAAAACGTGGAAACAAACTGTTCATTTTCCCGTGACACCTTGGCAAAACAACGGTAATAAGCACTTGTGAAACAAATACATTCTAGGGAATTCTGGAATACAACTGGGCTATAGATCTCTCTGCACAAAAACTCTAATATTCCTATTCGATCTACAATAAACAGAGACAGAGATAAAACCGGATAATGCAAACCCTCTTGTGAAGCACCGAAATCAGCGAAAATGGAAAGTGAGTCGCAACGAACACCGTTCGAAACATCACAAACACGTCTACGTACATGTTATACAGACACAGGAATAGCCTAGAACTTGATCTTCAGCATGTTCAGGAGGTTGTTGGAAGAGGAGGCGGGAGAGGAGGGCTCCTCTTGGTAGAAACAGATGTAAGAGTCGGAGAGGAGACGAGTCACCAGGGGATCGACGTCGCTACCCTTGCCCAGCATAGTCTGAAAAGGGAGAATTAGGGGGAGAGAGAGAGAGAGAGAAAGAGAGAGAGAGAGATAGCTAGATAGAGAAAGAAGAGGTCGAGAGACATACCTTTATGTGTCCGTTCTGATCGGCCTCCTTCAGCCTTTCCCATCCGGCCCTCGACAGCCACCAGGGCATCTTGTCGCACTCTTTCACCTGAATAGGCGGAATTCTTGTGTGTGTGTGTGTGTGTGTGTGTGTGTGTGTGCGTGTGAAAAATAAAAATAAAATACCTGCGGCACGTTGAATCCATCGCTGAGGCCTTCTCTGTCAGCCATCGAGTCGAAGAAGAGCCAGCGACCCGTCTGGGCTCTGACGAAGGCCACGTAGTGAGACGTTTCGATGCAGAGAACCGCCGAGAGTACCTGAAAACCCAAAAATTCTGTACCGTACTGAAACAAAATTCAAAAATTTAGATAGGCTCGAGCATAGATGGACGTGAAGCTACGTACTACCTACGCAATTCGGCGTTTGGTTGAAAATAATAATAAAAATTCAAGCAAGGCTTACGTTGGCACCGAGGCACTTTTTGTGTGCATCAAGCCCCCAAACACTCCCTGCCAGTCTTGGGCTCGAGTCAAGGAAAGTATATTTTTTTAAAAGGTAATTTACCAAACTGGGTTCACATGTTCCGCTTTCTTATTCCTCACTGGGGGTACTCACACACCACGCTATATATGTATTGTAGGGGTGGCGCAAAATGAAACCCCCACATGTAGCTTGTTCACGTAAGCGGCCCGCCCTCAAACGAAAATTACGCCTTTCCCCCGCTCCGAATAGAAAACCCCACCATTCTGTGGCTGGAAATCTTCTTCATCGGCTTGGCGTTGGGGTAGAACGGCCTCATCACATGATCTCCCTCTCCCGCATTGAAATGGACCCGTCGGAAGCAATTATTACAGTGGGAGACCTGAAAAGATCATATTTTACAGAAAAAAAGGAACACAACCTCCTGGAGGAAGACGCGTTTGCAGAGGAAGCACTCGGGGCACATGCCGTCGGCAGGCTTGTCGCAAGAGGCACACGGCTGGATGGCTGAAAATGGAGGGTTATCGCGAGAGTGCCGGGAAAACTGACCGTGGTTGACGAGGCTCGTGATGTCGATGCTCTCCAGCGGGAGAATCTTGTCGAACAGCTTCTGCTGGCCGTAGCGGGGAAGCTGAAAATACAAAAATGTAAAAAAAAAATTTAAAAAAGTATTTTTCCCATTAATACATTACACGGAAACGCCAACTTCAATGAAGGGTTCGCCCATCCATGGGCCACCTTTTAAAAGTGTTTGAGTAAGCGTCAAAAGTCATAATTTCGTCATTTTGGGCCAAATTGACACCCGGTTGGTGCAAAAAAAAAACCACCTACAAAGTATGTAGTTTACTACAAAAAGGGATCCCCAAAATGATAATTATGTGAAAAAGCGATAAGCAAAACGTGTGGGGTGTATACATTGTCAAACTCCGCCGTAAGCGGCGGTGGGCCGTCGCAATTTTAAGTGTTCGGTAATTTTTTGAAACGTTTTGTAATGGAAGGGGCTGTCGCAAAATTGACCTCCGCGGTGGGTTGTCCAAGTATGGTGGGGTGGTTTGATTCTCAGGCCTTATAAAAACAGAACAAAAAGAAAAATTCTCGATAGAACGTAAACTTTAAATGTGCTTAACTTAAAAAAAAGAACCTAAAAAAAGAAACCACCTCTGTCTCTTATCAACTACATAAAGTTTAACTCTCATTGGCGTTTCTCTATGTTTCTCATTGTTGAACTGCCATTCTTTAAAAATCAGCCGAGCATCTAGCTATCAACTTCTTTTCAATTCCCTATGGCATAGATGAACAAGCGCCCGCAGATTCGGCGCAACACGCCTCATTTGTATTGTGGGGGTCGCGCAAAACGGACCCCATAGGTAGCTTGTTCACGTATGCCCCCTGGCCACGAAATGGAAGGGGTGACAAAAAATAATCGACAGCAAAGAAGACCCCTTCCAAACAAAAGTTAAGATCCGTTTTCAAAAAAAAGCCAACTTCCCTTAAATGATGGGCATCCAAGTTTGAAAATATGCGTTTTAGACAATAGTTAAGGCCCCTCATAGTTCTCACGGGCCGGGCCGATTTGAAAAAAAGTCGGCCCGTACACTCGGACCCCGCGCAACCAAAGTTCGATCCCGGTCAGGGCACTTAATTTTTACTAACTTAGACCGAACAACGACGTTCTTGATCTTGTTGTCATTAAATTTGATCCTATACGCTCTATCAACTGATACCATTTTTAACTCAAATGAAGAAATTTCAGTTTTTAGCAAAGTTCTGGCACGCTTTCGCTGTGAGACTCATTGAAAACCATATTATTAAATAGATTTTTGCACAGTCTATCAAATGATACCATTATTATCTCAACAAACGAATTTTCATTTTTTTTAAAGCAAAGTTCGCACGCTTTCGCTGGGACCCTCAAAATAATGTTTGCAACTTTCGCCTACAGCAACAACATATTCAAAGATGAGCCTTATCTGATCACTGGAAGATACTTGAGATATGAACAATGATGACACGGTGGACAAGTTTACAAACCGGGCCGGGTCGACATTTTTTTTCGGAGCGCGGGCCGGAAATTCTCGTGAGAATTACGCTCCCCGCGCACGCCCTTGCTTATGCAGGAACCTATACTTCCAGGGCGAAATTGCCCAGTTTCCGGATATAATTTAGAGTGTGGTAGGATAATTTAGGGAACTTCAAGGTCGTTTACGGAAAAATACTCTCACCTGGAGAATGAGGTTCTTCGGCGCCGTGGCGAATTTCACGCCTGCCGCTCTCATCGACCTTTCCAGAAGGTGTTGCGTGGTAACCACTCCGCCCTGCCAGTCCTCCACAACCAGAGGGCAGAGGAAGATGTGGTCCATCTTGTTGTCCTTCATGTTCCTGGAAAAGAGACATGCTTCTGAAGACTTCCAGAAACCTACATCAGTTGGACGAAGGGTTCCGCCTTGAGTACGTTGGCGAAGAGGAGACCCAGGATCTCCTCGGGGTCCTTCTCCTCACTCGTCAATCCCTTGACCGTCGGCATGATCTCCGCCAGCAGTTCGCGAACCTTCATAACGTGGTCCGCACGCACGTAGTGGAATCTGAAAAACTGAGATTTATCACAGACAAGCATGGCAAAAATTGGGGCCGGTCCGGGCCGAGAATTTTAAGAGCTGGCCGGCCCAAAATATTTTTGTTACTATTTTTTTTATTTATACATTCAAAAAAGGCATACATTTTTGGTCGGATCCGGGCCGTGCCGGCCGTGAAAAATTGGGGAGCGGGCCGGCCCGTTGCCATGTTTGATCACAGACCGCCGCAGTCGTTACTGCAGGGATTTTCGCTGCGGGACCCAACTCTTGGGTACTTTTTGAATTGAGCAACACCGTCATTATGTGATTTCTAAATTTGAGTTAGATGGCAACGTTGGTAGCGAAAGGCGGGGTTCTCGGCCAGGCCATTTGGAGAGTTTTGTCGGCCCGTTTACCTTGAACCACCCAGTCAGATTGCCACCCACATGACCAGGGTTCGATCCCGGTGGGTGACATTCTTTTTGGTACAACTAATATTGCCCTATATGTTAGTAACAAACATTATTAAGTTATTTAAAACAGTTTAAATAATTCTTGTACCGATGTATACAAAATTTAAAAGTTCATTTTTCATACTTGGGCCGGGCGATCCCAAAAAAAAAAAAATCCCTCGGTCCGGCCAGTCATTTGAGAAAGACGCTATATTCTGAACGCACCCGTAATTTGTAATATGTGCGGTAATTCATGGGTGGGTCGCACGGGAGTGTCTGAACACACCCGTATTTTGAAAGATTCGTACCAGACGGCTGTCAATAGGGACCACAAAACCGTCACAACAAGCCCTCCCTTTGTAATACAAGTATGAAAATTCAAGGTACAGCCCTTTCCGGCACTCTTTTAAGCCGCTGTAGAGCCAGCCGGCTGCCACAAACTACATTCAAGTTGGTATCTATCCTGCGTACTCCTTGACATTTTCACTTCCACGGTACACTACTTTATTCATTTCATTGTTAGGCAGACTGCGTTATGGAATGACAGAAGAAAAAGCTACAGTAACTTGCCTACAAACTACAAAACTCACTTCCTCAGCGGATACACAATCTCCGTGGTCAGAAGTCGCAGGAGCTCCTTGTACTGCGGAATGTCGCTCTTCCTCGGCGCCCTCTCCAGAAGACTAAAACCCAAATGAAAACAAAAAATAACCAAAATCTCACAAGTCGAAGGCCGTCGACTGGACGAACATGGCGTAGAGGGTGGCGTCTATGTAGCAGCTGTTCTTGTGGCCCTGCACGCCCTTCATCCGACCCACGAGGTCTTCGGTCATCTTCCACGGCTCACAGCGCGTCGTCTCGATTCCACTGTCGATCGAACCGAAATCCGTCTTGCCTGGAAAATGGGCAAAAGTGACAGTTTGGATTTAAAAGCGGCCTAACGCTGTAAAACTTTAATGAGTACACTGTAAATTACATCACCTACGCTCCTATAGTTACCTGAATTCAGTCCAAAGCACACTGTGGTTATCATGATTTCATCAATTGCACTAACAATAAGGTTACAGCCCATCGATCTCACGAAGAGGGTTACGGAATTAACGTAACCAAGGGTGGCTATGGGACAAAGTCAAAAATTCCAAAAGTTGAAGTAAAAAAGTTTGTCACGAATTATGTGTACAGGAATTGCGTTTCTATTGTACCTAATGTATAAAACAACTATGGCAAAAAAAAGTTTTGTCGGTGGGGGATCGAACTTCGGATTACCAGCCCCGACCTCTTAGCCACTCCATAGTTCTCACGGGCCGGGCCGGGCCGACTTGAAAAAAATCCTCGGCCCGGCCCGTCCACTTGGACCACCCAGTCAAACTGTCACCCACACGACCAAGGTTCGATCCCGGTCGGGACACTTTATTTTTGCTATCTTAAAACTAGTTTAAATATGTAATAGAAGTATAATAAAAGTGTTTCGGGGGTTTAAAAAATTTTGCGTAAGCTAAAATAACGATTTAAAGAATTTTTAATTTAACAAGTTTACAAACCGGGCCGAAACGGGCCGGGCCGACACTTTTCTCGGCCAGGCCCGTCTCGGCCCGTCATTTGAGAACTATGAGCCACTCGGCCATGAAAATTATACAAAATTTAAATAGGGTAGTTCGAATCCTCCTTTACACAGTATGTTTTGCACAATTTCTCTAATGTTCGCCCTCCTATAAGGGCTTTCCAAAATTTCAACAACCTCTACATTCGCAGGGTCGGAAGTATTTAGTACCTCAAAATTGGGTAATTAAACCGAATAGCGTATTGTGCGCCAGGGTATGGCGGCCGGCAACCGCTGACGCGAAACGGGGGAGGCCGTGAGACGCGGCGTAGACGCCGCTTTCCGCCGCTTCCAGCGACATTTCGACACAACCACGCAGAAATGGGACATTTGGTAAAAATCGACCGCGAATTTTCATCGATTTCAGTTAAAAAGATGATTTTGAATTTTTTGGAATAGCTCGATTATCCCGTTTTAGAGCAAAATTTTCTCGATTTCAAAGAATTTCAAGATTTTCCAGGATTGTCAGGGCCGCGCAAACGCAGCCCCTCACGCAGAAATTTAGCTGTAGGCTAACTTCAACTTGCCTCACGGGTCAACCGATCCGAAAGTGCAATGGATCAGCCTCACCATAGAGCCGCCGCCTTCATGATCGCGGCGAAACTACCAGCCAGGTAAGTTTAATGGGGGCTGGCTCGCCACTACTAGGTTTCGTGGACTTATCGCTTTCTTACGGGTTTGAGCCGCAGCCCCCGAAATCAGCCCCTTCTTTTACGAAAATTGCGGCGGATCCCCTCCCTTTACAAAAATTGGGTAAAAATCGAATTTCGGCACCCACACTGCCGCGGCTCGCGGAGGTTGATCAAGTATGGCCTCCACATAATACCAAAAATCCAAAAGCTGTGAAATCCAAACAAAAAAGCGACCGTACTTTGTTTCTGACAAATGCGATCTACTAAGTTATACTAAACGTGTTGAAGATGCCAAGACTGTCGATGGCGGACTGAGGTTATCTGGATTGGTCAAAAGCGACCAGTTGGTCCGAAGCGATCTAAAGCGGCCTGAGCCATACCTGGAGACGTGGTGCTTGCGGGACCTTAGTTTAGGCGTTTCTTAAACTGTAAAAATGAACGAGGGCTCGATTTGTGAGGCCCCCTCCCTTTGCGGGACCTTACTTTTTGACCTCCGTACCGTGTTCAGGTATGGCCTGAGCTCAACCCAAAGGACTACGGAGCTCACCCGCTCACATACGCCGTACTTAAGTTTAAAAAAAACCATATGGTCAAAGGCGGCCTTAGGGTCTCTTTACTGTGCCCAAAGCGGCCTGGGTAGCCAAAACTGCCCATAAGTTCAGTTAAACGCAGTCTGAGGCTCCCTTTATCCAGCTCACAGCGGAATTATGCTTCATGTATTCGGTTAATTGAGACGGAACTCTGTCAGCTCTTAAACTGACCGTTCTGTCTGGCCACTCCCAACGAGTCATCGGCTCCGTTGACCCTCCGGTCCCTCCTGAGACTGGTCGTCGGCACCAGGACACCCCTTAAATAAGGGGTCGCATTGCTCGTCGGGTGGGTGGCCGGCCTCCATCCGGAAGGCACATCCGCGTCCTGTAAAAACGAAAAAAGATCTAAAAATTTAACGGCCTAAACCCACCAATTCCACTACGGCGCTCTTCTCCAGGTGGTCGAGGTCCTCGCTCATAGCGTCGCCGACCCAGCGGACCACGCCCGATCTACAGGCACCCAGGTGGCACACCTCTACGTAGCTGCCTGCAAAAAGACGGGTTAGAATCATACAAAGAAATCATACAAAAAAGGTTCAC
This sequence comes from Oscheius myriophilus, assembly GCA_964057215.1. Lineage (NCBI taxonomy): Eukaryota > Metazoa > Nematoda > Chromadorea > Rhabditida > Rhabditidae > Oscheius > Oscheius myriophilus. The sequence continues at coordinate 134,443 of OZ059904.1, forward strand.
GCTTTTGAATTGAGGGGTCTATAACGTAAACCCCACAATATAGATATTCCATTTTTATATTTCTCGCGCATGTATAATCTTTTCTCCTCCGATTGGACTAGAAACTGAAAAATTAGAATGAATCATACAAAGAAATCATACAAAAAAAGGTTCACGCTTTTGAATTGAGGGGTCTATAACGTGAACCCCACAATATAGATATTCCATTTTTATATTTCTCGCGCATGTATAATCTTTTCTCCTCCGATTGGACTAGAAACTGTAAAATTAGAATGCTTGCAAACGCCGAATAAAACCTGGGCAATCAACCGCGGATGTCCGTTTTACGGCAGCCCCTTCTATTACATTTTTTTAAATATGCGACGGGCCTTCTTGTTTAACAAATTTTGCCGAAAATTTAAAATTGTGACACCCCTACCGCGGCTTATAGCGGAGCTTGACAATGTATGAGCAGGACAAGCAGGATGTACTGATAATTCGCAAAATCTGCGGAGTACCTCGGCCGTTTTTTGACATGTCGCTTTAATTTAGGCCTTCAATTTTTTTCTGCCCCCGATTACTGTGGTCAGGTATGGTCTAAAGGTTACGATATATACAATGCGCACTATTTTGTGATAAGTTCAATATTTCGTGAAGGGTAAACCGTGCATATTGCCAGCCGGTTGTCAATAGGGCCAAAAAGTGACATAAATCCATAATCATAATAAAAAATCGATATTAACTCTCTCCATAGATAAACATCGACCGCGACTTTCGGCTGAGGGGATCGCGCCAAGCCCACTTTCTCACTTGGGGACTTGCTTGTTCGACTCTCTTTCGTCTCAGCCATATTAGCCCAAATAAATTAATTTTGGCAGTTTTTTTTAAACCCCCACACTCGGCTCAGTGCGATCAATAATGACAAGCGTGTGTCTCGACCGGAACAGAGAAATTTGGAAAATCGCGCCGACCCGTTGCCGCTGTCGTGCCCAATAATTACAAAAACGTCGTCTCTCAAAGGACCGCAACATGAGGTGAAGCCTTAAAACCTTACCGATGGAGAAGGAGTCGATCATGTAGTCCTCGGGACGCATCGCTGGTCGAGGAGGCACGGGAGGCGGTGCCGGAGGGTCAGAGAGGGATTCGGCAGAGGCCTGAAATAGATAATAAGAAAATAATAATAAGAAAATATAAAAAGTACCTGTTTGTGCTTGACGGCGAGGTGTCTCCCTCCATTGGCTTCCGAGGGCCTTGGAAGGATCTCCAACTGGCCGAGCACGACAAAACCGGCCCTATTCTCGGCAGCCTGGAAGATCGTCTCTCCCTGGAACACGCCGGTGCCTCTTCCAACAGCGTCGTCCTGAAAATGAGGGATAAGAGTCAATGACGATTTGAGTTTTAAAAAAAATCAACAAATATGTGCATAAGCATGCCTGGACACGTGGTGCTTGCGGGCCATGCCTTTGGGAAGTTGCTTTGTGAAGGGACCTTGTAAATATTGGGGTTATTTGTGTTTGGGGCCATCACTCATTGGGGGCCTTACTTTTTCCCTCTCGGTATCTAGCTCAGGTATGCCCAGTGGGCCCGACTTTCGCTAAAATACGAAAATTCACAAGGTTTCCCACAAGAGGGCCATGCCAAGCTGGATTTCTTATTTGGGGACTAACTTCAGAATGTGGGGTCGCGAAAACAGATATTGTCAAGCTCCGCCAAAAGCGGCGGTAGGGGGCGTCGCAATTTTAAGTTTCCGAAAAATTTGTTAAAGAAGAAGGCCCGCCGCAAATTTTCGAATTTTGCGATAATTGGGGGGGGGGGCTGTCGCAAAATGGACCCCCGCGGTAGGTTGCCCAAGTATGCGCGAAAAACGGACCCCACCAGCATGCCCAGGTTTTAAGAGCCCTGGTCGTGTGGGTGACAATCTGACTGGGTGGTCCAAGGAAAACGGGTCGACCGGGCCGGGCCCGGGACGACCAAAATTTTCCAACTGGCCTGGCCCGGACCGTGAGAACCCCGGGATAAGACACTTTTTGATCTATGAAAAAGACAAAAAGACAAGGGAGCGGTCAAAGCGGCAGAATAGCTCCAGAATTACCCTAACCCATTTTTCTGTTAAGATTCTTATACTCAAATCAAAATGGTTTCGGTCAAAATGCGGCCACGCCCATTTTGTTTTGATGTAAGTGGACGCAAGGTGCTTGCGGTACCTACGTAAATTGACGTTTGGTGGAAAATGGTAGCAAAAGAATTGAGGGGGGGGGGGATTTACGTAGGCCTTGAGCAAGGGTGGCTGAAACTCGGGCCGGGCCGCGGATGCTTGGAAGGGAGAAATCTTTTTTTTAAATGTAACTCTTTTCAAAGTAATTATTTTCAAGTTCTGTTTGTTGCAAAACATAGTTCTAATTGTGCAAAACATACTGTGTGAAGGAGGATTCGAACTACCCTATATATTCTTTTTGACATTTTTAATGGCCGAGTGGATAAGAGGTCGGACTGGCAAACCGAAGTTGCCCCAGTTCGATCCCTCGCCGACAAAACTTTTTTGCTATTATTGTTTTATTTAATTATTATGTTAGAGAAATATTTGCAGCGCATAAATAGTGTAAAACTTTTTTCTTCTTCTAGATTTTAGAAATTTTGACTTCGGGCCGCGGGCCGGGATTTTTTGGAGACCGGGCCGGTCCTCAGCCACAATTGGCCCTGAGGCATCATTTGGGGGACTTACGCATCGAGCCCCCCAAACGCTCCTTGTCCAGCCATGGTAATAATGACCAATTCGAATATCAACATCAGAATAATCCCACTCATTTTCAAAAACCGCCGAAGTAGCGTTGGCGGGAAGTATAGTAGGCACCCCCTCTTCGGATATAATTTCTGGCAACCTTCGACCACCAAAAACCGAATCTTGCCAAAATACAAACGGATAATCCCATTTTTAGAGAATTTGAAAAAATCACAGCTTTCAAGGCCTTTTTTGGCACCAAATTTCCAGCCCCAGGCGAATTTTTGACAATAAAATAGATTAAGAGCAAGGGCGAGTTCTGGCTGATCCCAGTAAACAAACTTGCGACATCCGAGTGATTTTTTACAAGAAAAAAAATGCGAAAAACTAACAAATTCCACGCCGGCGTAGAGACTGGCGTGTCCCTTCAGATAGCCTATGAAACGTATGGTTCCCTTGTGGTAGTGGTGCTCGCCGGAATTCTTGCTATTCGTCCAGATGCAACGGTCGCCCACTCGGGTGCCGTTCGTCTTCACCGGGTCGTCGACACTGAAAAAACGAACGTAAAAATAAAAATTTTAAAATAATACCTGTAGGTCCTGTCAGAGGCCGAGACGGCGTGGGCACTCTGGCTTCTGCTCGGCTGGGCGGTTCCATTCTGCAAAAGAAAATGAGAATTTTGGTATCCGCCAGTTTTAAAATCTAGAGACGTACGTAAACCAGCTACGTGGGGTTCATTTCACATCTGTATTGTGGGGGTCGTGCAAAAAAAGGATTTCACGTGGTCCAATTATAAAATAAATGTGCTACTTATACTTTACCCTGTACCTACCATGGGTAAATTTGGGCCATCCCGCAGATTTTTTCGCCGAGAAAACTTGGGGGTTCTTGTTAATACAAAGAGTCCATTTGAAAGTCGGACCGGCCCAAGCAATGGTTGCCTTGTATTATTCCCTTTTCGAACAAATCCAAAGCTCTCGGGTGAATTAATTTCAATCGAACGACCTGGGTGTCAATAGGGACGACCAAAATGTGTCAATATGAACCAAAATGTTACAGTAACGCCCCCTTTTACGAGTTTGAAAAGCCTGCGTCGATAGAAAAAGAAGCGAAACTACTGGATGAACGGGCCAGCCCGAAAAAAATACCACGAATCAGACGAAATAAAACGAACCTGGGAGTGTTTGCTGCGCAGTGTCCCTCCATTCCTTCGCTCCTTCTCCTCCCTCGTTCGGTCCCTCCATTCCCTCGTCGCGTCATTCACCGTTTTCGGATCCCCATCCCACGTGTTCAAATCTCGCGCGAAACTATCACTAAATCGGGGGAAAAATGAATACAAAAGAGGAAAACTGACTTGTCTCCCGTCGCATTGTCGTAGTGGCGGTAGGTCTGTGTGGTGCCGTTATCCGTGTCGAAGTGGGTCTCCACCCTGCGAATGGGGATGTTTCGAACCTCCGGCTGATGGTGTACGGGTGGCGGAGCGGGCCTAAAAATTCATTTTTAATACTAAAAATTCGCAAAAATGAAGAAATCCACGAAAAGTTTAAAAAAAAATTACCTGTACTCGAAGTTGTTATTCTTGAGCGGCTTGTGAATGTGGGCGGCGTTGGCGTAGATGGAACGGGGAGGTGGCGGCCGATCCCAGTCGGGCACGCTCATCGAGGGGGACTGAAATGTGGACAATTAGTTCTAATTTTATAAATAAAAAAAGGATTTTTAAATGAAAACAGCGGATGACGAGATTTCTATGGGTAAAAGTGGTATATCAGTTTGACTTCCGATTCATTACAGCCTGTTTCCCGGGTAACCACGGAAGTAGTCAGGCCATATGGCATAGCGGTCGAAGTACTTTTCAAAACTGGACATGGTACGGAGGTGACTCTAACCATGTCTGGACAGGGCGTCTTTGGGGGGTTCGATTTGTGAGCCCCCAAATGGTGCCTGCATACCTGGGCAACCTACCGCGGGGGTCAATTTTGCGAGGCCCCCTTCAATTGTTGAAAGCGTCGAAAATTTGCGACGGGTCTCTTTTCTAAGAAAAACTGCCGAAAACTTAAAATTGCGACGCCCCTACCGCCCCATATTGGGGAACTTGCCCATGTATGGGTGCCTGGAGGACAACGCAAGCCGTGGTTCCATACCTGGGCAACCCACCGCAGGGGTCCATTTTGCGACAGCCACCTCAATTATCGAAAAAATACAAAAAATGCGACGGGCCTCCTTCTTTAACAAATTTTGCCAAAAACTTAAAATTGCGACGGCCCTATAGCCACATATGGCGCAGCTTGACAATGTATGCGTGGTTCTCAAATGACGGGCCGGGTCGGGCCAAGAGATTTTGTCACCGACCGCGATCGAACCCTGGTCGTGTCCAGGGTAAACGGGCCGGTCAGACCAAAAATTTTCCAATGTCTCGGCCCGGTTTCAAACCACACGCCAAATTAAGTTGGTACCACGACCATCTTTTAAAAAAATTGATTGAGGCAATATTGGGAAACAGCATTTCAATGAAAGATCGATTTGTAAAAGTGTCATTTCGGATCAGGGCTGGTCGCGGGCCCGTCTTCAAAAAACCTCGGTCCGCGGGCCCGTTTTCAAAATCGATTGACAAATAAAAGTGAAATGTTTTGTCATTAAAGTTATAAAATTGCCTACAAATTAAATTTCGGATAATAATAGAAATTGTACCCCCACAAAGAAGTTTAAACATCAATGCGTAGTCAAGCTCGGTCTGTCTAATTTCTGTATAAGTAGGAGGGTCGTCGCATAATTGCCTCCCGCGATGGGTTGCGCACCATACCTGGACAAGGTACGGAGGGGGCTCAAAAAGTTAGGCCCCCCAAAAGGAGGGGGGCCCAAAAACCAAGTATCCCTATTTTTTCAAGGTCCCAGTACGAAGCAAACCCCCAAAACTAAAGTCCCGCAAGCCCCACGTGTCCAGGTATGTTGCGCACCAATGAGGAGTATAGTTTCAATAATTCGTGTTAAACGAAAAGTCAAGAGAGACCAAAAAAGATGTCTTCCATGACGATTATTTTAGTTTACAATTAAAACAAATGAACGTTAACGGTTGAAAAATAAGTATTTCTTCGAATTTCACCCGAAAACCATATATTCTGATGTCAGAATTTTGGCTTACTAATTTTTAAAACAGAAAATAGTTTATCTTTTTAAATTGTTTTATTATTATTAGTATTATTTTGAGTTTCGCTATTTTCATAGGCCAAAACTAGTCCCCAAACCTGTTGGTTCACCAGTTGTAGACCACAAACACACAGCGATTCACGCCTAAGCAAACAAAAAAACCGATGTTTGGTTATCAATTTTACATGAGAATCTGGGCCTTTTTTAACGGGAAACCCCAATTTTTCAACAGAAAAGGGCGCCAAATAGATAAAAACAGGTCAGGCGTTCGAATCTGTCGAGTGGGGCGCCAAAATAGATTAGCTGAACTTTGTGTGGTTGACTCGAAACTTAAAACGGACGCGGATCGATGGCGCTGTGCGGGCTGGAGGACAACAAATAAATAGGTGATATGAAGAATGATGAAGAGGGAGAGAGAGAGAGGGAAAGAGATAGAGAGAGAGAGAGAGAGAGAGAGAGAGAAATGAAGGCCAGAAACACAAAGTGGCGTATAATCGCCATTGAGAACAGGACTTCCCCGCACTTATGTCAGTCACGCCGCCCCGTCCGGACCGCTCTTCCTATTCCCCTCGCCAACTACTTTTATGGCCTAAGCAAACAAGCCAAGGCTGGTCATTCCGTGCAGTTACTTGTGTTTTCAGAGAGTTTAATGTTTGCGAAGGATTATGGAGGCCCACGTGCACTAAATTCCTATAAAAGCAAAAATCTTTGAGCTCTAGTTCCCAATTGACGACACGATGGGCATAGTTGTCACGAGAAGGGTCGGGCCGGTTTGTAAACTTGTCAAATTAAAATTTCTTTCAATGACTATTTCAGCTTACGTTAAAATTTTAAAACCCCGAAAGCATTTTTATAATACTTCTATTACACATTTAAACTAATCCCAAGTTAGCAGAAATAAAGTGTCCCGACCGGGATCGAACCCTGATCGCTTGAGTGACAATTTGACTAGGTGGTCTGACTATGGCAAAAGGAACCGTTGCCCAATGTGGCAAAGGCCCAGTTTTGGCCTGGAGCAAAAGTTTTAGTTTGATCCGGTTTTTCTTTGGAATGAGTTTGCAAGGTTTTTTTTTATTTGATTTGAAATTTTTGAGGAATGAGCTTTTAAAAAGGAGTTCGGAATATCTTTTTTTCGTGCCAGAACAACTATTTTTTAGATACCCGGTGAAAAAAAATTCACTTAGCTTTTTTCGTGAAAAACACAGTGTCCTAGGAACATCCCCTATTCGGGCATTCGTGGTGAGACCAATTAAAAAAATCAGATCCATGATCGCGATTAGAGCGCGTGTTTCAGCCAGAGACGAACAAAATTTTTAAAAAAAAGTTTAACATTTAGAAACAAATATTTTAAAAAAATTACCTAAAATATAGTACCCAGAATCCAAATAAAAAAAGGTTTTTTTTATCGAAAAAAGGTTTTTTTATCGTGATTAGAGCCTTGTTATCACAAGTGTCGAAGTAAAATCGATTTTTACAGAATTTTATGAAGGATTGTTCTAGCTAATTAAAGATTATATTTACAAATTTACACAGTGGCTGCACTATTTGGAGCATCTTACATCCCGAAATGTGAAAAATAGCGAGAAAACTTAAATTTCCAGCGGAAAAGCTGCCATTTTCGCTGGCAGACGCGGTTCTCCACTAAACGAGAGCAGATTTTCGGTTGTTTTGCGAGGGCGCTCGTGAAAATAAGCGACAGCCGGCTGGCCGGGGGTCCATTTCGTAAGTATGCATCCAGTATTGGCCCGTGTGTCGAATCGTTTGGCTCCCGCGGCATGAATCACCGAAATGACAATGGCCGAGACGCATTCATCAATTATCAGCTGTTTTCCGCCCGCAGTAAAACACGACCCATAACGGGAAATCGATCAAACGGCGAAGGAAAAAAGCTCGTTCAACGGGGGGAAACCCGGCTGATCGTGAGAGGAACCGGTAATTTCTCTTTCCAACAGCCAAACTAAGGTTTAGGCGCTTAAAAATAATCTAAAGAAAGAAAAAAGAAATATAGCAAAACCCCACCGGTCTGTTCGTTTCCACCTTGAACCAGGTTCCCAGCTCGCGGGGCCTCTCTCCTATCCAAACGACTCTTCCCTGGTACATTCCGTCGTTCTGCAACTGAATTACTGTTTCAAAGTAGGGGAGTTAGGTTAACAGGGGCAGATCAAGTAGTTTTTACGGGCTGGCCCGAGAAAAACAAGGTGAAAATGGAATAGACAGAGAGAGAGAGAGAGAGAGAGAGAGAGGGGGGGGGCGAGAGGGAGCGAGAGAGAAGGAAATACGGTTCGAAAAGACCGATCAGGGCTGGAGCATTTGGGGGGAGGGAGGGGGTGATACATCTCCCAAAATTGTGCCTCGGAGGCAAAGTAAGATCCCCCTTTAATTTTTTGTTACGATTTTCAAGCATTTTCAAGCAAACGGCCGAACTGCGTAGGCATCACAAGCAACCATGGCTGCGGGCCGGCCCGCTTCCAAATTTTTCACGGCCTGGGCCCGACCAAAAATTTATGCCATATTTCGATGTAAAAATCAAAAATAAAGAAAAAAAATTTTTCGGGCCGGCCCGAAAATTTTCTCATTTGTATTGTGGGGGGTCGCGCAAAACGGACCCCACAGGTAGCTTGTTCATGTATGCTGCGTACATCGCTTGAAAATCCTATATTGAACGCAACATTCGAGGAAAACAACAGAAAATTGGCCCTTTGTTCCGAAGTAGTTTTTGAACTATAAAGCACACATTCAGTTGTGCTTGCTGAATATTCCGCGAATATTAATTTATTTTAAATAAATGTAGCAATATTTTTGTAAAACATTTGACAAATGCACTGAAAAGAACCATGACTCACACTTTTTGGTATTATTGAAATTTTTTTTTATTCAATTCTCTTCGCGTCGAAACGATAAATTTCTCTCAACAATCTTAGCCGGCTCAGACATCCTTTCTCATAAAAAAATACCGAGACCAGTGAGAAAAGTTGTAGGTGAGAAATACCCACCCGTCAAAAGAATGTGGTTTTTTTGTGGTCGTTAAATTTGCCCGGCGGTGAAAATTTGCCAAACCAATACGAAGAAAGTCATTTTTATCAAAAACCTAATCGATAAAAGGGCGTAACGATGGGGAAATTGATGAAAAGTCTAAATCGAATCATTTGTTTGTGGCGGCTGGCGCTAGTGGACGAGTCGAGAAACCAGTTGCTAGACGGCCACTGTCGGTTGGCATGTGTCATCAACAAACAGGTTAACCCCGAGAGAATTCTCCACTTTCTGTCCACTTTCACAACATATTAAGGTCAAGAAAACAAAGTGCCTTCAAATTTTTTGCCAGACTTAGGGCCAGCCCGGAAAAATCAACCACCACACACGGCAGGTAATCGTTTTTTTTTTCAATGACCCCTTCTACTCGTTTGAATAGTAAGGCTATTTTCACCCTTTTGGTGCTTTACAGTCGCCTGACTCTTCACAGGGAATTTATTTGCGTGAACTTCCCGGGGAAGGTCGCCGATGGTCCCATTAATTACATTTCTCATACGAAATTACACTAATGAATGGGAATCCAAAGTTCATCAGCCGAGATCAAACCAGCTCGGCTGAGGGGCGAAATTCACCGCAATGACTTCCGGGGAAGTCACATGGCGGTTACGGAACCGGTACCAACGTCACTGGCAATTCGCCAAAATTGAGATAAATTTGCTGTTTCAGTCGACAAATGGGTAGGACCGCATGCTTCTAGTACGACAAAATGAGATTTACGGCCAAACGATAACCATACCGAAAATCCCGTATAGCTCTATAATATAATATTTATTACGCTGGCTAGCAACGTGCTGACACTTTATGAACAATGGAACTATGAGAAAAACTTAGAAAGCGATTTAAAGGAGAAGGAGGGCTGTGGCGGGGGTTGGCGGGACAGCGGGGGTCCCTCCTGCAAATGGACATGAAGTGCTTGTGGAACCTACGTATTTCGGCGTTTGGATAAAAGCTTACAATGTCTCCGAGGCACCATATGGGGGGCTTACGAAATGCATACCTGGACACGCTACGGAGAGGGCTCAAAAAGTAAGGTCCCGCAAAGGAAGTGGGCCCCCAAAACGCAAAAACCAACATTTTTACAAGGCCCCCACAATAAGCAACACCCCAAAACCAAGGTACCGCAATTAGTACGTGTCCAGGTATGACGATATGAGCCCCCAATGCCCTCTGTCCAGCCATGATGAGCGTACCTAGGCATAAGATGCTCACGGTACTTACGTAAATAAGCAGTAAAGTAAACCCTTAACCAGATATGGGTGCGGGGTAGACATTAACCCCTTAACACCGTTTAAGAGACCAATGCAACCGTTCCCAGTCTAGCATTTTCGAGGCGCCTCGCGATTCAAAGCTTTCAAGAACGCAAATTTTAAGAATCATTGGACTGTTTTGAGAATGTATTCCAGTCGATGCAGTAAATCTTATATTTATTTGCTCAGTCCCTTATACAACAGAAGAATGTGGTTTTTCCTACAGTCGCCCAATCCAGGGAAAACTGCAGATGAAAGGCGGCACAATTGACTTATAACACGGCCTGAGTATCCTATAATTTCCTGTTGTATCTGATTCCCTGATCTTCTTTTTCCATGTAGTAGGTGGAACGTTGGAGTGGTGTTCCGTGGTAATAAGGTAAAATGGCGACAGGTGAGAGGGATAGATATAGACACACACACCCAGAGAGAGAGAGAGAGTGAGTGAGAGAGAGAGAGAGAGAGAGAGAGAGAGAGAGAGAGAGAGAGAGACCATACCTCCGGTGTAAAAACGGAGACGCGGTCTTCCACTTTCACGTTCTCCACGAAGTGGAACCTCTCGAAATCCCTGTGCAGATCCAGACGCTCGTCGACGTCGACGCCCAGAAGGAGTCTGAAAACAAAGATGCACTAATTAAGTACGGGCAGGTGCGGAAAACACAGTTGTCGCCAGACAGCAGCTGACTCGACAAGCGTGATCCCCATTCTTGAGTCTATCAATAGGAAAAGCTGGAGAAAGAGACACAAAAAGGTACGAAAATGGTGACTGGATCTCCAGCCTCTCGTTAAAATGTAGCAAACTGACGCGATCGTAGAAAAACAATGTCCGCTACCTTCGGTTGAGGGGGGGGGGGGGGGGGAGGGGGGTGGTGTCAAACCGAATTTCTCACTTGGGAGGGGGTTACGCCATCTGTCGATTGTGTAATGTGGGGGGTCACGCAAATGGACCCCACGGATAGTTCATGTATGGGTGCGGTTGTGATCTACCTGCGATGACAAGGGAGAAGAAGGCAGCCGCGCACTGGTAAAAGTCTGGTCGAAATGAAGCCCGGGGTGGGGGGGGGGGGGGGGGCGTAGCGTCAATCCAAACGTTCGCTAATTTTAGGCGCGTTTCTGGTAATTACGCCACAAGGTTTCAGATTAGTTAGCTAAAGTGGAGTCTTTCTGTATGTGCGTTGGACGAGAGGAGCTCGTGGTACGTACGTAATTTGGCGTTTGAATGAAAATGGTAACAACAATGAAAGATCTGCTTACGTTGCCTTCGACGAAACAAGGGTGGCTACGGGCCGGCCCTCTCCCCAAAAAAAATCTCGGCCCGGCCCAGCCCCTTGTAATAAATGTGCTACTTAGTGGGTGGTCTACCGTAATTCGTGCCAGCCGGGTCTATAAGGAGTGAAATAACGTCATTATTTCCTTTAAAGGGGAAGGACCTCGCAAATGGGATTTTTCAAATCTTTGTAATAACAACTTCATTGAATAGATACCGTTGCCACGATTCCGAAACATCCACTTTTATATGGTTTGGACTGCAACCGGTGCAGGTGTACATGGCAGAGAAAGGCAAGAGAGCGCGGGAACAAGAGAGACGCAGAATTGCGCGCTATTCAAACGATATTTTCGACTAAACTTCAGAAGGGCCTAATTTGGTTCATTTGGCTCCAAAAAGGGAAAACGGAACACTTTTCTGAACCAGGAGAATGAGATCTACTCATTTATCACAAGCCCAGAAAAATTTTGTTTACGCGGTCCTTCCCCTTTAAGGTAAAACCACAAGTAATCTTCAAAATAATGACAATGAAAAGAGTTACATTCAAAAAAAAAAAAAGATTTTTTAAAAGTACTCGGTCCGGCCCCTTCCTCAAATTTTCTCGGCTCGGCCCGATGAAAAGCCTTCAAAACACCATTTGGGGGGGGGGGAGGGTTTGCGTATCGAGACCCCCAAACGCTCCCTGTCTATCCCATAGCTGGACAAGGAGCGTTTGGGGGCTTCATACGTACGTCCCTCAAATGGCGACTTGTTACCATTTTCAACCAAACGCCGAATTACGTAGATGTCGACCGGGATTCTCACGGGCCGGGCCAGCTGGAAAATTTTGGTCTGCCCGGCCGGCCCGTTTTCCCTGGACCACCCAGTCAGAATGCCACCCACACGACCAGGGTTCGATCCCGGTCGGTGACATTCTTTTTTGTACGACTAATATTGACTCATATGTTAGTAACAAACATTATTAAGTAATTTAAAACAGTTTAAAAAAATTATTGTACTGATTTATACAAAATTTAAAATTTAATTTGTCACACCCGGGCCGTCCCAAAAAAAATCCCTCGGCCCAGCCCGGCCCGTCATTTGAGAACCTCGATGTCGACATCACAATAATCTCACTTATTTACAAAAACCGCCAAAGTAGGATCGGCGGGCACTATAAAGACGCCATGTGAATTGCAATTTTGCCTCTTAATGACCCCCGGCTGGTTGGTGTGCGCTAAGAGCAGGGGTGGGCCATAGGTTTGTAGTTAGATGCTACTGCACCCCCTCTTGGTATAATTTTGATAGGTTAATGAATATCGATTGATTTTCAAGCAAAATCGATACATTTCCGAGTATTGATCGAAATTTTGGGTCGCCGGCACCCCCTCTTGATATAAAAAGTTTGTAATTACAAACTACGGACCACCCCTGGCTAAGAGTATAACGGAAACTTATAGCCCACTGGAAGTGTTGTATTGCCTTGCTAGTTGACACGATTTCAACTTGGCGATAAGTCTAATACAATGCCCCCTCTTTTTAACCGATTTTTAAACTAGTTTCACCCAATTTTGTATCAACAAAACGTACAGTGACTGGTCCTCCGTGATCCTCATGATTAGCGACGGGTGCACGACCACGCCCACATTTCTGTGTTGCAGGTCCGTGAACAGCATTTCACTCGGCTGCCTCCTCTCCACTTCCAGGTGCTTGCGCATGGCCGATTCCCTATTCGTTAACGGTCTCAGAAGAGTGCCCTCTTTCAACTGAATCTCAAATTAACCTGGAATACAAGGGAAAACACCACTTGGACGGTCTTGACGCACTCCTTTCCGATGAAGGCGAAGCCGTTGACAGTCTTCTGAAGCAGGGCGACCATGTTGCTCTCGGGAGAGGTTCTAAGGGCATTTCATACTACAATTAGCAGAGGAGCGCAATTACCTGCGGTCTGGAGACACGTCCACAAGGACAAAGTCGTTGGGCGAGGAGCAGCGAAGGCTGCGAGGACGGGGGACCGGCGCCTGCGAGGAGGAGGGGGCACGGGTGCGGGGAAGAGGCACGGGACCGTCCGAAACGTCGATCAGTGTGTCTCTCTCGTAGGAAGGACCGGCCTGAAGAGAAATTACGAGGTGGTAGACCATATTCGGTAGAAAGTATAACAAAGCGCCCGGGGTTCTCACGGGCCGGGCCATTTGAAAAATGTTGGTCGGCCCGTTCTCAAATGACGAAAACGGAGAATTTTTTTTTTAAATTTTGTATAAATCGGTACAATAATTTTTTAAACTATTTTAAACATATTTTTTAAAACGCTTGCGATACCTACGTCATTCGGCGATCAGTAAAAAACGGTAACAAAACGTTGAAGGGGGACTAATGTTGTCTCCAAGGCACCATTTGGGGGGCTTAGCATCGAGCCCCTAAACACTCCCTGTCCAGTTATGGTTTTAAATAACTTAATAGTGATTGTTACTAACATATAAGTCAATATTAGTTTCACAAAAAAAGACCGTCACCGACTGGGATCGAACTCTGGTCGTGAGGGTGGCAATTTGACTGGGAGGTCTACAATAAACGGGCCGGGCCGGGCCGGGCGGACCAAAATTTTCCAAATGGCCCGGCGCGTGAGCGCCCTGACCAACCAGTCAGATTGGCACCCACACGGCCAGAGTTCGATCCCGGTCGGTGACAGTCTTTTTTGTACAACTAATATTGACTTATATGTTAGTAACAAATATTATTATTTAAATTTTAAGAAAAAATAATTGTACCGATTTATAAAAAATTAGATTTTTCATACCCGGGCCGACCGGGTCGGTGCGACCAAAATCCTCCAGCCCGGCCCTAACAAAGCGGTAAACTGTACCGCGAAACTGCCTACGCATAAAGTGCAAAAGCGACCGAATGTACTACAAAGAACGCCGCAAAGCGGTCACTGCACCACAGAAAGTACTGTGAAGCGGCCTAGCGCGGCGCAATCTAACAAGTTCCGCAAAGCGATCTACGACCAATTTTGAAAGAAAAGGACCGCAAAGCGGCCGAAGGTTAAAAAGTAGGACTGACCTTCGGTTCGACGGCGTCGAGGTCGTTTTGTACGCTACACCAGAGAACGTCATCTGGGTGGTGGGACTCGGGGCGACGGGGCGCAGAGTGCATGACTACGGGCCCTCCGTTGTGGTACTTTACTCGGTACGTTTTGAAGCTGAAATAGTAACGTTAAATAAGAACTATAAGAGAGTAAGAAGAATAAGAGAGAGAGAGAGAGAGAGAGAGAGAGAGAGGGGGTCGGCATAAACGGGCATGCCCACTTTCAAAGCAAAAGAGTTTGGCGCGAACGCGCACCAGCCGGCTGGACGCAACGCATGACCGCCGCGAGTGAACACGAATGATATACGTTTCACGCAACTATGACGTAGCCGCCATGGGAACGGGCCGGTCCGATTTTCAGATATTCTGTGATTTGAAAACTATCAAAGCTCGAAATGTAACTGTTTCGAAGGATGAAAAAGATTCGAAAACAGACGTCATTCCGAAACTTTGGAGCAACAACCTTCGCTGGCCTCAGAGTGACATTAACAAATTTAGGTACCCCAGAAACCGTGCAGCAATGTACGGTCAGTTGCTGTTCGGGGATTCGGTAAAGAAGGAGTGCCTTATAAACGCCGACAAAAGAGGACGACAGCGAATCCACATCGTCGTCGAATTGTCAAACATGTCTGTTTGAGTGGCACTAAGTGTCGCATGTGAAACGTGGGAGGTACGCAAAATGAACCCCCAAAGGGTTGTAAATCACAACAACAGGTGGATAAGTGTCCCGAAAGGAGGTTAGAACAGTAGTCAAGGTCATTATCGCAACATGGCAGATATTGCTAGATTGCGATCACAGGCGAACTGTGAACGGTTACGGGTCCCATCCGTAGATTTCGCAGAAGAAGAGTAAACGTAGGTATCGAAAGTCACGCACGCCCAGATATGATTGCGATTGTAAGGCCCAGGCGAGAAGACTTTACAAATGTTTGCATCATCGTGGGACACAGGGTTTTAGGGCCAAAACCATCAACAACAAAGATGACGAACGACAGAACAAAGGAGCCGGTGGATGAAACGCTCGTGGCAGTGCCAGCCGGCCGTACGAGGCATACCGTGCCGTTCAAATTGTGCTGATTCGAGAGTTCGAAAGGCGCGAGCGCAACGCACCTGCTGGCGCGAGCGTACTAGAGTACGATCTGGCAATAAGCCAGTTTATCGCAGTTTTGACATTTCCGCTTGGCATTTCCCTGTGGAATAGAGCAACGGCAACTGCTGCAAATGCCACCGTTAGAAAGCGAAATCAAAGGCGACACAGTAAAAAAGCAGAAAAGACGTCTTTTTAACCAGGCCGTTCGCATTAAAGCTATGGATGTTTCTGTAATCGCATTTAAAGATGTGACAAAAATTTCTTCCAGGTTTTCTACACACGCGAGTCAATAGCGCTAGTGTACACTTTTTGACAACCATCGCTTTGGGTGCTTGCATACGGGGTTGCAGAAATTAACACTAATCCGCCATGACTACGAATTTACTTCGGCCGATTTGGCTGCGTACAGTCTGAGTATCCTATCTATCATACTATATTCCAATACCAACATCAAAACTTTGGCACGGTGTGTCGGAGTATTAGTATCAACAATACGTTAAAAATACGGGCGGTTGGTGAGAAAAGCTTCAGGATTGTCGATAAACAAACCAGACGGTGAACCAATCCGGATCGATCCTCGGCCTGTTTACAGGAAAACAGTTGTCAACGACATGGAATCGTCTCGAATAAAGCCAGAAGTGGGAATTTCACTTCTTTTGCGTCAAACTCAAGTATGAAAAAAACACAAATCACTGCTTGAACGACGTAAAACATGAGTATTCGGCAAATTGTCTCCATTTTGACAAAAAAAATTGTTGCAAAATACGAATGGTACGGCAGCTGAGCAAAGAAACCGAGTAAAGCAATAAATCACCCCTGAAAAGGAAATTGAAAAGGAAATTGAGAAAGAACAATGGGCAAAATGAACTCTCATGGCTAAAATAACGTAAATAATCGATATCTTGAGAGAAAACATCGTTACATGATTCCGTAAAAAAAACTATATGGGCAAAACAACAAATTCGCATGTTCTCGATTCTTTTTCATTCACCATTTCTCAAGTCGACTTTCTTCAGCGTTTCTGACGAAACAACCTAGAAGTTGTTTAGCAACACTTTTGAAGTACTTTTGCGTCAGATAAGTACAAAATTAACACAAATCACAGTTTGACAAACCAAAACGTGAATAATTACGCAAATTCTACGATTAACCTGACCAAAGAGTGTAAAGTTGACAAAAAAAGTGCCAAAATTGGGTTCGTGTTAAGAAAATTGTCCAAAATATACTCGGCAGCTGAGCAAAGAAACCGAGCAGTGGCAATGAATCACAAGTGGCGGAAATTAAAGGGCACAATCGAGGGGAAACGTAATGACGATGGTTAAAAAATAGAGACCGAGGGAATTGGGAGAATTAGAAGCTTAGAGCAGGAAGTGAACGAGAAAAGTATCGTTCGTTTGGCGCAGAATGTCGCCGCCGATAAAGGGCAAACAAAGGGAGCACCAGGCGCAAGTTGGTCCGAAACCACTCGAAGGTACCACAAAAACCGAGGTATTTCAGGTTAAAAACCCGGAATTTACAACAAAATTCGATATTTAATGTATAACAACTCGTTCCAAACAAAACAATAACAACCGTATTAATAAATCAACGAAATAATTAGGTTTTCCTTCGAAGGGCGAGAATCTTCCGCGGCACGGCGGCGTCGAAGCTGGCGCATTCGGCGGCGGTGAGCTGGCCACGGGCCTCGACGTACTGTAGGAAGCCGGGGACACAACCGCCCACGCCGAAGTAGAAGAACTTGGCGGCCAGGAGACTGAAAAGAGGGAGTTAGAGAGAGAGAGAGAGAGAGAGAGAGAGAGAGAGAGAGATACGCAAAGGTACAGAAACCAACATGACATCAGCCTGAACAAGTGAACAAACAGTGGCTCACCAAATGCCATCGACCGAAAGCGAACTGGCGATGGCGTCATGGATCGCCCCGTAGTCGTCTTCGTTGTAGATCGTCTCCGACGTCAGAACCAGGTCGAAACTAAAAATTAATCTCCACACGAAACGAAAATAATCTTGTAGGTTTGGCGGCGCTTATCATGTCTGGGGTGAATCACTCTGTTTACACACCTTAGCGCCTGGTCAGGTGGAGTTATCAGACCAAAAATGCGCCGATGTTTTCAACACTGTATGGCGAAATCTTGAACTTTGGGTCCCGACACGATTTCAAAGAAATACCTGTTGGCTGGGATCTTCTGCAAAAGCTCCGTCCACCCCCCGGCCACCAGCTGGAACTTGGCCGTGTCGCAGTCGTTCTTCTCAATGTTGTCCGCCGTGAAACAGCGCAGAACACACTCATTCTTAAAATAAACACATTTACACCAATTTCCCCGGGAAATACCAACAAAATCTTGTAGGACGACGAGATCCGCGCCCAGCTGCGAAGCGACGATTCCGGGGAAGCCGGCGCCACATCCCAACTGAAAATGGATTTAATTGACAAAAACAACAACAAAAAATGTACCTCTAGGACCCGTTTTCCGGCCAACTGCGGTTGATGGGCTTGGAGGTACTCGCACAGGTCGATGGAACATTCCCAGACCTGAAAAAGCCAGGTTTAATAACTCCAAGAAAAGGGAAACAATATTCAAGCATTACACCATTAATCACAGCGCTCGTTACATTTGAAAAAAAACAGCCGTAAACTCTGAGATCCGATACATAAAACTAGTAAACGCTCCGTTTTATCGACAAAAAACCATTAAACCAGTGAATGGGGTTAATTTTACATTATTTCGATTCTGAGGAAATATTAAACAAGCTGTTGACTCTAAAAAAGAATTCCATTAAAAAATATTAACCACTTTTAAAAGAATTCTCGAAGTTTTCACTATTAAAGTCCAAAATTGCAAATAGTGTTGATTGAACGCGATCGGGGCAACCAGCCATCCTCAGGGTTGTCGTGGCGGGACCCAACAGACGATTAAAAACTACATTAATACAAATTAGTGAAGCTACAGCGTTTTCAAATTACTTCTATTTAATCCGTCGTTGGTAAACAGAAAGTCATCGAAACATTCGCGACAACCGGTAAAATCACAGAATTTCCTCGAAATAATCCGAAAAATACGGGTGTGACTCATTTTGAAACCAACAAACGCTCAATTTTGGAATAAAACCACTCTTCTAAAAGACCAATGTGTTTTTAACCGAATTTTCACTGAAAACGCGCCTTAAAGCCGCCTTCGTAGATGTGTGTGGTGAGATCGGAGCGTTCCAGATCGGCTGTGGCGCTGTCTCCAGCAAACCCGCGGGTTTTAATGTTCTCCGCCACTGTGGCCTCATCCACGTAGTGGAGAACCTGTCCTCCGCGGAGGACTACATTCGCCATTCTTCTGAAATCTAGGATTCTGCAAAAAAAAATTGAATTCGCGATATAAATGTACCGAAATCGGCAACAAAGCTTTAAATTGCATAAACAATAGTGATATCTTCATTCGATTGTGAAACCTTGACTTAGACGATGATAAAACGGTCGCATTTTGCACGAAAACGGCAATAAATATTATTACAATGTATAAATAGGCTGTACAGATCACAGGCAGTGGTCACAGGACGTAGGATCACATTCTAGCACTAGAGGGAAGTGAAAAAGCTGCCGGAGGGATATTGAGCACACGGGAAAGAGGGAGGGAAGGAGGTTAGGGCCTGGCCCCGTTGAGGACATTCGTAAGGCCGACGGCGCCGCCAACCCAGCCACTCAGACGGTACTCCTCTCGCGCCAGCACGGCGTCCAACTGCGTCTTGTTGAACTTGGCCACCGTTCCGATCACCCGAGCCAGGGTCTGAAAAGAGCATTTTATGTGTTTGGCGTCTTTATAAAACCGGATATGTTCTATTAAGGTAAGCCTTTTAAAGTCGACCCACTATATCGACAGAAACCCATTTTTTTGGGTAACACCCTCAGTTTCGAGCTCCTCTAATCTAGGGAGTATGGACCAATCAGGACGTTAGTTAAGTGCTTGCATTGCCAACACAATCATAAACTGAGACGAATTTATTAAAAGCGGGACTTGCGCCACACGTCGCATCTGTATTCTGGTGACTGGGCAAAACGGACCCCACAGGTATTTTGCAATAGTCCTCACAAATAAGCATACCTCGGGAGACTGTGACAGTTGACGGACCCACCCGTAACTTTTTGGACCAAAATTGAGGTAGCCCCCCTTAACTTTTGGTCTTAATCACGTTGCCCTTAACGCGATTGGTCACAGAGGTACTCGCAAAAGATATTGCACCAACAGGGAATCGACCCCGGGACCTTCACAACTGCAGCCGGACACTCTACCACTGAGCTACTGGCGCTCCGCTCAACTAGCCGAGATGGCCCTCTCACATGGCCGCGGTCCGCGCCCACTGGCCGGCCGCCACATCTTCCGAGCTGAATTTTGCCATAATAGTGGCTAACCCCCCTTAACTTCTGCGTTATTGGGGCCTCTACCCCCCGTAACCCGGGGAAGGCTGACTATACTCTCCCGAGGTATGCAAATAAGGAATTATTCGAAAATATACGATGGACCTTTGGCAAAAACTAAAAATTGCGACGGCCGCAAATAACGTTTCTATTCAAATAAAGTGAATGGAATACATCCCTAGTTTGTCTCAAGCAGCGTGAGGGCAAATGCGCAATTTCCCAGATCATGCATGATAGAATCTAATTCAATGCGACTAATTTCGCACATACTTGGGCAACCCACCGCGGGAGTCAATTTTGCGACAGCCCCTTGCATTGTAAAAACTTTGGGAAATTTGCGACGGACCCTCTTCTCTAACAAAATTTGCCGAGAACTAAAAATTGCGACGGCCCTATCACCGCTTTTAGCGGAAATTGACATTGTATGATTTCGCAATTTCCTACACACTGTATCCAGCTATTTCTCTGTTATAACTCACCACACACTCCTTTCCTAGAGATTCTCGTTCAACCATGTATCTGTAAAGGACGTTCTTCAAGTACTCGGCCTCGGCTGGGTCCGCAAATCCAGAGTACTCCATGGAGAGCGAGGCCTGCCCGTTCGTCTTCGGAGCGGAATTCTGAAAACCCCAGGTTAATTCAACTTCCAAAAAAAGGTAAAACCTGTGACTTTCGGCTAGAGTCCAGATTCCTCTCCAGACGGCTGTTGATGTCCTTCAGCTCGTCGATCTCGCGGTGGGATTCCTTCAGTTTTCGGCGCATCGCCTCCAACTCCTCCTCGTACTGGAACAAAAGCGTTAGAAGACAAAAATTGGTATTTTGGTCATAAGACCCTCAGTGTCCAGCCCTTTAAAGCATCAAAACGCCGCGGAATAGCCAGGTGGTTTCCCTATGAGACCAATCCTTTAATGCTAAAAAACTCACCATAAAGTCCTTCTGGGGCGTGCTTTCCACAGTCGTCGCCTTCACACTGACAGCCGGCTGGTTGTTATTCTTAGCTTCTTCCAACTGCGCCTTGAGCGAATCCACGGCCTCCGCCTTCTCGTTCAACTCCACGTACAACTGCTTCACCTCCTTCTGCAGCTCCCTGATCACCTAAAAATACCGTAATCCACAAGTTTCCGCCCTTTAACCAACCTTCTTACTATCCGTGTCCTGTTTGGCGGCAGCTTTGCGGATCGCCTCGTCGTTGTTCTCGCTGAGCACCTTGATCTGCTGCTCCTGCTCGACCAGGGCTCGGCTCCTCTCCTCCAACTCTGCCGTCAGCTCGGTTTTCGTCTTCTCCAGCTCCGTCTTCCTCTCGCCGAGGACGCTGTTCTCCGCCTCCAGTTCCATCAACCGGTGCTCAGATTCCGAAAGCTTTGCACTTATCTAAAACTCTTTGTTTTGTAAAAAGAAATTTGTCCCAAATGAAGCCATACTGTGCTAATTAAAAGATTGAAATTTAAGCCATACAATAGTCCGTTTAGCGCGACCCCCACAAGGAAGCTGGACATGGGATGTTGCTGGGTTTCGACCCGTAAGCCCCCCAGGCCCCGGCTCAGCCTTTTGCTATCATTGTTAACCAACGCCGAAATACGTAGATACCCCGAGCACCTCACAAATGAGAGGTGTGGCGACAGTCCCCTAAAGAGGAAACATAGGCAAAAAAAGGCTCGGCGCGACCCTCTCAACAGAAAATCCCGGTATGGCCTAGGCTAACATCCTCATTTCTGCTATTCAAGTTCTCGCTAAATGCAGTTTTCCGTCTGCGTCGTCGCCATCGGAATACTCTCTCGTTGGAATATTTCACACCTGCCGCAATGAAGCCGTTTTGCGAGACCGCAATATTCCGTGCCAGATCCACCTTGACCGATTAGGCTGTGTACAAAGGCTGATACACCACGCTAAATTTTCAGATCAACATCAAAACTTTTCGGCACGACGTGCCGAAGGCAGTCATGGGGTAGACCTTGCGTTTTCCACTGAACACATTACGGATGGAGCTGCAGTAATTTCCCGCAAAGGGAGGGGGACCCAAAAATTAAGGATGTTTTTTCAAAGCAACCTTTAGTCCCTATTGACAGATTACGGTAGACCACCCATAAAGATGTTAGTTCCTATTGACCAAGCATGGCAACGGGCCGGCCCGCTCCAAAATTTTTCACGGCCCGGCCCGACTCAACCGAAAATTTATGCCTTTTTTCAATGTAAAAATCAAAGAAAACGAAAAAAAAAATTTCGGGCCGGCCCGCTTCAAAATTTTTCTCGGCCCGGCCCCAAATTTTGCCATGCTTGCTATTGACACCCGGCTGGCACTAATTAAGGTAGACCACCCATAAAGTACCGCAATTATTACAAAAGAAAGCGTGAAGGATTTCGCGCAAACTTTCGGCAAATGTCTAGCCGAAGTACTATTGAAAACAACTATGAAAAGGGTGTCAGCCGGGGTTCTCCTGGGTCGGGCTGGGCCATTTAAACAATGTCGGCCCTGGAAACACACATTATCAGATAAATGAAATTCACGGCTGTGTTTCTAATTCACAGTTGCGCCGCTTGTACCCACCGTCTTCTCCTTCTCTTTTCTCTGCTCCAGGTCGTCCTTCACCGCCTCTTGGGCGATGAGCTCCTGCTCCAGCCGCGCCTTCTCGAGGACCACGTCGTCCAGCTTCCTCTCCTTCTCAGCCACCTTCGACCGCAGCTCTTCCACCTAAAAAAGGTTGTAACTCTGAAATTCTTGGGGCCAACCTGGAGAATGAACTCCGCCTTGGCCGAAGAGGCCTCGTCCTCCGCCAGCTTCTTCTGTTTGTGCACGGCTTTCTTCGCCTTCTCTGTCCATTCAGCCACCACTGCCTCCTTCTCCTGAATCCATTTTCTAAGCCCAGGAAACCAGTAAGGTCAAACCTTGTTCAACTCGGCTAAGCTCTGTTCGTGAGCCTCGGAGGCCTCCTGGAGCTGTTTCTGAAGACGAGCGGCCTCCTCCTTGAAGCCTTCCAGGGTCTTGATCTTCTCGTAGGCGTCGGTGAGTTCCGTCTTTGAGTTCTCCAGAGCGATAGAGTACTGCTCCCTGAAAATTGGATTTATACAAATTACATTAAACAAGCAAGGTAAAAAAAGATTTGTCGATGGGAGATCGAATTGTGGTAATTTCGAATAATCCGAATCGGATTGCCAGTAAATCGAAAAACTTTCCAAATACTCCGGGACCCATTTACCTGATTCTGATCTCCTCCTCCTTTCCAGAAGTCCATTCCTTCTCAGCTGCTTCGTGGCCAACCTTCGCCTCGTCCAAAGCGGTCTGTAGCTTCTGAAGAGTGGCAGCCGAGGCTTCCATCTCGCTCATCGCCGACTTCAGCTTCTCCTAAAGAAAAAATTAACCACAAAATTTGAAATTCCCGCCACCTCCATCGCCTGAAGCCTTTCTCCCGCCGCCTTCTCCTCCGCCGTCGCCTCTTCCCTGGCCTTGTCCAACTGCGCCCTCAGCTCGGAAATGATCTTCTCCTGAAATCTATTGGGTTAGAACTCTTTCTAGGGCTAATTTAATAAACACCCTCCGCCAAACATGCACTAGGTACCCGAAAAGCGTTGTTAAAACCCGCCTTGGCGATAAACTCTAATCGCAATCTCTCGTTTATTCCCTCTAGTTCCCGAATTTTCGCCAACTCCGTCGATTTCTACAAAAGCGGAAGGTGCTGTCTACAGTGTGCGATTCACCTTGGTTTCGGAGCCTTCAAGAGAGGCCTTTACGGAGGCAAGTTCCTTGGCTAAAGCCTCGTTCTTGGTGAGTTCATCGGAGAGGAGAGTATCCTTTTCGGCCAATTTCGACTTGTACTGCTGCTCAAGGTCGTCCACACGGGCCTTTTCCTGCTCAACGAGGGAAGTCAGTTTGGTGGCGTCATCGGCGCGGCTGAAACGGTGGTTTTTAGAGTTTTCGAGTTATACAGAGAGAGAGAGAGAGAGAGAGAGAGAGAGAGAGAGCGAACTTACTTCGAGAGCTCCGTTTTCTCAGCCAGAAGACGATCGGCCTGCTCCTGAAGCCCAGCCATCTTGCCCTCGACCTCCTTCTTCTGAGTCGTCAGTTCCTCCGACTGCACAGCCAGTTTGCTCTGAAAACTCCCTTTTAAAATAGCAAAGTAGTGAAAAATAACCTTTTCCACGACGAGGTCCTGGATCCTGGCATCGGCCTCCTCCAACTTCTGCTTCAGAGACGCTATGTCCGCAGTCAGCTGTTGCTGAAATATGAAAATTAGATACCAACTGCCAAGTTTGTATTAGTTTCTGGCTCTGTTGGCACTCATATTACACTCCTTTCACTAATTTTGGCGAAAACCCAACCTCAGAAGCCGCAAATTCCTTGATCTTCTCAGCCATCGAGTCCCTCTCGGTCCTCAGAACCTCCGCCTGCTCCAGTTTCTCCTTCAGAGTGGTAATCTCAACCGTCAGATTTTGCTGAAATACACTAATGAGACCATACCTGGACACGGTGCGGAGGGGGCTCAAAAAGTAAGGTCCCCACAATGAGAGGGGGACCCAAAAATCAAGAACCCACATTCTCACAAGGTCTTCCAACAAAGCAACCCCCCAAAAGCAAGGTCCCGCAAGCACTACGTGTTCAGCTATGAAAGAGACCCAAACTTCGAAAGTATAGTTATAACGCGACGGGCCGTGGGCCGGGGCCGTCCCGAAAAGGCCCGCTTTCAAATCGGTTGACAAATTAAGTTAAAATTCTCCATAAGCTCAATTCAAAAATTACGTACAAACATAAACTGAATTAATTATATAGCTATAAAGCCCGCCAATCTTGACTTATGGAAATGAGGGAAATTATTCTGATGTTGAAATTCAAATTTCCCATTATTACATGATAATATTCGGCTACAAAAGGGGAGTGGCCCCATTTTGGAAAGAATTAGGATCGCGAGCAGTATAAAAGATTATAAAACACCACCTTAACTTTAATTTATACAACACAAAGAAGTTTCCATACACCAAGTTCATACATTGACAAGCTCCGCCATAGGCGGTGGCAGCCCCGTCGCAATTTTAAGATTTCGGCAAATTTTGTTGAATAAGGGGGTCCGCCGTAAATTTTCAAGAACTTTTTGTAATAGAAGGGCCCGTCGCAAAATTTACACCCGCGGTGGGTTGCCCAAGTATTTGCTCCATCCCAGCATTATCGGATCGGTCCGGCCTGGGAATTTTCTCGGCCCGGGCCGGGCTAAGCCCGGTGTTTGGCCAGCCCTCTACTGCAAGCTAGTAAGGCAAACGTTTTCAAGAGAAAAAGAATCTAAACAAATTTCCAACCTCAGCAGCCGTGGTCTCGTTCATCTTCTCAGCCAGGAAGTCCCTCTCGGTCTTCACACTTTCCCACTGATCAAGAGCCTCTTTCAGCTTCTCCTCGCTCTGAATTCCACCATTTCTATCACTATTTAACTGAAAATCTCACCTGCTGCAGCTGAGATTCGAGGGAATTCCGCTGCTCCGCCAGTTCCTTTAACTGCTCCGCAGCCTTCTTGCTCTCCTCGTTGTCGGCGAGAAGGGCTTCCTGCTGGGAGAGCTTAAAGAACGATGATCAACAAGAAATCAGGTCTCAAACCTTCTCCCTGGCTTCAGCCAGCTGTTCCTCGATGTTCTTCTTAGCCTCCTTCTCCGCTTCCAGAAGCGAGTCAGCCGCGTCGGCGCGCTTGCGAAGGTCTTGGATGATGGCGGTGGTTTCGGACTGGAGCGAGTCCAGACGGCTAGAAAGAGCCGATTTCTCCGTCTCCAATGCCTCCCAAGTGTCCCTCATAGCGGAGAGTTCCTCCTGAAAAGTAGAATTCAAAAACGTTAAAGAGCGCTTTGATAGAGCGGCCGATCCGGATGGAGTTGGTATCGAAAATGAGGCATTCTGCCACGCAATTCCAATGAATTACATATGCTAATCACCACCTCTCGGTAAGATTTTCTCACTATACTCCTCGCCAATCCTACTTCGGCCAAAATGGGGCCACGCCCCTTTTGTAGCGGAATATTTTGATGTAGTAATAGGAAATTTGAATGGCAACATCAGAATATTTTCATTCATTTTCAAAATTCCCAAAGTAGGGTTGGCGAGCACTATAAGTTGGTGAATCTCAATAAAAACGAATGGGATTTTTATTTCGCATCGTAATAATCTCTACGAGAGAACTGGACAAAAAACAGGTCCCTCCTGAGAAGTACCCCTCAGCCCTCAGTTTGCCTATCGAAGATTCAAAACATAGCATACCTCGGGAGGGAATAGTCAGCTTACCCGGGGTTACGGGGGGTTGAGGTCCAAAAAATGCAGAAGTTAAGTGGGGGGGGGGGGTACACTATTTCACTATTTTCAATAAAATCGACACTGAGTGTATAAAGTTAAGGCCACATTTTAAGCCCCAAAAGTTACGGATGGGTACCTAAAATAAAGGACCCTCACGGGGTGTGAAACATATACCAAATTTAAATTACAAACAGAGGCATGTGCATATTATACACATGTCGTACTGATACCCGACTGGTAGAAATTAACATCGAAAATCATACCCACACATGGGCTGTTAAACATTATGGGTAGTGAACCTTAGTGTATGACAGCCGGGTGTCAATAGGGCCCACAATGGCGTCATTATGACAGTTTGCACACCCTCAATTTGTAATAAAACTTTTAAAAAAAAAAACAAGGGTTGACATCACCTCATGCTTGGCGGACAGTTCTCCCTCGCGAGTACTGACAGTGGAGAGTTTCTCCTGCAACTCCTCCCGCTCGGCGGTGAGGGCGGCCAGTCGCCCATCCAACTCCTCATTCCTCCGCTCCAATTCGCTCAGCCTCTCTTTGAACTTGTCCACCTCACTGTCAGCAACCTTCTGAAAAACTTTAAAGCTTAATTAAACGATCGGAAATACCGTAGCTTCCAAAGTGGGGGCGGTCTCCAGCTGGATCAGATCCTCGACGACGTCTCCGTTGGTCTTCACGTCAGTCTCGGAAACGGTGGTTTTGGCAGAAGCCTCTGAGAATAAAAAGAATAAGGTACGCATCAAAAGTTATCCCTGTGGGAAACATGTTTTATGAAGCACTGTGGTTATCGCCGGGGTTCTCAAATGCCGGGACGGACCGAGGGATTTTTTGAGACGGCCCGGCCCGGCTATGAAAAATAAAATTTTAAATTTTGTATAAATCGGTACAATAATTTTTTAACTGCTTTAAAAATCATAATAATGTTTGTTAGTAACATATAAGTCAATATTAATCGTACAAAAAGAATGTTACCGACCGGGATCGAACCCTGGTCGTGTGGTTGGCAATCTGACTGGGTGGTCCAGGGTAAACGGGATGACCAAAATTTTCGAAACGGCCCGGCCTGGCGCGTGAGAACCCCGGCTGCGGGACCCAGGTTTTAAGAAATAACGTGGTTATCGAATAAAATAGTTAGCTAGTCCTTTAAACAACCATTTCTCACCTTGCAACTCCTGGACCGTCTTCTCCGCCACGAGGAGCTTCACCTCCGTCTCCTGCTTCTGTTTCCTAGCCTCCTGAACCCAAAAATTACCCTAAAAATCAATAAAACCCACGTCTAACTCCCCCCTGAGGTGCTCATGGATGCCAGACAACTCGCGAGACTGCGCCAACTCGCTCTAAATTCCATATTTCTTCAAAAAAAAAAAGACATTTCTCTCACCTCCAACTCCTGTTTCTCGTTCTCCAACCGGTGGATCGAGTGATTTCTCTCCTCCAACATGGTCCTCATCTCAACCAACTGCTCCTCCGACTCTTTCTTCGACGCACTCGCCCTGAAAGAAGGAAAATAAATAAAGTGATACGGAAAATGACAAAACCTTTGCTTAGCACCACGTTTTCCCATGACGAAGAGGTTTCAATCAAAAGAACTAACGACGGGGGAACAACCGTGGACGGCCACGTTTTCCAATTAGCATACAGTGTCTTTATGTGACATTCATTAAGGTATATGCTAATATTCTAATAAGGCAGGCTCGGAAAAAGTACAGAGGGACAGAGGATTAAAGAAGCACCAAAACCCCTTTAACAGGCAAACATATGCGTAAAGTACTTGTGGTACCTATGTAAATTATTCTTACAATTCAAAAAAAATATGAACAAGGTACCTATACTTATCGCCAAAACTACTTCGGCCGATTTGGCTGCGTTAATCCCCTGAGTATCCTATATTGCATGCTTTACTCAAGGAACAACATCAAAAGATTGGCACGTTGTTCCGAAGTAGTTTTGGAACCAAATTATCCCCCTTCAGAAAAGCTCGGCGGCTAAAAAGCCGTTGAGCTGTATCGCATGAGGCAATTCGCAGTCTTGGATCAAACTTTCAATACAGTAGTGTACGGTCATACTCTTCTCCAACATAGCTTTTCACCTTGATATCTCAATGTAAGGGCGTCAACATTTGCATACACACTCATACAACCTTAATGCCTCCTGACACTTCAAAAATGCATTGTTAGCGTAACAAGATGACCCTATTAACACCTGGCTGGCACTAAACACAGTTTACAACCATAGGTGGACGTGAGATGCATGCGGTACCCGGGGTTCTCACGGGCCGGGCCACTTTCAAAATTTTGGTCGACTTTGAAAAGTAGGCCTCTCTCTCTCTCTCTCGGCCCGGGGCCGGCCTTCTGATCAGCCACTCTTGCATTTGGAACATTAGTCAGCCCGTTCGGTTTACCCTGGACCACCCACTCAGATTGCCACCCACACGACCGGGGTTCGGTCGGTGACATTCTTTTTTGTACAACTAATATTGACTTTATGTTAGTAACAAACATTATTACGGTATTTAAAACAGTCTAAAAGATTATTGTGCCGATTTATACAAAAATTAAAAGTTGGATTTTCAAAAACGGGCCGAGCCGCTCAAAAAATCTCTCAGCCCGGCCCGTCATTTGAGACCCCGGCGGTACCTACGTAATTCGGCGTTTGGTTACAAATGGTAACAAGAAGTTAAAGGGGGCTTATGTTGTCTGGCCACCAAGCATGGCAAAATTTGGGGCCGGGCCGGGCCGAGAAAAATTTTGAAGCGGGCCGGCCCAAAAAATTTTTTTTCGTTTTCTTTGATTTTTACATTGAAAAAAGGCATAAATTTTCGGTTGAGTCGGGCCGGCCCGGGCCAGCCCGTTGCCATGCTTGCTGGCCACCCTCTGCGAGCCGCGGCGGTGGGGGTGTCGGCAGCCGGGTGTCGCGCAATGAAACTTCTATACTTGCGTTCCAAACGTGCACTTAATTGCACAGGGGCGGTTTTCCACGTCATATTGGCCCAAAGCTGACGCATAACTG
This sequence comes from Oscheius myriophilus, assembly GCA_964057215.1. Classification (NCBI taxonomy): domain Eukaryota; kingdom Metazoa; phylum Nematoda; class Chromadorea; order Rhabditida; family Rhabditidae; genus Oscheius; species Oscheius myriophilus. The sequence continues at coordinate 163,667 of OZ059904.1, forward strand.
GCAGATATTTCGGTGAATCATCCAACAAAGTATGGTTTTAATACAGAAGAGGGGATAAAGCATGCCTCTCCAGACCCAACTATCCACTGTTTACTCACTTCTCCGCCTCTTCTGAAGACTCCGTGATGCTTTCATCCAAATCTAGGCGCAGTCTCTCCAACTCCTTCTCAGCAGTGGCCAGCTCTTTTCCGTGTGCTGCTTTCATCTCCTCCGTCTGCTTCCTGCTCTTCTCCTTCAGTTCTTCTAACTCTTCCTGGCACTTGGTGAGCTCTTCGTTGAGAGATTTCTGAAATTTTTGTTTTACTTTCTCTCTCTCTCTCTCTCCTCACCTGTTTCAGTTGATGGTCGTCCAGGAGTGTCCTCTTCTGTTCCTCCGCTCCCTTCTGCACCTCTTCCACCTGCTTCCTCATCTGTTCCAGTTCGCCTTGAAGCATTGCTACCCTAAAACTCAGCGTAACCCTCAATTTTTCCCTATAACCCCTACGTGTCCGTCAGATTCGTCCTCTCCACATCCGCCTGAGCCTTATTCGCGTTCAGGAGCTCTTCGTGTTCCCTGATGAAATCGGCCACCTGAGCCTTGTGTTTCGCCGTAAGGTCCTCCACAACCGAGTTCAGCTCTTCCGACTGAATATAGCGTAATTAAACTAAAAATCTCCAAAAGAAACCTGTTGCTGGGAGGCGGTTTGAGCCTGAGCCAACTTCTCCTCGAGTTCTGCCAACTGGATTTCGAGACCGCGTTCCGTCGCCTTCAATTCATCCGTCTGAGAGGCTCCCCGTTCCTGCATGGCGCGAAGACTCTCCAATTCGGAAGTCTGAAACGATATTATTTTTAGAAAATAATAAAGAAAACACAACAATTCTCCTGTCGCAAAGCAATACGCAAGGTGACAATAAACAGATTTGATACTATTAGCATTTGTATGCTAATTATAACGAAAACCAGGACAACTGGTTGAATCGTTCCCCAATTTCTGGTAAGTTAACGATCGTACCTATGCTTAATTCATACCCCGAGACGTATCCAACTTATTTTAGACTTTAAAATAAGGTAGCCATTCTTTAAGTCTTTTTGAATGTTGTAACCGAATTAAACACAAACAACTCCTAACGACTATTAATCGCAATTTCGAAGAATCGCAATTTTGTAATTCCACCCTTAACCAGGGAAACCAGGATATAGATTCCCGGGTACGCCTTAATTTCGCATACGAGAGCTAGATTTTTTTATTGTGCTATGCCCACTGGACTAAAAATTGCGAAAGAAATTTCATGAATCGGAAAGGTTCTTTAATTTACGCGGCTTTCTCACGAGCAGGGCAGTTTTTGGTTGGCACGGCACGGCCAGTTTATCATGGAGCACCCAGTCAGACTATCACTCTCACGACCATGGTTCGATCCCGGTCGGTGACATTTCTTTTTGTACAACTAATATTGACTTATATGTTAGTAAAAAAACATTATTTATTTATTCAAAACAGTTTAATAATTGAGTGTACCTACTTAAACCATACCTGGACACGGCACGAAGCTCGAAAAGTAGGGTCCCCCCTAACGAAAGGGGACCCCAAAACTCAGTTATCCCATTTTTACAATGTTCCCATACAAAGCAACCCCCCAAAATCAAGGTCCCGCAATCAGCACGTGTCCAGGTATGACTTGAACAAAATTTAATTTTACATACCCGAACCGACAGGGCCGTCCCAAAAAAGCCCTCGGCCCGGTCCGTCATTTGAAAACCCCAAAATTGTGTGTCTCAACTTCGGTAGGAGTAAAAATTGGGCGAGATACAAAAATCTCCCCACCATCTTGGCCAACGCCTCTTTGTGCTCCCTCTCGGCCGCCTCCACTCGTTCGTCAGCCTCCGCCACCCATCGGCTCTCCTTCTCTCTCCATTCGGCCAGCAGTGCCTCTCTCTTCACGGCTTCCTCGTCCCTCACAGCCTGGACGCCCTGGGTCTTAGCGGCCGACAGCTTCTCCACCATGTCGGTTTTCTCCGTCTCCAGAGCCTGAAAATGCGAAATTTTACTAGATTTTCTAAAAAGAAGCCGTACCTGAACAATAGATTGAAGCTCGTCGACTCTCTTCTGCCAGCGTTCGTTGGCCTGACCGTCTTGGAACTCCAACTCGTGGCAACGGCTTCGAAGGACTTCGATCTGAAAAGTGAATGAGATAAGTACTGTAACCCAGACTTTCTCAGTTGAAATGGACCTTTTGCTCTATACTCTCTCGTCCTTCCCCTTGCTGCATCATTTTATTGTCCTCGCCGCTTCTCTTGGACATGTCTCTATCAATCCGGGGTTCTCAAATGACCGGCCGGGCCGAGGATTTTTTTGGGACGGCACCGCCCGTTTATCTTTGAACACCCAGTCAAAGAGATTGCAACCCCTAAGACCAGGGTATGACCCCGGCCGGCAACATTCTTTTTTGTACGACTAATATTGGCATATATCAGTAACAAACATTATTGAGATATTAAAACAATTAAAAGATTATTGTACCTGTTTTATACAAAATATAAAAATTATATGTTCTATACCCGAGCCGACCGGGGAAAGCCGTCCCAAAAATCCCTCGGCCCGGCCCGTCATTGGAAAACCCCGGGTCCGGCCATGAATTTCTCTCTCTCTCTCTCTCTCTCTCTCTCTCTCTCTCTCTCTCTCCTCACCTCCTTGTCTTTGCTCTCCATCACATTGTAAGTCTCCTTCTTCGCCGACGCAACCTGGTCCATGAGGTCCGATTCTACCTAAACCTCCGCCAATATTTTACCCCAATTTAAAGGACTAACCCTTGTGAGCCGCTCATTCCAGTCCTCCTCCACCTTGTCGATCTTCTGCTTCCACTCAGCTGCGATGCGCTCCGAGGCGAAATCAGCCATTCCGCTCTGAAAAGGAAGCGTTACATCATAAATTAAGGCTACAGTACCTCTCCCTCAGCGTGTTCCTTGGAGGCGCGGAGCTTTTCGATTTCCGCCTTCTGTTGGCTGATCTTTTCCTTGCACTTTTCCAGCAGACCTTCGCACTTGCGGAGAGCCTCAGCGGACTAAACACAAATTTAGTTGAGCCGTTTAAAAGGGGGCCTAAGGTTGCCAGAAGTAACAACGGCAAAATTCAATCAAAAGCGGCCTGAGGCTGCCTAGGACTCTCCAAAAGCGGCCTTCCGTACCTCGGGTCCCTTCTCCTGCAGTTCTTGTATCTTGTTGCTCAATTCCTTGTTCTGAGCCTTGAGTTTCCTATACCGCTCCATGGCCTGGTCCTGATTGTGTTCCAGAACCGTCTGAAACGGGGTTCCATAAAGGAAAACGTGCCCCAAAGTTTGCCGAAAATATGCCTCAAACAACCTAACAAACACTAATTTCCATGTAATTGTCAAAATATCCTACAAATGACGATACAAATTTTCGCGCTGGGTCCCAAAAAATCAACAGTAAGTCAACCGAAACCTGGAAAACGAAATGGATGACATGACCAGGATTCTCGGCCCGGGTAAAAATTTCTAAAAGTTAAAAAAAAGTTTTACACTGTGTCTGCATAAATATGTTTTATCTTGCTTTTTCAAACTTTTATCACAAAGAGAGGGTGCGTTAAGGGCAATAATGACCTCAATTCAGTCCCTATTGACACCCTTCTGGCACGAATTACGGTAGAACACCCATGAAGTACTACATTTATTACAAAAGGGGGTACGTTCAGGATATAGCGCAAATTTTGGCCCATGCCTGCTCTTAGCCACTCGGCCATAATTTTTTTTTTTAATTATACAAAAAATAAGTTCGAATCCATTTTAACACTGTATGTTTTGCACAATTAGAACTATGTAAACCTGGGGCCGGGCCGGCCCGCTTTTTCTCGGCTTGGACACAGTTTTTTGTCACACTTGGCCATGTCTGTAATGTTTTCGAAAATATATTTTCCTACGATTAAAACTGACTCTGTTCCTCACTTTGTTTTCTCGATTCAGGGCCCATTTCTGGTTAATCGGTTCGAACAAATTATTAGCGGTCCATAAACCATTTACAAAATAGCGATCTATAATTGTTTTATGGACCGTTATTACCATATGGAGCGCTAAACAAGAAATGAGTCATATTCTACGTATACTGGATTCCATATTACTTGCAAAAATCCGTCGGCAAAACAAAGGCGGTCATACAATTTTATGGTGTAGGTGCTATCTTTTTTTGTTTTGTTAATTTGTTAATTCCCTGCTCCCAACTAACCCTGCACTTGTTGTTTTCTGTGACGACATTGTTGTAGCGTTTCACGAGGTCAGTGTATTTCCCCTTCCATTTTCCAGCACTCCCTTGGAGCTTCGACAGAACCGAAGATATCTGTATTTTAAGTCATATTTATTCCCTAGGTCTCCCTCTCTCTCTCTCTGTATGTCTCTCTCTCTCTCTGTCTCTCTCTCTTACATGTTCTTTATCCGTGGCCCGGCTGATTCCCGAAGCACTCTCCTCCAGAATGCTCTCCCTGTCTGAATCGATGTCGTCCAAAGTGGAGGCCGTCATCCCAGGCACCGATTGGAAAAAGGTGGAATAGGCGCTAAAAATTAACCAAAAAATGAGTTTAAAGGTGAAACATACCTCTCATTGCTGTGAGTGGAACCGCCGGAGAGCCGGCGCTCTCTGCGGGGCAGGTCCAGGCCCAGGAGGTCAGCCTCCGTCACCTCTTCCATCAAAGCGTTGCCGACATGGAAATTTTTTTTTTAATTTGGTTGGAAGAAACGCGAATCGAAAAGGAATGCGCTAAAAGGTTGCCCTATTTTACTGCGGACCCCCTTTGTTCCGCACTTCGTTGATGGTCTCCGTATTTCGTGCCAGCCGGGTGTCAATAGGGTTCAAAATTACGTTATTTTGGCCATTGGCGCACCCTCGCTTCATAACGAAACTTTAAAATGGCAAAATTTGCCACATGGCTGGAAGTATCCTCAGGATAATACGTTTCAGAAAAAGAACGAACCGAGTGGTTGAGTGAGTCCTCCAGCGACGGGTGGCCGTTGTTGCTGCCTCCGACGGTGTTCATGAAACGGCGGGAGATGCTCCCTCCGGCGTCACTTCCGGCATCGCTCTGAAAATACATTTATTTCAATGGATTTTGGAATTTCTCGGGGTCGAGTGTGAACCAGCAGGCAGAGTTGAGCCAAGAAAGGCAGCGAGAAGAATGATTGCTTCCAAAAGTACGTGGCACTTATAACCAAAGTGGTTGCGTACTGTGACGAAAATTGCGGAACGCACGTAAACGCAAACGTATGTTCTGTCAAGGCAGCTATGGGCTCTACGCTATATTCATGGCACCCCTTATTTTATAAGAAAAGTCGTGCTTTGTTGGCGGTCTACCGCAATACATTCCAGCGGGGTGTCATTGAGAGCCAAGAAAACCGTCAAAATACAGGTTGGCGCGTCCTCCCACCATATAAAAACATCGAAAAATTTCGGTTCGGCAATGTCTGTGGTCTTGGTCCGATGAAACCAACTGCATTCCAAACCAATGGTGGATTCTCGCCATCCATGAACAAGCTACCTGCAACCCCCCCCCCCAAATAATACAAATGCGACGTGTGGCGCGCTTCCCCAAGTATAAGCCCATGACAGCAGCACCCCACGCGTGTTTCTTTAAAAAGTAATCTTCAGAACTGATTATAGCTGTCGCCAAATTGGAATCATGCCAGTAACATTAGAATGTTCAAGTGATGCTCTGTCGACATTGAAATTCATAGTCTAATGAATCGTCGACAGAGCATGCTTTGCATGTTTCTGCAATTAGCATAAGATTTCGGTTTGGCGACAGCTATATGTCAGTTTTCAAAATTTTTGATGCTAAGGATTTTTGATAAACTGTTAAAATGCAGCATTACAAATGTTTAGAAAATGAGCGGACTCATGAACGGAATTAACAACGCTGAGATGGCAAAATCTAGCAATACTCAGACACTCGGGTGCGAAATTTCACCTTGTTAACGGATATTATTTTGATACAAAATCCGCCGAAAACAAGGAAATTCATTATCTTTTGAAGTTTGCACGTCGCCCAAAATCTGCTGAATCAGTTTGGATTCCGCAGCCAGGCGCCTCTGAGAAAGCTTCGAATGTTGGTGCCTGCGCTTGTATTAGAAGAAATTTAGCCACCCTCAACAGACAATCACGATCAATGTTTTTTCTTTGATCCACGTGATCTATTAGGCACCTAAGACCGAAATACATCCTCGGCCCCAAGGTTTGAACTCAATTTGTGGCCAAACAAAGACATTGAAATATATTAATGCAACTTTGGAACTGATTTTGAGACAAATAGCTAGTTCAAAAAAATTGAATAACAAAATAGGGATCCACTTACCGCTGCTGTTCGTATGTTGCCTATCTGTTCACTCAGCTGTTCTCCATATTGTGCTACAGAAGCCTGTAGCTTCTTACTTTGATCCTCTAATTTCGATTTTAACCCTTTAAACATCTGAAAAACGAGATTCTCACAAAACACCACATGATAAAGGCATAAAATCGATAGCGAAATGCGAATAAATCAAAGAAATGGATAAGTACTTCATTCTGGAGGTAGAAACATAACAAAAACAATAACAGAGTGGGCTTAACTTTAGAACTGGGGGCTTAATTGTAAAACTGGGGTTTAGCTGGAGAGCTTCATTTTCTTGGACACGGGCGCCGCCTGGACCCAGCTCTTCTTCTCCACCAGGTCAATCGTCGATTTCACCAGCTCGCACATGTCGAAGATGTTGGCGATGGACTTCTGCAGTGACCGGCGATCCACACTCGCCACGCGGCTGAAACAGAAACCGGTTGAGGGCCTGGATCGGAGATCTTCGCGCGCCACCGAGAGATGATTCAAAAACAACGTGACAGCCAGCTGATTCCACAAAACCCGTTATTTCCCCATTTTTTATGATTACAAACGTGTTGTGCCCAGGGCTTTTTATTATTAAAAAAAGTGTTTATTCCCAACTAAATTCCCTTGCGCTCCCGCCCCCATTTTACAATTCTGTTGAGCATTCAGATAGACTCACGTAAGTCAGTTTGGTCCCTAATTTCGCTCGTCTCATACATAAACTTCTCGTCAAATCAACTTTGGCTATGTAAGTGGCCAGAGTATCCAACTTTATACGCATTACTATAACATCAAAGCATTGTCACGAAGCGGCGGGGTTCTCAAATGACGGGCCGGGCCGGGCCGAGGGATTTTTCAGGACGGCCCGGCCGGCCCGGGTAAGAAAAATTAAATTTTAATTTTTGTATAAATCGGTACAATAATTTTTTAAACTGTTTTAAATCACTTAATAATGTTTATAACAAACATATATTAGTCGTACAAAAAAGAATGTCACCGACCTGGATAGAACCCTGGTCGTGTGGGTGGCAATCTGACTGGGTGATCCAAGGAAAACGTGCCGATCGGGCCCACCAAAATTTTCCAACTGGCCCGGCCCGTGAGAACCCCGCCTTTCGGGTACTATTTCAGCCATCTTTCGCTCAACTTAACACAGAACTTTTGCTTCGAATTTTAGATTTTTTTTAAAGAAAATTACATCATCACAAACCTAAATGACATCAAAGTAAGTTGGAGCGGTCACAGTTTCGCATGTTGTGTCCCTGGCGATAGGCGCGCAATAGGGGGCGCGTTTAGGATATAGATCAAACTTTTTTGCCCATGCATGCACAGAAACGAATTTAATGGGACCCGACACGAAAAATCCAGAACTCGGCTGTGACCAACAGGAATTATGTTCGGCTTTTGTCACCTCGTTTCTGGAATCTCGTATGGGAAAACCTATTGAATCGGCAGTTTTGTTCTACTGCTAAATAAATGACTATGCTTTCGAAAGTTTCAACATAAATCGAACGCCTTCTTCAATTACGAATGAGATTCCATTTAAGAAAAACAATTGTAACCAAAATGGATTAAAAATAGAACTTACATGATTAAATTCGCCCCATCCACTTCGAATGAGCGGATGGCGTTGCTCCTGCTTGGCTCCTTGTCCACCTTCAGCGTTCTGGCGACGATCGTGGCCGATTTCTCCGAGCCCATGTCGATTTTAATCTCCCTACAATGTTTAAAATCAAAAGTTACTGAAAATAACAACTGAAAATGTAAAAATTAAACAAAAAACGCACGCTGTGTGGGGATGGGCGGTGGGCGTGGCTCCCACGGCGGTTCCCTCGTCTTCTGAAGAAGAACACGCTCCGTCGTCGATCTCCATTCTGAAAATTCGTTAAATTCAATGTAATACTGTAGTTTGTAGCCAAAAAATAAAAATAGTATCATTTAAAGCAGAATCACAAAATTTCACCAAAAAACGTCGGGAGTTCAAAAAATGCGATAAATCACTATATTTTCACGCAATAACTGTCATTTTTAACTGAAATAACCCTTAATACTATGAAAACTAGAAAAAAAGACTACGTTAAGGGTATTTCCCACCAAAAACACATACACTTGCAAAAAGTCCAACAACGGTTCGAATATCTCATATTTTGCCAAAATTCTGTTATTTTATTTTTAAAATCGATTCAAATAATCGATAAATTTATAAATTTATAAATAAACTAAGCTGAAATAAGGTTTTTGAAGTAGAAAAGTAAATGCAAAATATTAAAATGAACCAGCTGGCAGCAATGACGTCATAGGCGTGTGACCGAAAATGTGTATTAGTGACAGCCGGCAGTTGGCGAAAACCGGTGTTCGTTTTGGTATCTCGGGATTTTGGCGTTTTGAAAGCGTAGTTTTAATTTTAAAAAAAACTATATTGATAAACTGGGTTTAGTAATACATTTTTTAAAACAAATTAATAAAATAAAATGAGTTAAATGAGACAAGAGTGTATTGTGATCAGGCTATAAATCAACTGAGAAAGTGTGTTTTACAGAGAAATAAAAAAAAATGGTAGTGTTCCAACCATTGCAGCATCAACACTGAAAAATCACCTGCCAGATCAAAAAGCAATATTCGATTTCCATCGACGGGGCCGAGACAGAACGTCCGAGGTCACGCAAGGGCCGGGGTCAATGACCTCGGGCCATAGGGCCAACCAATTAGGGCGCAGATTTGTTGTTTTAGTGCGGTTTTATTAGTTTAACCGTTTTCATTTGAAGAGGTAGTTTTGACCGATGGAAATATATTCTTTCCCAATCTTACTTAGGCCAAAAAAAGGGGACACTGCCCAGTCTTTTCTTCCTTAACAATGAAGGAACTCCAGCTGCCAAAAAACCGGAATGGGCGCTTTGCCCATTGCAATGAATACGCGGTTTCCTGCAAGTCACCAGTCCTTATCGTGGCGAGACTCTTTGTCCAAACGGTGGAAGCGGGGCGGAGTTTTCAATTCGAAAGGCTTTAAATCGTTGACATAAATTTTTGTAACCTTACAAACTCTTTCACAATATATTTTTCTCTTTCATAATATCTTTCACAAACTCTTTCTTTCACATAAACTCTTCTATTGCATATTTGAACAAATAATAAGTTAGCAAAAATTAAGTACCTCGACCGGGATCGAACCTTGATCGCGTGGGTGACAGTTTGATATGGGCCGGCCCGTCATTTGATAACCCCGCCCTGGCTCACCCTGTCAGATTGCCACCCACACGACCATCCCGGTTGGTGACATTCTTTTTTGTACGACTAATACTGACTTATATGTTAGACAAAAATTTAAATTTTGATTTTCACAAACGGGCCGGCCGGGGTCGCCACAAAAAAATCTCTCGGCCCGGCCCGTCATTTGAGAACCCCGGGCATCCAAACAAAACCTAGAAAAGTTGTCTCAAAATGTGTGAAAAATCCAGGAAAGAAAATTGGACGTTTTTGAACCAAACAGGATATTTTCACGGAGCTTTCATTACACTCAAGGTATTCAGAAGGGAAGTGTCGAGAAAATGACAAATTTTTTTCAAACACAACATTTATTCTGGACAGATGTGATATAAAACCTATCTTCAACCTAACAACTTTATTTCCAAATAAAATAAAAACAACCCGAGTAGAAAACGAATGGTGCACGGGGGTTTCATAAAAAGACACAACATTTCAACAATGCGAGGAGGAAACGGGATACTTTGGTCAAAACAACAACTACCAAACTGGTGAAAATGGCCTACTGCGGACAGAAAACAACGCAAATCAGATGAGTCCTTCGATGAAGGGCTTGAGGTAGGCAGAGACGACGGCGACCATGTTCAGTTCGGGGGCGCAGCTGTGTTCGGTGCAGTCCTTGAGCCAGGAGAAGGCCGCCTTCTTGGTGAAGGTCAGGGTCTGGAAATGGAACGGCTTAAGGTGTTGGCTAGGTTCTGTGCATAGTTCTCACCAAGCATGGCAACGGGCCGGCCCGCTCCAAAATTTTTCACGGCCCGGCCCGACTCAACCGAAAATTTATGCCTTTTTTCAATGTAAAAATCAAAGAAAACGAAAAAAAAAAAATTTCGGGCCGGCCCGAGCCGGCCCGCTTCAAAATTTTTCTCGGCCCGGCCCGGCCTGGCCCGGGCCCAAATTTTGCCATGCTTGGTTCTCACGGGCCGGGTCGGGCCGACTTGAAAAAAATCCTCGGCCCAGGACGGCCCGTCCACTCGGACCACTCAGTCAAACTGTCACCCACACGACCAAGGTTCGATCCCGGTCGGGACACTTTATTTTTGCTAACTTAAAATTAGTTTAAATATGTAATAGAAGTATAATGAAAGTGTTTTAGGGGTTTAAAAAACTGACGTAAGCTAAAATAACGATTTAAAGAATTTTTAATTTGACAAGTTTACAAACCGGACCGAAACGGGCCGACACTTTTCTCGGCCCGGCCCGTCATTTGAGAACTATGCTAGGTAGGGTGGCCATTAATTTCTAGAGAAGGTTTCTTGAACAGATCCGTGTGAAGCAACTAAACCCCATCACACAGGAATAAAAACTACTAAAAAAATCACCGTCACCGTCACTTTCTTAATTTCAAATGTCCCCCACCCTAATTGGGCTATACTGAGCCAAACCTGAACGCTGGGAGAAAAAAACTGAAGCAGACGAAATCAAATTAAATTCGGAAAATCCATATGGTCTTCAGTGTACGTTTTTCCTGAAGGTCCCCTGAAGTATGCAATCATAGTTGACATTCAAATACTGTAAACGACCGCAAAATAGTGCTTTACATACAGAAAATATCGTTTTCTGCAGTATTAGCGTAATTGTATACCATATACTGTAGCATTGATCAACATGTAGAGCGCCAAAACCGATATTTTCGTGGTCCACGGCGGACTCAATACCAACGAAAACGCGGAAATTTGGGTGGGCCTGGGACTCGTCCAAGAAAAGTTGTAATCCTTGAAAAATACCTTTTTTTTCAAACCCCTTGCTCAGCGTGTAAAAATTGAAGCTCAGAATTGAATTTTCAGTGATTTTTATACGAATTATCGTGCCAAATACGGATCTCTTCTGGATTTGTTCCTAACCGAATCCAGTGGGCACACAATTTCTCACCGGAGGAATGGCGAGGTTGAAGGTCTTGGCGAGGACGACTCGCTCGATGCATCCCGTGCAGTCGCAGGAGCTCGTCGCTCCGCACATCACGGTGAACATCTCCTTCTCCACGTATTTCTTCACGTAGTCGAACTCGTACATCTCGGCCATCTTGAGCATTTTGTACACCCGGTATACTGAAAAATTCCGTTTTTTTTCACATCACACAAATAATTAACGGCTCCCAAAAAAACTCACAATTGATCATGTTGAAGTAGCCTCGACACTCGAATTTCCAGGGGAGGCGTTTGCCGTGGAGGACGTTCATCGTGTCGATGAAGACGGGCAGCGACACGCGCAGGGTCAAGAACTTGTTCCTCTGCTGAAACAAAAAAAAAATCAGAAGAAGAAAAAAAGATTAGAACCTCTCGGAACTCGAAGTTGTTGAGGAGTCTCTTGAAATACGGGGACTGGTCGCACAGCATCTGAAAAAGTGGCTTACTACTAAATAATCTGTGTTATGAATATGCACCAGTGGATTGGATAGGCGAAACAATTTTATTCAATACTCAATGATTTTCTTTTCTTTTAGTAAAGTTCTGGAACCGTACTTGACCAACCTACCGCAGCGGTTTATTTTGTTTATTTATATTTGGTTTATTCGGTTTATTTTAACGCCCTCTATTATAAAAACTTTTCAACATTTGCAGCGGGCCCCTCTCTCTTCGGGTGAAAGTCCCCTCTCTCTTCGGGAAAAAATTGGGTAAAAGTCGAAATGCGACACCCCCCACTGCCGCGGCTCGAAGAGGTTGGCCAAGTATGCCTGGAACCATAGCTGGACAGGAAGCGGTTGGGGGCTCAAAGCGTAAACCCCCCAAATAGTACTTTGCAGGCAACGTAAGCCCCCTATAAATCCAGCTATGCCTGGAACCATACATGAGCTACCTGTGGGGCAATACAAATGAAACGTGTTGAATAATTTCCATTTTTAGCAAAATTCCGGCACGTCTTCGCGGCGGGACCCAATAATTTTCCATTTGCTGTGACTTGCCTTTGTGCGCTCTATCGATTGATATTACATTTACTTCAATTCAAGTTTTCAATTGAAATTTAACAAAGTTCTGTTATGCTTACGCTTTCGCGGTGAGACCCAGCGAAATCATTCAAATTGCTTCACCTCTTTAACTTTTGTTACAACAACGAAACGCAGAATTACGTAAGTACCGCAAGCCGGGATTCTCAATGTGCAAAAAAAAGAATGTAACCAACCGGGATCGAACCAGATTGTGTAAGTCGACTTGACTGGGCGGTCCAGGGTAAATGGATGGACCAAAATTGCCGAAAAAAGTGTCGGCCCGGTTTGTAAACTTGTCAAATTGAAATTTCTTTAAAACTTTATTTTCGCTTACAATAAAATTTTAAAACTCCGCAAACACTTTTATAATACTTTTAATACATATTTAAACTAAATCTAAATTGGCAAAAATAAATTCCCGACCAGGATCGAACCTTGGTGGCGACAGTTTGACTAGGTAGCCCGAGTAGACGGACCAAAGTGGACCGGGCCGAGGATTTTTTCCCAACTCGGCCCGGACGTGAGAACTATGCCAGAACCTTTTTTGTAATAAAATCAATAGTAGTCTACCGTAATGTGTTCCAGCCTTGTGTCAGTAGGGCCAAACATTGCAAAGACCGGTTTAAGATCCTTGGTGATACAAAAAAAACAATCCTTACGTTGGACACGAAATGCATCCGGTGATTCCCCCTGGATCCCTCGATCTCGATCGTCAGATCCGTGTAGTCCGTGTCTATATCGAACATGTCCATGTACTTCAACGACATGGGTCCACTCACTAAAACGAATTTTTAGCCTTTAAGAACTTCAGTAACAGACGTTTGCTGTTAGGACGAGAGTGGAAGGCTGGCGTCTGGCCGGGGAAGGACACGGTTCCGGCGTACTGAGGAAGGAAGCCGGTGTACCTGAAGATATTGTTGCTAATTATAGGTTATTTTTGTATTTCTACGGGGTCCCAGGCATACTCCCCCCCCTTCCCGGGTGCGGCAAATGGCGTACCCATACTTAACGTTTAAGCTTTGCAATTAGGTACCCAACCTTAACTTTGCGACTCTTAGGGACATAATTAAAGAAAACAGCCCTTAACCACCCTTCAAAGGGTAGTGTCTACCAAGCATGGCAAAATAAAAGGACCGGACCAAGAATTTTTTTAGAGCGGGCCGGCCCGTGATTTTTTGATAATCTTATTTTTTTTAATGTAACTCCTTTTAAGCTTAATATTTTTTCCATTCTTTTTGTTGGAGAACGGCGTTCTCAATTGGCAAAAGATAATGTTTAAAGGGCCTTAGTGGTTTAGTCCTTTTTATATGCTAGAAACCCAATTCTAGTACACTACAAGTGGAAAACGTTTTTTTTCTCTCTTCAGTTTGGAAAAGCCTCAAAGCGAGGTGCGCCCCAAATTGGGCGGTTGACCTATTTTTAGGCTTAGTCCTTTGGGTTTGGTTTAGTCCTTTTTATATGCTAGAAACCCAATTCTAGTACACTACAAGTGGAAAACGTTTTTTTTTCTCTCTTCAGTTTGGAAAAGCCCCAAAGCGAGGTGCGCCCCAAATTGGGCGGTTGACCTATTTTTAGGCCAATAGTAAACGCGACTAACAAAATGTATCATCCTAGTTTAAGACTCTAAAGCTAAAACACGGCCCCAATGTTAAGAGGATTGTACTACTAGTCCGTTCTCTGTTAACAAGAACTTAGTTAAAAGTTCCAAAGATTCGTCAATTTTCCGGATCCACACCAACAGAGCCGGTAGTTGACGTAACCACCCACAATCATGTAGCCCAATATAGGGTAACCCCCTTAACCACGTGATTTTTAGTCAAATTTGTTATAGAAACATTCCCGTTAAGGGCTAAACATTGAAATTTGACTTCGGGTATGAGTTCGGCCAAATGCAGTGACCAACATCCAGCCTAAGAACGGGCCGGCCCGCAACCACACATGGTCAACGTGCCGCAAAGGTGTATTTTGCAAAACACACTCTGTTAGAAAAACTTTTCAAAAATTCGCGGCGGGGCCCGGAACTGCTCCAAAACGGAAACATACGATGGTTGGCCGGTGGGAAAGCCCATCGCGGGCAGCTGGTAACCGTAGAGCATCTGCTGCTCCATCGACTGACCGGGCAGCAACGGGGCGGCGGAATTGAACTGGGGGAGACTGAAAATACACATTTCGGCGTGACTTCTAAAGCCCTCTACTTCATGAGATCCATATCCTTCGAGGGCAAAATGTACTGTCCGGGAACGGCGGAAGGAACACAGCCACTACTTTAAAAACGAGTGTTTAAGGAGTGAAAAGAGAACTTACAGAGGCTGGGCGAACTCGGGAGCGACGACATCCCAACGGCGCTTGCGACTAAAACGATGTGATTTGGCGGTTTTCATTGTTGAGAAAAAAAAGCACATAAGGGTGGACCACGGTTTAAAAAATCCTCCGGGAATTTTTTTTTCTTCTTCAGAAGCCTATGATGGGTGGGAAAAGACGAAACAAAAGGCGAAAAAAAAAATTTCAAAATTTTCGCCATTTGCTACAGGGTTATTTGCGACCATACATGAACAAGCTACCCCCTCCCCGGTAAAAGCGCGACCCCCACTCCCCCATGGACCGGGCGATTTGAATTTTTCGAGAAGACCGTTTCAATAGTTGCAGAAGGACTTATTCTTTCACTATACTTCATTTCAGGCGGATATTCAAAGTTTGTGGGGTCGCCCGGGGTGGCACCGGCGTTACGGGTGGCGCCTATATGCCAACCCGTAACTCCGGTGCGACCCCGGGCAACCCCACAAAGTGAATATTTTCGAACCAAATTTTGAATACACTCTCATATGACCCTAATGCATCTTATGATGTACTGGTTCCACCTACTTCGCACATTTTCAAAATTATTGATTACCCCCCCCCCCATACATGGGCAAGCTCCGCAATATGGGGCGGTAGGGGCGTCGCAATTTTAAGTTTTCGGCAGTTTTTCTTAGAAAAGGAGACCCGTCGCAAATTTTCGACGCTTTCAACAATTGAAGGGGGCCTCGCAAAATTGACCCCCGCGGTAGGTTGCCCAGGTATGCCCCCCCCTCTTTGGGGCGACTCCCCCAACCGAATCTACGGAACTTGTTCATGTATGTTTGCGATCCGGTGTAGAAGTCGCTACAGGACCCACGTAATGTGTTAAGGAAATGAAACATGTATTTTTTCCGGACGAATTTTACAAAAAGTGGGATAGATATAAGTTTTTTTGTTTTAAGGAAACATTTTTAAACAAAAAATACTGAAAACTTTTCAAAAAATCTGGCCAATTGCGCCTTTATTTCAAGTGATTCGCGTCTTATTCGTAAAGATCTCTTTTTTCAAGTTCCGAATATCCTAAACTTGCGAAGGAATCGCCCGGGTTTTTTTTTGTAAACTTTGCAGTATTTTTGACTTGAAATGATTTGAAACTTGAAATTGCAAACTTTGAAAACTGGTAAAAAATGAGCGAGAGCTGAGAAAATGACCACAAAGGAAATATGTACATAGCAAAAAAATATGCTCCATGGCGAAACACTTTTAGTAAATAAAATCGTCGGGGATTTTTCAAAATTTTCCATGGGGCAGACCATATGATAAAAAATTCGTCTACGAAAATTTCAAAAATCAAAATGTCGGCCACGTATGGTTGTGGCAGAGAGAGAGAGAGAGAGAGAGAGAGAGAGAGAGAGAGAGAGAGAACAACTCACGGATGTCTCTCCGGCGTAGGCTTGCTCTCCGCCGCTTCCTCCTTTATTCTCCCCGCCTCAAAGCTCCCCTCGACGCTCATCTGCTTCACTCCTCTTTCGGACCCTGAATTTCACAATTTCAGAAAAGAAACTATCCAAATCCCACCACTTCCTCTGGCGAAACCGGGCGGCGTCATTTCCATCCTCCGCGAGTCTTTCCTGTCGAAAGAGCGCCGGCGAGGGTCCCTCGGTGGCGTGGCGTGCGGTGTCAGCTCTTCGGGGATCATTTTCGGCCAATTCTCCTCCACCGCCGCCGTTCTGGGCTCTTCCCTTTGCTCTTCCTGATCCTGTTCCTCCTGGTAGTCGATGTACAGACGGGGCGAGTCGCCGGCGAAGACGTCCTCGGGCTGATTGGAGACTTGGGAGCCTTCTGAAACAATGATTTTGCATCTTTGACACCACAACAGGAATATCCGTTATCTGGCCTGGGCTCGTAACGTCAACTACAAGACACAACCTGCATGTATTAGGATATGCTTCCCCCAATAATCGTTTACAGCTGGGTTCTCACCGGCCGGGTCATTTTGAAAATTGTGGTCGGTCCATATGTTTGCGGTACATACGTTGCCACCGAAGCACTATTTGTGGGGACTTACGCATCGAGCCCCCAAACACTCCCTGTCCAGCCATGTGTCGGCCCGGCTCCGTTTGACCAGTCAGACTGTCATACACATGACCAGGGTTCGATCCCGGTCGTTAATATTCTTTTCTGTACAACTAATATTGACCTCTGGTCGCGGGCCGGGCCCGTCTCCAAAACCTCTCGGCCCGGCCAGTGGGCCCGTTTTCAAAATCGATTGACAAGTCAAGGTGAAATTTTCGGTCATTAAGCTTTAAAATTGCATATAAATATACATTATATTAATTATATAATAAAAGATTTTAAAAAAAAAACAACACCTTAAACTATCAAAATATCCTTCACAAACACGTTAAACTACACCATATTTGCTTGACCCTAGCAAGATCGGGCCAAGCCGGGCCCGACCTGGAAATTTTCTCGGCCCGGCCTGGCCGGGTCGGGCTGAGCCCGATATTTGGCCACCCCTGACATATATGTTAGTAACAAACATTATTCGGTTATTTAAACCAGTTAAAAAAAATTCTATCGAGCTATACAAAATGTAAATTTTATTTTTCATACCCGGGCAAGGCCAAAAAATCCCTCAGCCCGACACGGGTACCGTTATTTAAATTTTGTATAAATCAATACAATAATTTTTTAACTGCTTAAAATGTATAAAATTAGTTCATGTATGCTTAAAATATTTTAAGAATTGTACAACATTAACAATAATTTTAACTTCCGAAACGTCCGGGTTCATGGCCCTTCGCAGCTCAAAGCACTACTGTAACATTTTACAACAATAAACGTGTCATTTCCGGAACAATCTGCATAAAATTGCTCGATCTCGCCGGATTTCGGAACTTTGAAAAGGCTAGAAACACAATGACTAAACCATTTCGTGAAAATGCTGGACATCGTGTGATTTTGAATCAAAATACCACCCATTTCGTGTAAATTACCACCTGGGTAATAACAATTACACCTCATTACAGGAGAATCAGAAAATCATTCTCTTGCTGATTTTTGGTGATTAAATGTGACAACAAAGGTTATATAACCAACTAACATGGACAGACCTTGTTTTGCGGATTAATTAGGCGGAAATTCTGTGACAAGCGCTACTGAGACTAAACTACAATAAGATGACATCATTGGCAGACCTTTAAACACGGTGTGGAATAAAGGATCCCGATTAAAGGTTTGCTATGACGTCATAACGAAAGAATATAAAAGTTTGTATGTCATTGGTAGCCTGAGTGAAATGGTTCCGAAAGGGAGGTGTCTGGGCTCTCACGGGCCGGGCCAGTTGGAAAATTTTGGTCGGCCCGTTTTCCTTGGACCACCCAGTCAGATTGCCACCCACACGACCAGGGTTCGATCCCGGTCGGTGACATTCTTTTTGTACGACTAATATTGACGTATATGTTAGTAATAAACATTATTAAGTAATTTAAAACAGTTTAAAAAATTATTGTACCGATTTATACAAAAATTAAAATTTAATTTTTCATACCCGGGCCGTCCCAAAAAAAATCCCGTCATTTGAGAACCCCGGGAGGTGTGGAGGGTAAAAATGACGCCATTTTAGACCTTTAACCTTGGATTTCGAGGAACTTTTAACACTTTTTTGGACTCACCCTCTCTCCCTTTACTGAATGCGTTCCTGGTGGAGGCGTCGATCATCTTCTGCAGCTCCAAGTGCATGCCGAAGTCGGCGACGCTCGGACCCGGAATCAGAGTCTAAAAACAACAGAATCATTAAATTTTCAAACAGAAAAACCAACCCCGTCGCACGTGAGCATGTGGTGGGACGCGCGGTAGCCGGTGGCGAACTTGGTCTTACAGCCGGAGCAGGCGAAGAGGTGGAAGCCATCTAAAACGACGATTGTCGGCATTTTAAAACGTAAAACACACGCCTAAGTAAGGATCCAAACTATTTAAGTCACTATACAACAGCAAAATAGAAGAACAAACCTTGGTGAACTTTGCAGAAGTGTTCGATGAAGGCGGGCAGGTCGAACTCCTTGGCGGGGGCGTCAGGGCACTGGGGACATCGGAAGATGATTAGTCTCTCCGACATCTGGAAATTTAACCGTTTTTCAACGACAAAATAACAGAAAACTATAAATAACGCGAGGGAAACGAGAAAAAAAAAGTGAAAGGTGAAAATATACACAAAATGCCTGATATGGTGACCGGTTTTACTTAAATACGGCGTCAAACACGTTTTTTATTATTAACTGTATTGCAATCTTCTATTTGATAACATAAAAAAAAGAAAGAATAAAAGCAGCAACAACAAAAAAAAACAACCAAAATGAACTTTAGGCCATGTCCGTTTTTCTAGTACGATCCTCCAGACAACGCCGCTAAACAACAAAAATGACGACCGTTCCGTTGGAAAAAGGAGCCAACGAACTAAATTTTCGGGTGTTATTCTCTGATTTTTTTCCTTTTGGAAAATGCGTTTCGGTTATTTCTTTTTAATCTTCAAAAAAGCGACCTTCACTTAGCACGGTATGTTCACCATATGGCAAAACGCACGTAGCATTCCATTGAGTTCATCTGCTTATAGCTGTCGCCAAAACAAAATCATATGCTAATTGCGAAAATGTGCAAATCATGCTCTGTCGTCTACTGATTAGACTACGAACTTCAATGTCAACAGAGGATCACTGGAACATTCTAACTTTATTGGCATGATTCCAATTTGGCGACAGCTATAGTCAAATGAGTAAAGTTTTCGCTGCGGGATATCGTCAATGGAAAACGCTCATTAGCATATTCTAAGAAGGTTTTCTCCATTGAAGGAGGACCGGAAGTGGGCTCCGATCTCATTAGAATGAGCAGATGAATTCAACTAAAAGCTACTTGCAA
Source organism: Oscheius myriophilus (assembly GCA_964057215.1). NCBI lineage: Eukaryota > Metazoa > Nematoda > Chromadorea > Rhabditida > Rhabditidae > Oscheius > Oscheius myriophilus. The sequence continues at coordinate 183,380 of OZ059904.1, forward strand.
GGTGAACATGCCGTGTTACTTTAAATTACTGTTATGGGAATCCGCCGATCTGTGTTAATGGCTTTAACGAATGTTTTTTATGTTTTGAATGTTTCGTTTAAAAGCTGCTTTTTTAGATCTGCAGCGGTCGACGGCCTTTTTTGAAAAATCGCTTTTTTTTCTCAGTCAACCACATTTTATTAGTTTGTCTCCACCTCACTCTCACTCACTCACTCACTCACTCACTCACTCACTTACTTTTGCTTCTTTTCCTTTCTTATTAATTACTCTCTCTTTCTCTCTCTCTCTCTCTCTCTCTCTCTCAGAGCGACGTTCAAAATGCGACACCTGCCACAATGCATGCCAATCTCTTGAACGATGACATTCTGACTTTTTACCTCGCGCCACAGAGGTCACCGCTCTTTGTTTTTCCTGATATATAGCAGCTGCCACAAATGCCACAAGAAAGAGGAACAAGGCAAACCGGCACAGCCTATTTATTTCCTTATACCCTCTCTTTCTCTCTCTCTCTCTCTCTCTCTCTCTCTCTCTCTCTCTCTCTCTCTTCTCAGCAGACTTCTTTTTGTTTCCTGAAGCCCTTCGACCAGCTTCTCACTCTTTGTTCCGTCATTTGTAATGACGGAGAGCATCCCTTCCAACCAGACTAATTGTGAGTCTTCAAAGAAAAACACTGCGTCGCCCCGCCCCTTTGTTTCGTGGGCGGGGCCAGCCCCGCCCCTATCGCGATTCAGCCTCTGTTTGTCTTCCGAATTGGGAAATTCTTCTTTCGCTGAATTTTAATTACCTTTATTCATTAATAATTACATATTTAATTAAAAGAGCTGCTTAAAATGTTGAGAGGAGAGTTTAAAAACGTCGTATGGCCATGTGTCCGCCGGCCGTCTGTCAGTTCTTTCGCGGCAGAACACTTTTCTGTCTCTTTTGACGAATCTGCCGCTGCAAATGCACCTCAGCCCTTGTCCTCCCAAATCATCTCTCACCTGTTTCTCTCCGTCTCCGTCTCCGCCTCTGTCTCTGTCTCTGTCTCTGTCTCTGTCTCTGTCTCTGTCTCTGTCTCTGTCTCTGTCTCTGTCTCTGTCTCTGTCTCTGTCTCTGTCTCTGTCTCTGTCTCCGCCTCTGTCTCTGTCTCTGTCTCCGCCTCTGTCTCCGCCTCTGTCTCCGCCTCTGTCTCTGTCTCTGTCTCCGCCTCTGTCTCCGCCTCTGTCTCCGCCTCTGTCTCTGTCTCTGTCTCCGCCTCTGTCTCTGTCTCTGTCTCTGTCTCTGTCTCTGTCTCTCTCTCCTTCCAACATCTGCCTCATTTTCTGATCCCAAAATCTTGTTTTTCTAAGAATACCATGCGATTATCCATTCAAACCTCAATCTGAAGCTACACTATTTACGCACTTTTCGTAATAACTACAATGACGATTCGTATTTTCACGCTTTAAACACATTTATTATAGACAGGAAATTATATTAAAACGCATTTATTGTCCTAAAATTCCACTGAAAGGGCTGTACTTTCAAATTTCAAGAAATTCTATTATCAAGGGTGCATTCTTTGTTCAAAAACGATTACACTTTTGCCTATTGTGTCTACTCGAGCACAAAACACTTATACTTATTAATTTTTTTGAAAATAGAAGTGTGTTTTGTTAAGGAAAAATTTCGAATTAAGCCTGCACACTGCTCGCCGTGAAGGTAATTTCCCTTGCAAGCCTCGTGCGGCGCACTTTTGCAAAAAGAATGCATTTAGTAGGTTAACTCGCGTTAAAAATAAAATAGTTCTACTTTTCTTAAATTAGAAAGTATTAAATAGAAAATGGCACTTTTCTCTTCCGTTGACGTTCCCGGCTGTTTCCGGGCTGACATCCGATCTTCCGTCGTTTTTTATAGGCTCTCAGCTGTCCCTTCGCCATTCCCTCCTTTGTCTTTCGACAAATGATTTTTAGATTATGGTCTCTCTCTCTCTCTCTCTCTCTCTCTCTCTCTCTCTCTTTCTCTCTTTCTCTTTCTCTCTCTCATTTCCTTATCAGATTAACTTTTAATCACTAAGAAAACATTCTAACCTCCCAATTTCAGCCCATGTCCTGTCGACTGTCAGGAGCCATTCCTGGGCACTTGCTACCAGGCGACTTTGATTCTTTGGCTTGTGCCAGCTGTTTTTATTTTATCTATTTGGTTATTCCGCCATACAATGCTCTTTACACCGCTCAACGGTAAGTTTAAGCTGAGAGAGAGATACACAGAGAGACACAGAGACAGAGACATAGACATAGACAGAGACAGTGAGTTATACAGAGTGTTACCCAGAGAAAGAATTATACAGATATTTATACAGGGAGTCAAACAGAGATATAGGCAGAGGTATACAGAGAGTTATACAGAGTGTTATACAAAGAGTTAGACAATGAGTTATACAGAGATATAGACAGATAGAGACCCAGAGAGACACAGAGACGGATACATATACAGAGACAAAGAGTTATACAGAGATATATACAGAGAGTGACAGAAAGTTAAACAGAGAAATAGACAGAGAGGTATACAGTGATTCAGACAGAGGCATAGACAGGGACAGAGAGTTATACAGAGACATAGACAGAGAGTTATAGAGAGTGTTATACGGAGATTTAGACAGAGAGTTATACAGAGACAAAGACAGATAGTTAGACAGAGAGTTATATAGAGACATAGACAGAGAGTTATACAGAGTGTTATACAGAGATATAGACAGAGAATTAGTTAAAGATTAAGACGGAGAGTTATACAGAGAGTTATAATGAGACAGAGACTTGATAGTTAGACAGAGCGACACACAAAGAGTTATACAGAGATAAATAGTCAGACAGAAAGTTACAAACACAATCAGGGTTATACAGAGACAGAGACACAGAGTTATACAGAGGGTTATACAGAGAATTATACAGAGCGTTATACAGAGAGTTAGACAGAGATATCCTTCTTTTTCAGATGCATGAACGGAATCCTTGTCTGTCGCGACCCCTCCGACCCCGCGTGTTCCTGTGACAACCCTTCTCATGTTTACAACATTCCCGATTTCGTCTCCAATCTGTGAGTTAATCGCACCTTGACTCATCTCAAAATTGCCGACATCTGCCAATTGTCATCTGAAACACTCGCTTGCAAGAAACCGAAAACAGTGAAAGATCTAGGATTGCCAGGGGAACAACCTATTTTTGGAGTAAACGGGAAAACATACCGTTTAGAGGCCAATAATCATAATCTATGGCTTTCCGAGGCGTTTTGTTTAGAAGTTTGTAGCCTCTAAGCCAGATCTCTAAAATTAAAACACAAAAAATGGGGAGACCGGTTTACATTCCTATTTTTCGATTTGTTTTCGTGGAAAAATCTACTTTCGCTTAGTATCACATTACTAGGAAAAGATTAGGGGTTTAGCGTCTGATGTCAATGTAAAATTAAGGAAAATTCCGAGAATTTAGATAAACCCATGTGTCATTTCAGTAAAAATGACGAAAAAACTGCAATTTGTTAGAAATTAGCGAACATTTCATCAAAACACTACGCATGTGTGACTCGCGTTGCGGTCGCGGCGCGGCTCTGAGTTTTGGCAATGAAGCGCGTTTACTTCACGCGCACGTTCCGGCGTTGTCAATGGAGCAGATTTACCTAACTCGGGGAAGTATATTTTTCATTTTACACAGAAAATTATCAACTCAAGGAAGTTTTCGTTTGAAAATCCATGGTTAGACTGCGTTTTAACATTAGCGTTGGAGCAGGTTTACAAACACGTAATTTTCTGAACGATCGAACTGTTCGTGCAATTTTATTATCATTCGGGCAATTTTGCAAGCTGATTTACACTGCAAAATTCAAAAAGCTAACGCAAAAACTTTGTTTTGTCGTTGGAGCGCGTTTACCTAGCCCCTTTGTCCCTAAAACTCCAGTGGTGTTTGTTGAATAACCAAATTTGCCTTTCATCCACCAAAAATCTCTGAAATTCGAGAGAAGAGCGATTTTCCTCCGTCTTCCGGTGGGGACTACCCCAATTTCCCTCCTTCATCGGCGGTCTTGTCTAGCCACCAAAGCCCTCTGGATCTGAAGCCCTCGTGCATATGACATATGTTGTCCTCAGTCCTCTCGAAGGAAGGCGATTTCCCACGAGTTTTCGTGATCGGACACGATGGAAACCGCTCTCTCGGCTCGGGTTTCCACAGAGAATTTCTGCTCCGCGGCCGTCGACGGCGAGCCGATTATGTTTCAGCGGAAGACGCGAGGGCGCACCGAGATTAGCGGCAAACTAGCGCCTTCGCAGAAGAGAAGAGCCGAATCCCCTAAATGGCGGGAAACAGGCAGTTTGAAGGGAAGGATCTCATGGGTGGCTAACTATCTGGCATTAATGCCGGGATTTCAAGGTGGTCTTTGAAGTAGAATATCGTAAGAACACAGCACAGTCACGGGAAGAATGTTAACAGCCACTGAAAAGTCATAATCGCAAGTTGGCTGGAGGCCACAGCTGGAGCCACAGCAGGCTTGAGGCATCAAAGAGCTACAGTAGCTAAGGGGCCACAGAGGGAGCAACAGTGGGCTCGAACCAAGGGTCAGCGACAGGAAAAGCCGCAACAAGATCCACACTGGTCTCCACATGCCATCAAAAATCCCCAAACTACAGTCGCATTCAGAAGCAGTAACAAGATATAGGCCGGAGAAACCCCAATAACAGGCATAGGCAACTAGCTATAAAAAGCTGTAAAACAACCTGAAAGGCCACACCTAGGACCTACATCAGGGGCTTCAGCAGGCTGCAAAAGATTTGGATCTGCAGCAAGAGCCAAAACAAACTAGCCACATGAAGACCCTAAGCATGTTTAAAACCCCAACAAAACCAATGCAATCAAGGCCCACATAAAGAGTCACAGTGGGTTTGGATCCGCAAATGGCTAAAGGAACTAGTTCATGTCAGGAGCCACAACAAAAGCCACATGGAGGTAGGAGCCACGGCAAGAGCCACATCGCACTCGAACCCACTGTGAGGGTCACAGGCTAGGATAGACATTGAACTAGGAGCCACAGTAAGAGCCACAGCTGGCTTAGAAATACAACAATGATCATTACACTGAAGGTTCACGGCAACAGGTACAACTTGTTAGGATTCGTAACTTATAGGAGCCACTTCAGAACAGGAGCCACAACAATAGCCACAGTGATCGCTACAACGCGCTATAAATAGGGGGCACAGGCTAGGAGGCACACTAGACTAGGGGCTACAGCAAGAGCCACAACAAGCTAAGAACCACAGCAAAGGCCGTAGCAAAGCCGCAAGATTCACAGTTGGTTATGATCTCAACGTGCTAGGAGCCACAGTAGAAGCCACCAAGGTCAGAAGCCAAGCAATAGCTGCATCTAGCAATGTACCACAGCAAAAGCCACAGCGCATTTAAACGGGTCCTACAGGAAGTCGCAACATAAGATAGCGACTGCAAAAGCCACAGCGGGAATTCCACCCTTTCGATTACTCTGACTCGTTCTGCCCGTGACGTCGACTACTCCAGGAGACGGGTCCAATTTAGTGACGGAAGTGGTGGAAAAACGGAGAATCCGCCGTTAATTGGGCGCCAGGAGCTCCCCTCGATCTCTCTCTCTCGCTTCTTGCGATGATCTATCTGTTTTGATAGCGACGCGGATGAATGGTGGGATTCTCACATTGTCGTGAATGGGTGCTTCATTTTCGTCACCCCGTCTTGTGAATGATGAACACGTGAGATTTATACGGGGATTGGACAGGGCATTTGGAAGAATGAGGAATGGTTTCCGGAGAGAGAGAGAGAGAGAGAGAGAGAGAGAGAGAGAGAGATGATACGCTACGTACCAGAGATTACCGACCACTTTAGCAACAAACTGCTATTTATTGCTTTTAAAGAGTAGAAAATGTTGACAATTTTCATGATAATAATAGCAATTTAAATCTAGGAAATGAAAGGTGAACTTTGCTATAAATAGCCGAATAATTGTAGTTGCCGAGTTGAGAAAATAGATTGCAATCTCTTGTTGAGAAATTGCAACGATGGGGGGTCGATTTCCGGCTCATTGTCAGCCCGACCGCGTAACGTAGCAATTGGCGGTAATGGAACCCTGTCAAGAAATCAACATACGCGAATTAGAATTGATAATAAGCCGAACTGTAACGAATTAGAACTGCTGGGTTTTGAACATCCTTAAAATCGAACTGTAGTAGAATGGAACTTTTTCAAATAGAACTGAAAAAAACCGAACAAGGAAATTTTTCTCCCTGCCTCTGCCTCTGCCTCTCTCTCTCTCTCTGTCTCTCTGTCTCTCTGTCTCTCTGTCTCTCTGTCTCTCTGTCTCTCTGTCTCTCTGTCTCTCTGTCTCTCTGTCTCTCTGTCTCTCTGTCTCTCTGTCTCTCTGTCTCTCTGTCTCTCTGTCTCTCTGTCTCTATGTCTCTCTGTCTCTCTGTCTCTCTGTCTCTCTGTCTCTCTGTATCTATGTCTCTCTGTCTCTCTGTCTCTCTGTCTCTCTGTATCTCTGTCTCTCTGTCTCTCTGTCTCTCTGTTTCTCTGTCTCTCTGTCTCTATGTCTCTATGTATCTCTGCCTCTCTGCCTCTCTGTCCCTGTTCCTCTCTATATGATCTCTGTCTCTCTTCCTCTCTGTGTGATCTCTGTCTATCTCTCTCTCTCTCCCTCATCTCCTCCTTGTCATCTTCTTCTGCTTCTGCTGTTCTTCTAAAGCACCAAATGACGCGGTGGTAATTACCTCCGTCGCCTCTTCTTGTGCCTCCCGTCGCCGTGTCGCTAATCTCGGCTGTTCCTGAGCGGAACTTCGAGCTGCAACACAAAAAAGGAAGACGCCTCATGAATTATGCGCCATTCCGCGTTGTCATTTCGGGGGACTCTTCAACTGGCCTACGCATCTCTTTAGGAGAGCAAAGAGAGAGGTGGGAGGCACAATAAAGGCGCAGGTGACGCCGTGCCAAGAGAGGAAATCCACGGGACCAATATAACAATGAATGGGCAAGGTCACGCAATTGAATTGGGTGCCATGGAGGCAGGGGGCCGAACATTATAATCAGAATTTCGGTTTTTTGGGCGTTGAAGATGTACAAACAGCTTTTTTTTACATACAGCTTGGTTAGAAAGGCTTTGTAGTTTGGCCTTCTGTTGTGGCCGCTGCGTTGCTGTAGTTTGATCCCTGACGTTTCCGCGGTAGTTTTATCACTGTTTTCGGTCAGTTTGAACACCGCTGTGAACATACGTCAACATGGCCATGTATGTGATAGAACGAAATAAGAAACAACAGGCAGCAACACGTACGTGACCTACGGGTGGGTGTTATCCCAGCACCCCTTCCCTTTGCAATGAAATTTTCCCCGATCCACAGCAGAGATAATTTTCTGATTTCTCAGGGCCTGGGTAAAATAACATTGGAAGAAAAGGGAGTACTAGAAGCACCCGGTTTTCTAACAATTCAGTGGCTGTCATGGAATAATGTTGAATTCAGCAATTTTAAAAGGTGCATCGGGGACTACCCCCACGGCAGGTGCCGAGCTTTTACGGGTGCAGACCTTAGGCGGGACAGTCCGACTTCCGGCGGCCGCCAAGGCGCTGCCCCCAATTCTGGCCTTTCGCCACGGTGCGACTGACCCGCGTACCAAATCGGCGCCTCCACCAGGGGTAGTCGCGCCCCCAGCCCCAATCATTACCTCTGGTTCTCTTGCAATCAACCGAGAAAATCTTTCGCCTTTTACTAAAGATTTCCGTGCAAGTGGACGCATATGAGTATTCTCATTTTTTGGAATCCCCTCGAAAGAGCGGGACACACTTGGTTTCCCAACTGTTAATACCCGAGTTGCATTGTTGCTGCAGTTCAATTTTCACAAAAATCTGAATCATTTGTGGTGTCCGGATAGCAGCCGCTTCCCCCCGCCTCTCCCCAATCGGCTTTTGGTCTATTCTCGATTGAAAACCTCGTTTCCTGGGAAATGTCTGCATATTCACGTGAATTCTGCAGTTTGTCCATAAACACAGCCTGATTTTAGCTTCCGCAAGCTACAAAACAAAGCGTCTGTAGCTTTGAAAACCCTTCTTGTACAGACAATTACCCAAGGGTACGGTAGTCTTCGTGGTGGGAGCCCAACGCGACCACAAAAATGAGGAATTTGATGCCATCTGGCACCAAGCGAGAGAGGGACGCGGCTGTCACCAGCCGCGGTCAAAGAGTAACACGGGATGACGTATGTCCTGGCGATGAATAGGTTGAAGGTCCCGCCGCGATCGGCCTGTCTACGCGCCCAGTTGGCGATTTACAAACTCCTTCCGCATCAATTTCGCGCCGGGACCAAAACGTGCAAATCACTGCTCTTTCGAAGAGAGAGTGACGGGTACGCGGAGGGCGCAGACATCTCCGGACGATTGAGTCCGAGAGACACGTAAATTTGCCCTCGGGCCGAAGATTTAGACGAACACCGGAGGGAACAAGAGGACTTTAGTCAGGGTTCATCTCTCTCTCTCTCTCTCTCTCTCTCTCTCTCTCTCTCTCTCTATCTCTCTATTTATATTTCTCTGTCGTCTTCTCCTTTTGTTCTATAATCGTCTATTCATGGAATCGGCAAAGTTCTCTCCGATATAAATAACACACTACAAAAATAATAGTGTTTTCTTCTGGTTCTTTGAATAAGCAGCCAAAATGAGAGAAACACGGAAATTGCATAGATCCCTGCATTTAAAAATATAAGAGAGACACATATAGTTAGAAAGAGCGAAAAATGGAGTGAGTGAGTGAGTGAGTGAGTGAGTGAGTGAGTGAGTGAGTGAGTGAGTGAGTGAGTGAGTGAGTGAGTGAGTGAGTGAGTGAGTGAGTGAGTGAGTGAGTGAGTGAGTGAGTGAGTGAGTGAGTGAGTGAGCGAGTGAGTGAGTGATCATGTTTTCAAAGCTTCACTGTTTGTATTACAGAAACCCTTCCGCCAGTGAATCCTCATAGTTTCCTATGAAAACCTAGTACTTCTGAACCATATTTCATCAAAACAAGCAGCGAGACAGCGGTTTTCAGAAATAGTACTCTCTCTTGAGTCGGGATCTCTGGAGATTTAATTTGTGTCAGCCGGCTGCCCTCCCGGTCGTCGCCCGCTGTTTAATCAGAAACGTGCCCGCTCGGCAATTAGTCGGGCTAATCTACCTGGATCTGTGAATTGCGCAGATGTTGCATAGGGAAGGGACTTAGGGTTCAAATAAATAGGGATAGAATAGTGAGAGACCGTGACAGAGAAATAGAGTGAGACTTAGAGTTGGGCAGAGACAGAGAGTTAGAAAAAGAGTTAGACAGAAAGTTAGTCTGAGACAGAGAGTGAGAGAAACAGAAAGTTAGGCAGAGACATAGAGTTGGAGAGGACAGATAGTTAGACAGAGAGTTAAACAAAGTCAGAGAGTTAGGGGGAGACAGAGACAAAAACAGAGAGGCCACCACAGAGACAGAAAGTTAGACGAGTAGACAGGAACAGAGAGTTAGACAGAGAGTTATACAGAGAGAAAAGGTTAGACAGAGACAGAGAATTAGGGAGAGAAAGAGAGTTAGGGAGAGACAAGAAGTTAGAAAGAGAATTAGACAGAGACAGAGAGTTAGACAGAGAGTTATGCAGAGACAGAGATTTACACACACAGAGAGAGAGAGAGAGAGAGAGAGAGAAAGTTAGAACAAAAAATTAGACAGAGACAGAGTTAGAAAGAGAGTTAGACAGATATAGGAGGTTAGCCAGAGAGTTAGAGAGATAAAGAGAGTTATACAGTGTCAAAGAGTTATGCAGAGACAGGAATTTGGACAGAGACAGAGAGTTAGACTGAGAATTAAACAGAGACAGAGAGATGGACAGAGAATTAGACAGAGACAGAGAATTAGGGAGAGACGGAGACAAAAACAGAGAGGCACCACGTCATAGTTCCTAAACATGACGTTCATTTTAACTTTTAAAATGTTTCCGGTAATCTTACTCATTATGTGACGCTATGTTTCCTCTCCCACGTACCTACGCCACCTACCGTATCTCTTAAATTGCTTCCACTTTAACTGTTGACGTTCGGATTAAACAGTTTCCGTCCGCGGACTTTTGTCTCATCTCAACCGATTTGTCTTCTGGGGTACTTTTGGGGTACTGTAGTTGTCCTTTGGGTCCCCCAAGTGGGCTAGAACACAGTACGCGACGGAATATTTTGAGAAAGGGAAAGTACAGGCAGGTGATTGGAAGTTTTGATGTTTAAGAGGAGACCAGCTTTGATTCTAGGCAGGGAATGCAAAAGAAGAGCTCATTTAGGCGGATATGTCACCGTGGCGCAGTGGTTTCGCGCGCCTCGCGGCAAAAACACTTGTTGGTTCGAATCCCCACTGAAGTTGTGTGTTTTGTTTGGGTTAAATATCGCAAAGATGGTTCCCCGGAGAAAGATCAGACCAAAATGTAATGCCATTCCTCGGAATACTCGTTTTGTGGCTTCTAAATCTGTTGTTTTCGCTTCTGATAAAGGACAGAGCCAATGCCACAAAACAGTGGGTAATCTGGCCAAATGGGGGAATGAAAAGTTATTTCAAGCATACATAAAGAAAAACACTGTTTTATTTTGAAGTTTTTCATTTCAGATCATCGATTACTCCACTCTCCCAGCTGGTTTTGGATCCTCCTCTACCCGAGCCCTTCTATCAGCTAACGAAACAATGTTGTGAAGCAGCACGCAGCTGTTGCGAAAATGTCCTCATTTCGAGCGACCCCAGAGCGACCAAAGAAGGTTCGTTTGTACCCGAAAAAAATTCGCACGTGCAGAGTGCGGCGGCCGGACACTTTATCAGCTGCTGCATTGGAAACGATTTTGCGCCGCCATAGCTCAGTCGGTTAGAGCGTGGGTCTAATAAGCCCAAGGTCGCAGGTTCGACCCCTGCTGGCGGCAAAATTTTTTGCTCACTTGAGCATTTACAAAACAAAGTTTGGGCAGATGGGAATGTCCATCTCAATTAATCATGCGCAAGTGCAATGTTTTCGCAGTTTCATTTCCTTTAATGTTTGTGACGATGGAAGGTTAATGAGAGTTTTTTCTTTCATTCGAAGTGCACTTAAAGAATAACAACGTCGTTTTCAGCCTGAAAGGGTGCGAATTCGTAAATAGGGAAGTGAAAGGAAGCGGACAGCTGTGTCTTATCAGCGCCTGTTGCTGTCGCCGCTCACGTGGGGATATAGCTCAGTGGTAGAGCGCTCCCTTAGCATGGGAGAGGTCTGGGGTTCAATTCCCTATATCTCCAAAACTTTTTTGCTCAAAGAGGATAGCTCTATTTTTATTCAAAAACCACTTCTTTCGTCTTTCTGGGTAGTCTACTTGTTTTGCGGAATTGGTTTCTCCATAAATGTCTTTGGCGAGGTTTGACCGAAGACTAACGGCTCTGCTTTCCGTTTGTTCTTCCCCTAGAGACAAACGCGTCAGAAAGGCAACTTCCTCTTGTTTATGAAAAAGGGACTGTAGGCTAAAAATAAAGGATAACAATTAAAATAATTTCACAAAATATTACGTAAAAAGTACATTTCAGAGCCTTGTCCGGCGACGTGGGACGGATGGCAGTGCTTTGAGCGGGCGAAGATCGGCGCAGTGGCTGCAAACTGCCCGAATTATGTGTACGGAGAATATTCTCGTTATAATCCGGGACAAGGTATGTATTAGAGGGGAACACCGGGAATGACGAAAGAAAAAAAGCAAAAGAATTGCATCGGCCGGGAATCGAACCCGGGCCGCCCGCGTGGCAGGCGAGCATTCTACCACTGAACCACCGATGCTACGGTTGCTGTTGAATCCCCCGCGTAGACTAGATCGCCAGCCCAATGACATCTGAGTGTCTTAAACCCCGCTATAAACCACGAACTACTCATTTTCACAATGAAACTGTCAATTTCAGCTGCTGTGAAACAATGTGACGCTACTGGTTGGGTGACTTCAGTTCAAACTGGCTCGGAGTGGACTGATTACGGAGGATGTATGGCGGTTCAACAGGTAAACCTCTGACCAAAACAGAAAAAAAACACGCTCGAGAATCGGTTATTTTTGTTCACAACGTTCCTCATTCCCTTCCTGGAGACCTCATTTTCCTAAGCCTCCTGTGAAGCAACTGCCTAGGAGGTTTCAGCAAAGTCTCAACAAAACATTGGGGGTTGTTGTGAGAACTCCAATCTGCGTAATGTTGTTTTCCCACTTTTAATCTAGAAGTGTGTCCTTCGACACGCCACCTTGCTCAGAATAGCATTGCTAAAGAGGATTTGGGGAACGATAAATAGAACGCGAGCTAAAGTGGTTTATAAAGGGGGGAAGCGAAAGTAAGCAAATCCTTTGCTGCAAAGGTGAGTGGAATGGAAAGGACCCGGGAGAAGGTCAGGCCGTGGCAGTAAAAAGAGATAGGAACTCCTGCTGCAAAAATCAGAATCTACACGCACACGCACAAACCATTTACACTTACACACAAAACAGGGGCAGAGAGACGTTTAAATGATGAAGATTTAGTAGTGAGAACCCCTGCGCAGCCAGGTCATTTATGGGAAACCCGGGAAATTTTAAGAAGACGACCATTCCCAACCGAGGTTCTCAAATGACGGGCCAGGGCTGGGCCGGGCCGAGGGATTTTTTGGGACGGCCCGGCCCGGTCGGCCCGGGTATAAACAATTAAATTTTAATTTTGTATTAATCGGTATAATTTTTTAAACTGTTTTAAATTACTTAATAATGTTTGTTACTAACATTTAAGTCAATTAGTTGTACGTAAGTCAATAATAGTTGTACAAAAAAGAATGTCACCGACCGGGATCGAACCCTGGTCGTGTGGGTGGTAATCTGACTGGGTGGTCCAGGGTAAAAGGGGCCGGCCCGGGCCGGGCCGACCAAAATTTTTCCAAATGGTCCGGTCCGGCCCGGCCCGTGAGAACCCCGCTACCAACTAGGCGACCAATAAGAAGATATTCTTCCTGGTAAAAGGTAAAAGAATTTGGGGACGTTAGGCTTTTAACACAAAAATGCGTTTTAGATATACCCTCGCCGTTCGAGTTTGTATAAGCGGCGGCACAAGATGACCCAGAAAACCAGAAAGACCCAATGTGTATGTGTGTGGTGTGTATGTGTGTGTGTACGTGTGTGTGTATATGTGTGTGTGTGACAGAGTGTGTGAGTGTGAGTGAGTGAGTGAGTGAGTGAGTGAGTGAGTGAGTGAGTGTGTGTCACACGGAAAACAGTGGCGCGTAAAACTACCACTCTAAAAAGGTGAACGCTCATGTAACTTTGTAAAAGTGCATTCGAAAATATTAGTCTTCAATGACACGACCTTAACGAGCTACAGTAAAACTGTTGCTACAAGAGCCATACATATGTCAGGCCAAAGCCACAGTTCACAAAAGTTCCACATTTTAAAGAAAGAGTGTTGAAAAACAGACTCAACAAGAACTCGAGCTCAGTCATACTTTTAGGGTGCGGAGTTGAAACTTCTCGCAGGAATTGCAGCCTTTTCTCTGAGTGTTCTCTGCCTAATTCCAGCAATTTGCCTTCTCCTGCTCTTCCGGTAACTTATTCCAAGTATTTCAAACCAATTCCAATTTAGCCCCCTCCGCCATAACCCAATGTTCGTCCTCCACCGTCACCTTTTGACCTCATTTCTGCTTTCCGGACTATTCTACCTGTTCAACTGCTTCTTTTTCATCGTAGATGGGGCTCCTGGCGACATCCTTTACTTTACCAACCACGTACGGGTCATTGTGATGGTCAAAAATTGTGATTTCAGCTGGTCTGCCGCCTTCTTTTCGATGTTCAATTGCGTTTCCTCCGTTTGTCCACGTTTTCCTGGATGCTAGCAGAAGGGGTTTACCTCTTCCGTTTGTTGCACACCGCCAGTACACAAGGAGAAAGCCTCACCCCTTATAAATTCCTCTGCTGGGGTGAGTAAAAACACAAAAGCAAAATGTAAGCCCGATGCGGGGCTCGAACCCGCGACAGCCAGATTAAGAGTCTGGTGCTCTACCGACTGAGCTAACCGGGCGCCACAAAAACTTTGGGCACCGGCCGCGTTATCAATCGATTCCAGGTGTTCCTGCAGTCCTCGCCGCTGCGTACGGTGTATTGAGGGAGATTTTCGACAACGAGGGCTGTTGGATCTCTCCCTCTGTGCATCCATGGATCGAGTGGACTACCTATATGGCCCCTTGTATCATCGCCCTCTGTGTAAATGTTCTTCTCGTCACTTTCATCATGCTGATTTTGGTGAAGAAACTACGCTGTGATCCTCATTTAGATCGGATGCAGTACAGGTTGGTCCATATGTGAATAAACGATCAAATACGTGGTTTAGGAAAGCAGTACGCGCTGCTTTGATGTTGATTCCGGTGTTTGGGCTACACTTCCTGTTTACAATCTATCGTATACCTAGTACCACCCATCAGATAGTGAATTTGGTACTAGATGGATTACAGGTGAGATTATCTCTCTGTCTCTGTCTCTGTCTCTATCTCTGTCTCTTACACTGCCTCTCTACTTCTAAATTGAGTCTCTACATTGTCTCTCTCCTTTTTACTAGTGTCCTCTCTCTTACTCTAATTCTTCCTCCCTCTCTTTCTCTCTCTCTCTCTCTCTCTCTCTCTCTCTCTTGGGCCATTCGCAAAAATTTGAAAAACCTTTGTCTACGAATTTAAACCACGACTGGCCAAAACAATTATACTCCTCGCCAAATCTACTTCGGTCATTTTGCTTCGGTCATTTTGTCCACTGCCTGAGTATTCAAAATTCCACGCTTTACTCTAGGAACAACATCAAAACATTGACACGTTGCTCCGAAGTAGGCTAAGCGCTAACTACATATACTCCTCGCCAAATTTACTTCGGCCAACCAATTTGGCTGCGTACACTGTCTGAGTATCCTATATTGCACACTTTATTCAAGGAACAACAGCAAAATATTGGCACGTTGCTCCGTAGTAGTTTTGGCACGAACTATAGAAACGGTTAGGTGCTTTAGAAAAAAGTGCTTTGATAATGGCTCCAACATATCCAACCCAAATTTGGCAAGGCCGCCTCTGCAAATACTACCGAATCTTTCATTTCCCTGTATCTTTGGGTAACTTCGTTGTGTATCAGCCTCTTTCGAACTCATTTATCATTACATTGGAAAGAAATCAAACACCATAAAGCTCATCGCGGCGTAACCCCACCAAATGCGGGAAACGGGCAGTTTGGCAAAATTCCAGTTCTGTTTTGAAGTGACCCGAGTTACCGATTGGAAAGGCAGCAAATCTCACTTATCAAAGCTCTCTGCAGTATAGAACTGCAATGCCAAGAATCTTTACGCGCTTTTCTCATAATTTCTAAGAAGTATTACCAAGTCACTAGTGTAATCACAGTGGAAAGGGTAAAAATCAGCAATTTCAAAGCTTGCATTAGCTGTCATACAGAAACACCAGCACCACAGCTGTCCTAGTCACTTCTAAAGCATTTTCTTTCAGGGCTGTGCCGTGTCCATCATCATCTGCTACACCAACAAAGTAGTGCTGGAGTGCGTCTCCAAGTGGTGGCGAGGCATTCTGGACGAACGGGACATGCGCAAGGAGTGTCGTGCGCGGGCGAGTCTCCAAGACCCCAAAACTCCACTGGTAGCTTCGGCTCCTTGATCCCCTTGTATATTTTGTGTGATCCTCTACGGGCGACGGTGACAATTCGAAGTTGAAGAAGAAGAAAAATGAAGTGTGACCAAATAATTTATACATATCTTCTCTTTGGGAGCGTTAGTTTTAGCATTAGAGCACAGGGAACACGATATTCACATGCAGAATCAATCGATGGCACTCGTGGCTTCTCGTCTGACGAGAACGGGCTCAAGGCAAGCGTAGCAATGTGAAAAGGAAAGGGAAATAGGCACCTAGATAAGTGAGAAATATCAGCAGTCGGTGACCGCCTCGTAAAGTGTATGGTTCAAACGGGGACGTGGGGGACGGGGCCGACGCGCAGGCAGAGAACAGCCCGTACGCTCATTCCAATGGTTCCAAACGCTACAGTAATCGGGGGCCGGTTCGGTGATGGCCGTCACCGTGCGGGCTAAAGGGGTAGGTGGGTTTTCCGTGCGGGACACACGAGGGACAGGGAGAGGGGAGGAGGATGAGGAGGTCTCAATGAGAGCCGATTGGACCTCGCGGCGGCGCTGCTTCCGCGCACGCATTGAGAGACGCTCAGCGGCGCTACCCGTGGAGCCGGTGAAGTGAGAAGGCGAAGCAAAGGCAAATCTGAAAATGAGACTATAAATAACTGCCGAATTTCCGCGAATAATTCGCTTTTTCCGCCATTTTCTGGAGCAACCTATTTTTATAAATCGTGAAACGGTTCCTAAACACAAATAAATAGCTTCTAGCAGTGTTCCGAACCAGGCAAAAGAGTAAGCCCGATGCGGGGCTCGAACCCGCGACAGCCAGATTAAGAGTCTGGTGCTCTACCGACTGAGCTAACCGGGCGCCATTCGCTTCGGCAGCCGCCGCTCTTATCTACGGCGTCCTATTCCCACACATGTCGCCACATTTTGCACGCTGTGTGGCTTACTTTTCATCTAAACCCCATAAAATCACAAATTTACAAAAATTTAGAGGCAGCTTTAGATCAAACACGCCTAAACGTACCCTGTTTCTTTGTTTTTCTTTGATAGGATATTTGCGCAAAAATTTATTTATATTTCCAAGTTATATTATGCAATGTTACTTCCTTGTTTCACTTTCCAGGTAATACTTACACCTAATAGCTTCAAAACAATCTTTCTATTATAAGTATACAGTAATCCAAAGATTGGCGTGCGATCGAAAACTGGCCCCGTTGATACGCAGCGGCGACTGGTCTTTCCGGTCGCGCGCGATCGATACGGTGACACACCTCTCCGCCGCCGCCGGCCGTGCTATTCCCAAAATTCACGTCATTGTCGATGATTTTTAGCCATTTTAGCCCGAAAGTGATGTAAAAATTAATTCCGAACGATTTTATGTACGAAATGCGTGAAAATGATGAAAAATACGCCGATTTCGTTGCTCTGAGGGTTGTCACAAAATGTTCGGGTGAAATGTTGATTTTCAAGTGAATTTTCGCTAAATTTACGGATTCCTATCAGTTTCTGGATGGTTTCCGAGTAAAATATAGGTTTTCGGAACAAAATGGCTCAAAATCCGTTTTTTCGTGTTGTCGGACCATGATTCCTTATTTTCTTTGCGTTTTCGCGTGTGAAAAACATGAAATAAAACTAAATTTACATGAAATAAAACTGAATAAACCATAGGCATAGCAGTTTCCGTTAAAAACGTGTTAAAAAGCCAAAAATTATCGGCGTTTTGTGATTATACGTCTATTTTGTGTTGTTTTAACCAGTGTTGCGTATTATTTCGAAATTCTTTTCATTTTCTGGAATATTCTTTTCTTGTTACTTCCTTGTCCGTTCCACGCATTAAAATCCCTCTATTTTCAGTTACGATCGTCAGGCTTAGCCTCGCGGTCGTGTTGTGTTCCCTCCTCCACCCACAAGCTGAAGAAAAGAAGGACAAGGCATATCAGTCTCATTGACAAAGTATCCTAGCCTTCCCCTACACAACCGAACATGTCTGTCGCCAGCAAGCGTAGATTCGTCACCAACAAGGTATGATTTTCTTATCTTCTGTTTAAAATCGTCTCATTTAAGGTCGAATCCGAGATGTACCTGCCCACCGAGAACGACATCATCGCCCAGGTGAAGGCAGCTAGAGGAAACAACCTCCACGAGGTGGAGGACCAGTGCGGAAACACCTACGTGGTGAGCATGCCGACCAAGTTCCGCAAGGCCGTCTGGATCAAGCGCGGACAGTTCGTGGTCGTGCGCCCCATCGACGAAGGAGACAAGGTTCGTTGTGGGAATTTCATTGATTAGTCCTTTAATTGTAGGTGAAAGGCGAGATTGAGCACGTGTTGGACGAGGAGAATGTGCTCTACATCCGCGAGATGAACAAGTGGCCCGAGCATTTCGAAGAAGAGGCCGAGCAGATGACCAGGGACGCCAAGAGAGGCAACAAGGGCGATCATCCGATGATCGACGACGATATGCTCCCACCGAGGTTGGTTTTTTCTTGTTGAGTCCAAAATAATTCGTTCTTTCAGTGATAGTGAAGACGACGAAGATGAGGAAGAGATGGATGATGAAGAGTCCTACGAAGACGACGATTCCGAAGAAGATGAGGTCGAGCACTTCAACCCCAACCGAGCCGGCGCTCCGCAGAACATTTGAATTGTAACGGTTTGCCCATTTTGTTAAGGATAAATTTTTGTTTATTAACATTTTTTGTGAGATCGGAGTTAATGGGGCTTTCCGAGTTTCTTATTCCAGTAAAGACCATAAAACAAAAAAAAATTACCTAGTAGTGGGAAAAGCGATTGGCGTAGAGTTGGGAAGGCTCTGCTGTTTGCGGAACGAAGTGCGGCGGAGCTCGTGTCCAAGGGCGTCCTCCGTCGAGCGGTCGCTGCTCTTTCGGCCGTCCTGCTGGAGACCCGTAAGCGGCCTGAAATGAGAGTTTGAAACTAATTTCGGAATTCGGGTATCCAACGATTCTTTGTTTCGCTTTCGATTTTTTGTTTGAAGCCCCGCGTAGAATATGCGGAATTTGCGCGAACCCTTTAAATAAGGGCTTATGAATAAGGCACTTTTAGGCCTTATTAGGGTGTTTTGAGTTTCAAAATAGTGTACGCCCTCAATTTTTGAAACATACATGTGGTCTACCGTGTTTCCTGCCAGTCGAGTGTCAGCAGGACCCAAAATAACGTCTACGGCCGAAACTCAGGTACCCAGCTGCGGAATCCAAACTGATTCAGCGGATTTCAGCAGATTTCGGGCTGTTTGTGCAGAATTCAAAAGAAAATAGATTTCAACGGATTTCGTCGGATTTAGTTTGCATTGTAAAATCCGTAAATTTTCCAATTAGAATGCAAAATGCCGGTTTCAGCTGATTTCAACAGATTTCAATGGAATTCTTTATGGCACAAGATAATCCAAAACGAAACAGGTTGAATTCCGCAAACGAGTGCCTGAGAATGCACTGCCAAACCCAAATGAGACCGTAAAACGTCCTTAGCTGTGATCTCATAAACCTTTCGTTATTATTTATCTTGAAATAGAGTCAAACTGCTTAACTTCGATATCGAAATAGGGTTCTTTTAACAAGACATAAAAAATGGTAAGCCCTTAATCATGGGGCTTCCAATTATTATATTATCGGATAATGTCGGCTCAATGGCTAAAAGTTTGCGCTATATTCTTGGCGCACCGCTTTTTGTTCAAAAAAGTTCGACTTCGCGGATCCTCTACAGTAATACCAACCAGCCGGGTGTCATTAAGAGCCAGAAATGACGTCATTCTCACGCACGGGTCATTACGAAAAGCCAAAAGTTAGCCAGTGCGCAACCCATTTTGTAATAAATTCCATACTTCGCGTGTGGTCTACCGTATTTGATACCAGCCGGGTGAAAATAGCTTAAAAATGACGTCGTTATAGCTGTTGAAGCACCCTTCCTTTTGCTCATAAACATGGCAGTTTTCTTAACCTTTAGGCTTTAAAATACGACAAAACTACCTAATTACAGGCTCACAAATAGGGTACTTTTACACCTGAACAGGAGAAGCATTCAACCTTCAAAAAGGGTTAAACTTTGGAGCGCCCAATTTGGGTGATATCCCTTAATGTTCAGACCTTAATATACGGAACCAAAATGCAGTGTGCCCTATCTGACTTGACCTCTTTTCTGCCACTTAGAACAAACCTTGATAACGGGCGCTGCTCCCATGGCGCCTCCACCGCTGTAAGCGAACCAGGAGTTGAACATGTGGTAGTAGTCGGGGGCTGCCCTTCGCGGCACCGGTCGTTCATCCCCATACTGTGGCTGCTGCTGTTGCATCGGCTGTGGTGGCAGGTGTTTTCCACTGAAAATCCCATTGTTTCGCTGTCACCAAACAAGGAAAAGCCACCTGGGAATAGGGTAGTGATAGGGCGGCGGGTCGGCACCACGAGAGACGGAGCGGTGGTGGTGGTACTCGTCGGGGTAGCGATGGGCCTGGTAGCGGTCGATGAGGTCGTAGTCGTAGTAGTTCGCACACTGAAACGGGGGGAGATTAGGGCATTCACAGGGAAAGATGGGAGCAAGCAACACAGGGAAATGGTGATGCAGGGGGAACAGAGGTGTATGCGGAGGAGAAGATTTTAACAGAAAACAGGCACTGTGTACACTTTCAAAGGGTACCAAAACCGTTCCCTTGAAACGTAGCTGGAATTTCGCCAAAAACCCCTTTTTCTCGAAATCGGACACTTCCCAATTCGTTAGTGTGTAGTGTGTAGATTCAACACACTCACAGAAAAAAGTTACGCCTAATTTTAACCGAAAATCACACAAAACATACGGATTTTCATGCTAGGAACTGATTTTGCCAACAGTCATACTTTTCAAGCTCCAATTTCTTCAAAAGCGGAACTGAAACTAAGCCAAACCCCGTCTACGTCTCCTAAAGTTGGCCATCTGTCAATCTATGAGTGTGCGGATTTGACACATTCCCAGAAAAAAAACGTGTCACCCAAGAGTTCTGGCAAATCGCCAGCTGCTTTTCGCAAAAAGAGCCCACAAACTTCACAATGCATGAATTAGCGTAATGCCAAAAATGTCCAATATTTATTCAAGACCTAATTATTCCGACAACTTACAATTTTCGCATGCCATACAGCTGTCAAAAAAAGAATTACAAATAGCTGTCGTCAAAATTGAGATACATGCCAATAAAATTTCACGGTCTAGTCACACAGCCCCATTTGGTAACTTGTGTACCTTCAAAAACAGAACTGGCGTTTCGCCAAACCTTGGAAAAATGCCAATCCCCTAAGTGTGCATATTCAGCACACTTACAGGTTTTTGCACACACCAGCTGCTTTTTTTGGTGGGAGCCAGTTTGCTAGCCTGCTGCATTTCTTTTGCAGGGCAAAATGCCAAATTCCCAACCTTAAAATGGATCTGTTGACATGGAATTTTCTGATCTTTATTCGCACACTGCTGTAATTAGCATAAGGCTTCCGCTTGGCGTCAGCTAAACTATTATATAGCTGTCGCCAAATTGGAATCCTGCCAAAAACAGCTTTCAGGCAGCAGTCGCGCGATACGCAGGCGAAAATAGCGTGCAAAAAGCGAAGACGCAGAGAAAAAGCGGCTTTTTCTCGCCTATTTTCGTTTGACGACGGCTAAATTGAACGAATTGTTGCGCTAATTACCGGGCAGGTCTCTCACAAATACGAGTGACATCTTTGGTCTGAAACTACCGTAACCCGGCGTGTAGCAGCATGTCGAAAACAAATAGAAATCCCATTTCCTCAAACTTCCGCACTTGGAAGCGAAAAGTGGCGCCCCCGTCTCAAAACAGGGACTATTCCAAACAATCTCTCTGTTCTCTGCCCTAAAACCGTGCACCCAAGGGGGAAAGAGACAAGCGACAGAGGGGGACGGACTGTGTGGTTACCTAGCCCTCTGACTAGCGTAGAATCTCGAATTGGCTAGAATCAGAGGTCGCTCTGGCGATGGCAGCTGTAAATTAAGAGAGAACCAAAGTTTGTCACTCACACATGCATAGAGGTCACTCAACGAAAAAAAAGGGGCTGGGGGTTACCTGTGACGGGGGAGGAGCGGCGTAATCCTGGTAGTAGGGGGAGCCACGCGGGGCACTGACGGCGGAGAGGTTTCGGTTCGTGGCGGCCTCTTTCTGCCTCAGGCGGTCGTAGTGCTCCTGCACACTGAAAATAGACCTTTAAAGTCGGCTGGAGCACTTTTACACACGTCAATACAGTATCTCTTTAGACACAGTCTCTTGAACAATCCAGCGGCCCATTGCCAGACCACTATCATGGTCTCTGTTTTGGCTCAAATTTGGTCTATAACCTTTCTATGAGCTGTTTATATTATATCATTCCGAAACTTTTAGGTCAAAATCCAATTTTTTTACCTGGGTTACTGTAGGGTACTGTAATTTTTCGAGATTGGTCAAATCTGTCTGAAGTCGTGTTTTTTCTCAAGAATATAACATGGATAGACCAAAACATATTGAAACAGTGAAACTTTTGTATTTTCGCTCAGGAGACCGAAAACAGCGAAAGAGTGAATTTTTGAGTTTGAAACTGCAGGGTCTTTTTACTTCCAAACGATACATAAATGGTAATACATTGAAAAAAATTTTTTTTTCAAGTTGCTGCGCACAGGATTGGAGCAACTTCAGAGCAAAAAATATTTGACCTACCAAAATTGCACTTTTTCTGGTTAAAAATTCAGCTTCAATTTGATTTTCCGCTTTCCGTCACGATGTTCACGGAGATTTTTTGGACTTCAACACTGAACAAAAAGCCTCAAAAAATTCCGAATTCATCCGAAACAACTACATCTTGCGCTATTTAAAGGCACATTCGAAAACTACAAAAAACAGCAGTTTTAAACGCAAAAATTCACTTTTTCGATGTTTTCGGTCACCTGAGCGAAAAAACAAAACAGTTTCACCGTACCAATGTCAGTTTTGGTCTATTCACTTTATATGCTTGAGGAAAACCACCACTTCAGACAGATTTGAT
Source organism: Oscheius myriophilus (assembly GCA_964057215.1). Taxonomy (NCBI): domain Eukaryota; kingdom Metazoa; phylum Nematoda; class Chromadorea; order Rhabditida; family Rhabditidae; genus Oscheius; species Oscheius myriophilus. Next base: position 205,990 of record OZ059904.1, read on the forward strand.
CATTTTCGAAAAATTACAATACCCTACCGTAACCCAGGCCAAAAAAACGATTCTGACCTAAAAGTTCCGGAATGGCGTATACAGGTCATAGGAAGGTTATAGACCAAATTGGAGCCAAAACGGAGACCGTGAACTGTTTTCTAAGACAGTGACTTGCTCGAGTTTCCCAGATACGCTATCTTATTACTCTGTCAACGAGGTAACCCATTCGGTAGATCACAAGCCTCACTCTTTCGCTCCCAACGCTTTCCGTCGCAAGACCCACCGTCTCCTGTCCTCCTCTTCCATTCTGCTGGCCTCCTGGCGAATTCTTTCGGATCGTTCCGGAGACATCTCTCGACTGAAGCCGAACCAACTCTTCACAGCGCTTCCGACGCTCTTCCTCCTCTGGCGATCTTTACTACTCGTACTGGCCTCTCTCTTCTGGATGTAGACTTCCGAGCCGGGTGGGAAGGGATGGGGAGTTTCTGAAAATGAAGCAGTTTTGTCAATTTGAACTTAAGTCTCGCGGGCCTCTCTCTCTCTCTCTCTCTCTCTCTCTCTCTCTCTCTCTCTCTCTCTCTAAATCCCTCCACCTACCATAATCCTTTCCTCCCTGCGACTTCGTCTGCGTGTTGATGCTCTCCATGCTCAGAGACCTTCGCGGAGCCGCCGCTTCTAAAGCCAAATCTTCATTATTTACACCCTCATTCAACCACTACCAGGTGTGAGGTACTGTCCACCCACAGGTGCTCCCTTAGGCTGACTCGACGACGATGAAGCTGGTGAGCGTGGGTGCACCGATTGACTACGTGCGCGTGCCGCGGCGCGTTGCGACGCGCTCCTCGTCGACTGACCGTGGAAGGATGACGTCATCGGGGAGGCAGACATGGGCGGTGCTAAAGCGAAAAAGCCATGCAAAATCAAAAATCGTGCAGGGACCCACCACTCGTCTGTCGCTGGTGCTTGATATCCTGGAACAGCCGGATGTGGTTCGGGTCGTTGGAGGTGCGCATGCCGCGTTTCTCACTCATACTCTTCCGCGTGGGAGCCTCGCGGTCGAACGCGTCTGAAGCGGCTTCCAAGTCGTCGGCTCTGAATCAATCGATTATCGATTAACTAACAAAAGTCCTACCTTGTGACATCGCTGGTGACCGAGCTCCGACGGCCTTCTGATGACTGGCTGAAGCGGAGGGAGATCGGTGAAGGGGTAGCGATGGCGCTCGAAGAGTAGGCAGACTCGTGGTGGTGGTCAAGGAGCAGAGAGGTCTCGGCGAAGATGCCCGACTTGCGATGGATCCCAATTCTGAAAATAATTTAGATAAAGATAAGCAATGCCAAAAGGCGGGTCCGATCTATCAGTTGTACAATTTCCTCGGTTGAGCTTATACGGTTTTTAGTCAGCCACCAAGCCGTGGTCGTATTTATGTGAAAAACTAGCATTGAACAAAGGCAACTGACATACCCACCCATAACTTTTTAGGCTTTAAAATGGGATAGCCACCCTTAACTTTGTGTCTCATTGAACAAAATTAGCCCCTAACCACCCTTGTCAATCACCCATTCGTAGTGTCAACCACCTTTTACATGGGTAAACCACATGTACACTCCCGATGGGTAAAACAAAGCCGTACAAGAACATGTCCTCCTCAAAACTACCCTTGTGCGTACGAGAAAAATAGGGGTACCCTATGCAGATGTTAATATATTCCAAAGCATTGTATTGTCACGCGATTCCAACTTAATATTCCAAACTTGGAGTGACCCTTAGGGTCCACCTACACCTTGGAAGCCCAACCAAAATAGCCCGTCGCAATTTTAAGTTTTCGGCGAATTTTGTTAAAGAAGGTGGCGCGTCGCAAATTTTCGAAACTTTTCATAAGAGAAGGAGGCTTCGCAAAGTTGACACCAGCGGCGGATCGCCCAAGTATGGTAGCGGGGTAGAGCCGAAGTGGATTTCTCAATTGGGACATGTCGACTGTGGGGTTTGCGTAAAAAGAGCCCCACCTGCTGCCTTTTATGTATTTTGAAGCCCCTAAACGTGAGTCTTGTCGACAACTCATGACTACCCAAAGATTTGTTTTGAAAAACAAAAACGCGTATAATGCCCGCAAACCCTACTTCGACGGTTCTAGAAAATGAATCAGAATCTTGTGATGGTGATACCCATAATTATAGCTGTCAACAAGTTGGAATCATGCGAATGAAATTAGAAATTAGTCCTTAATACAGTACTTTATCGTACCGATCTGTGCAAAATTACTTTAAAAGTCACCGTAACTTATGCGTACCATGACCCAAGGCCCAGTGTTTCATGGGCGGTTTCATGGGGGATACACTACCCACGTTTTTGCTAATGCTTTGATCAACATGGCGAAGGCCCAGCTGCTCCCCAAATGTGGTTACCGCACCATCTTTACTGAGCATACCTAACAGAGTTCGACGACGTTCCCAGCGCCTTGAAACATCCGGAGATCTTCGAACTGGCGACCTGGTTCGAGTCGCCGTCCAGCCGTTCGCCCCCAATCGCCACAATCCTATCGTCGACCCTCAGCCGGCCGTCCTTATCCGCCGCTCCACCGTGCAGTAACTGAAATACGCTCTGTTGCTACAGTATCTTTAAAAACCCACCGCTTTCACGAAAATACCGCAGTCCTGGCGAGATTTGTCCGATCTTATCGTCACTCTGGCTTTCAGACGGATCCCAAGTCCCGCCGATCCGGTGCTGTTCAAGGGGATCACGTACTCTTGCTCTTCAAAATCCGGCGGTTTCGGCGAGTAATTGTTCTCCCTCGGTGGTAGTTCCCTCAGCGGAACAACCGGTGCTGCGGGCGGCTCCGCTCCGTCCTTTTCATCTTTTCCAGGCCCTAAAATTAGTAATAAAGTTTAAGACGCCGTCTCCAGGTCTCCAGGTACTGTCTTAGGAAAGAGTTGTTAATCTTATTATTGGCCCAAAATTGACCTATTACCTTCTTAGGACTCATATAGGCCCTTTCTGAACAGTATCGATTTTTTGACCCAGATTACGGTAGGGTACTGTAAATTTTCAAAATTGGTCAAAATGACTAAAACTAGTGTTCGCTTGAAAGCTTATGCTATGAAAAGATCAAATCCGTAACGAAAGCGGCGAAAATGTCGTGCACTTCTACACAGGAATCCTAAAACCTCGAAAAAGGGATTTTTGTCCGTTTCGAATTTCAGTTTTTCGCATTTTTCGACCTTTGACATAAAAGTTGTGCAGGATGGCATGCTAATCATTAAATTCTACGTGTTTTGGTGCACATTTTAAAAAATCGAAGTCTAAAAAAACTTCGTGACCTTCATAACGAAAAAAAGATTTTGAAGATGAATCTCTTTGAACTGGAAAAAATTCAAATTTGGTAGGTCAAAAATATTTTCTGCTCTAAAATTGAGCCCATCTCAACAAAACACTCTATCTGTCATTGTGCTAAGATAAAAATGTTTTATGTAGGTCGAAAAAAGCGAAAAACTGCACTTTTAACAGCAAAAATACATTTTTTTCGAGGTTTTAGGATTCCTGTGTAGAAGTTCACGATATTTTCGTCAACTGAGTGATAGATTTGACTTACTAACTACTTAAGCTATCAACTAAACATTGATTTCAGTCATTTTGACTACTTTTCAAAGTAACTCGGGTCAAAAATCGATATTGTCCTAAAAGTTTCAACATGGCCCTAGTGAGGTTATACACCAATTTTGGGCCAATTCTAGGACTATCGACTTTTTCCTAGCGATAAGACAGTGGCCTTAACGCTGTCGCTTGAATCTTACAGAGACTTAAGCTACAAACTACAATTATCGGCCGGACAGCCATTATAAACGGGCCGGCCCGCGACAAAGTATGAAAATGCCCCACCTGTGACTGCCTCCTCCGCTCGATTCTCCTTATCCTCATCCGCTCCAACACGGGACACCAGGAACGCTACCGTATCCCCAACCGCAGCCCTCTTTAATCTCTCCACAACTTCCGGCTGCGTCATGTCGGCCGTTCCTTCGCCATTGACCTCCAGAAGACGATCTCCGGCTCTCAAATGCCCCAAGGCCACTCCGCTCGGCTTCACCGTTCCGATGTAGAACAATCGCTCGCCGGCAGCGGTCTCTCTCCCAGTCACTGTGAATCCGAAGCCAGCGGAACCTGAAATGATGAAATAAGAAACTGGAACTTCCAAAAAGCGAAAACTAATAAGAAAATTTGAAATAATACCCACTTTTGGTGAGATTGACGGTGATGGTCTGGCCGATGGCACGAGTGTTGGCCTGTTGAAGAGCTGACTGAACTGGCTTGCGCTGGGAAGAGGAAGCCGTCGTGTTTCGCTCATTCACTCCGATGTCGTCCTGAAAAGAAAGTATTAAAGTTTTAAAAAGTACCAAAGCTAAAAGTCAAAAAGAACGTTAAAAAGATAAATACATGGGCGTGGACATACAGGGCGAAGCTCCGTCACTGTGAGCGACACTCCTCGCCCTTTGAAAAATAGCAGATACCCCCTCTCATTAGAAAACTTCAAAGCGAGACCCCCACACCGTCATAGTCGTGGTGGCACTTTGTATGATACACAAAGAATAAAAATTGGCTTATGCTAACGGCAAGAGCATAAAAAAACAACGCGGCAACAACAAAACTTTAAAAAAAAAGTGCGGCAAACGGCAAGCTACGAGAACAGTGTGCGGGATGGGGCAAAACTGTATACACTATGCCCAAAAATGTGGCCGGTCAGGAAACGGACTCCCGCAACGAAAACCACTTTGAGTTTTGCTAAAACTTGTTTTTGGAGGGACACGAGATACCAGTTGGAAGGCCGTAGAAAACAAAAAAAAAACAGCTGGCGGCAAACCCAAAACCGTATAGCTGGCGACAAAACAATGCGGCACACAGGAAGGCTGGCATTAGCAATAGAAAAAACTAAGAGAAAATTGTGTGGGAAACCGCAAACGACAAAACAAAACATACGGCAAACGGTAAAGTTACGAAAAAAACGCCAACGTCAATCCTAACACCACGCGGAAAACGACAACGATTCTGGAAAACTAAGCGCAAAGCGACAAAGTTATGTGAAAATTCTCCGGTAAACGGGAATGCAAACAAAAAAGTGCGACAAAAGGCAAAGAAAAGGCAAAAGGAGCGGGTAACCCGAAAAACCGTGCAGATACAGGCAAAGACACGAACTATGCAGCCGCGATAAAACCATACGGCAACAGGTTTCATTTAAAAAAAAAAAAAAAACGGTGCGGCGATGTAACTACCAGAAATCATGTGGCAAACGTCAAGAATGCGGAGAAACCGTGGCCATGGCAAGTCCAAACGAAAACCATGCAGCAAACGGCAAGGCTACGTGAAAAACGGGCAAAAACCAACAAACCTCATTAAAAGTGGCGATATTCCTGTCGATGGTCAGTGTGGGCGCCGCCTTCTCCTGCAAATCGCTGAGGTAGGCCCTCGCCCGGAGGATCGACATCTGGAAAATTCTTTTGATCTACCGTATCCCTTCCACCGTACCTGGTAAACGGGTCTTCCATCGATCGCCACTATCCGATCGGTTGTTTTCAGACGGCCATCCCGGCCAACTCTGCCATCCGTGTCGATTTTCACAATCTCCAGGCAGGTGAGGTGGGCGGACGAAGACTTGGAAGTCGGCTGGTCGTAGATTCCATTGATCTGAAAGAGAGAAAATAAAAACACGCCTTAAAAACCGTGCGCAAAACGGCAAAAACTGCGTGTAAATTGGAACAAATCTCCAAAAACTGCAAAAAATCCCCACCTCAAGACCCATTGGACCCTTCTTCTCATCGAGGAACGTGATAATCGTCTCATTCGGAGCGTCTTCGAGGAAATGAAGGGGGACCCTCTGCGACACCGACGGCTGGCTGGGAGCTGTGGTGACAGCTGGCTGCCGGGAGTCCTCCAACCGATCCTGTGCCTCGTAGAATGCCTCGCTGATTCTCGATTTTCTCGCCGAATTTCTCGCAAAACGGCCGGAAGACTGCCGTTCCGAGTCCGTCAGTCGTTTCTCCACCTCTGAAAATGGATGTTACGAGATAGGATATTTGAGTCCAAAATTTTCAATTGTTTCACTTAGTAATTTAAAGGGAAGATCATATAATTTAGGTGATATTAAAGCTCTAAAGTGAAAAAATGTGCTGTTTGACGTACTGTCCGAACCAGACCTTTAAAGATAAAAATTCAAACAGATATGATTTGATCACCTGTTTCCGAAGGTCTGAACCAGTCCTTTAAACGCGCAGAACCATACCCGTTTAAAGGACTGATTCAGGTTTCGCTTTTCGACCTAAAATAAACTATATTTAGAAACTGCCCACGGCAGTTGAGTAATACCTTCGAAGTTCCAAGAATCTGCGCTCCATTGCCAAAAAATTATCATTACGAAAGCCCCGCCCCTTTTGAGGCAGGGATGAGTAAGCTACATCTTCCGTGTTGAGCGATCCGCACGCCGGGGTTCTCACGGACCGTGCCATTTGGAAAATTTTGGACGGCACGGCCAGTTTACCTTGGACCACCCAGCGAGATTGCCACCCACACGACCCGGGTTCGACCCCGGTCGGTGACATTCTTTTTTGTACGACTAATATTGACTTATATATGTTAGTGAAAAACATTATAAAGTAATTTAAAGCAGTTGAAAAAACTATTGTACCGATTTATAAAAACGTTTTATTTTCATAAACAGGCCGGCCGAGCCGCCCAAAAAATCTCTCGGCCCGGCCCGTCATTCGAGAACCCCGCCCCACGGTCGGTACGACCTTTGCTTTTTCAACCTTTAATTGTAATAGTACGGTGCTTCCACGGTAACAAAAAAAGACGTCATATTGTGTCCTATTGACACCAAATACGGTACGTCAACCACCAAAAATGTAAATCATGAAGGGGAAATTCCGGATATAGCGCAAACTTTTAGTCCATAGTTTTCTACGGTATGTATGCTCCATTGCCAAAAGCAAACTTGTAATAAAAAAGAACCCCCACCTGGACTGAGAGTCACTCTGTGAGTCCTGCTCGGCGTGGAAGTTTCCGATCTCATCGACGAACGAATGGGCGGCGAACTGGAGGAGGCCCCGTCCGACGGCGTCGTTACTCTAATACCGTTGTCTGAAAACCTTTCGGTTACACAAGTTTAACAAAACTTTAAAATTGAATTTTAAAAAACCAACCTGGTATCCTGTCAAAGTTCTTCACTTCCACCACGCTGTCCTTGATTCTTCCTATCATCGGTGAGCGGCCGTAGGTCGCAGGAACCGCATTGCGGCTCTGGTTAGGGAAATCCATCGACGAGGAGGAGCTTATGGCGGAGGTGTAGAGGGGAGGAGGCACCGCTGCGTGAACCGAGGTGGGACGGACTGAAATAAAGCTTAAAAAAAATCATATTTCTCAATTGTTTCATGCGGGGAAGCAGAAAATGTATGAGAAAAGTAAATTTAATCCAATATTAAATGAAGAAGTACCTCAACCAACCGCAGGGTGTACAACTCTGCCTTGAAATGGACGAAAAATGGCGTAAAATGGCTAAATTACGGAACTATATAACCTCAAATAGCCGAAAATGCATACTTCACAGTTATTCAAATTCTAGTCTAAATGCTCCGCAAATTGGGCGGCTTTTGGCAGTCTCAGGCCGCAGAAAAGTCAAATAACCACCATTCTTGCAAGGCGTATCAAATACACGAGGTTTCAACATCGATGAGTAAGGGTGGTTTCGAAAAAGGTAGTAAACACGGAAATTTTGCACAGGTGGGCGGGTTTCATCCCAGAGTGAAGACAATTCCGCACAACCGTATTTTCAAAGGTCTATTCGCAATAATTTTCCAAGAATATTACTCCCAGAAGTGATTTGACATCCTGAATCCGAATAACGCATCAATTTTTGAATAATGACCGTTTTGCGCGACCCGACTCCCCCAAATAGACTCGTGGCGCGACCCCCTCAACCGAAAATTGCGGTCGATGTTTTATGTGTTGCAAAAGGAAGGTTAACGGCTAAAATGATGCCATTTTGGGAGCTACTGACACCCGGCTGCTATTAAATACGGAATCCAAACTACCAAGTATGGAACATATAGCTTTCAAAAACAAAAGGATGCGTCAACGGTAAAAATAACATAATTTCGAACCCTACTGACATCCAGCTGGCACAAAACACGGTAAACCACCCACGAAGAATGGAACGTAATCATATTGTTCAAAGAGCCCACGAAGAAGTAAGAACTCCGCACTAGATATAACATAACACTTTCGTCCAAGACTGGAACATTGACAGTCAAAACGGATACGATTTCTCGGTCCAACTGCCAATTTTTTTGAGACTCTTTGAGCCAAAATCGAAATTTCGAAAAGTGAAGTAACAAAAAAATATATAATAAAAATCAGATGCCCACCTGGCCTGACTCCACCAGATCGTGGCAGAGGGGAAGAGGTCAGCGGCCCTCCAACCGCCGACGAGTTGAACGACGACGTGGACGAGGTGGGGATGGGCGAGAGGACCTGATACGCCGGCAGACCACTGCCGTTCGGCGACTGCTCGTCGTAAATGGCCAGGATCTGAAAGTAAAAGTACATTTGTAAAGTTAGAATTAAAAAAAGTGTCAATTTGCAGCCGAGAACGCCGGGCGGAAGACGTTATCAGAGCGACGGGCTACCTGGTCGCGTGACTCATCGAAAACGTCGGCCACTCGGTCGTCCGGGTCGAGAATTCCTCCGTCTCTCAGGCACTCCAGATGGACGATACGCACATCGGCGTCTGGCTGAAAATGGGGGAGATACTAACCGTCACAAAGTCGCCCGAGTGCGAGTTGGAACCACCGCCAACAAGCGGCTGACGGTAGGAGGTGGTCATGACGGCTGCGAAGGAGACATGCGCTGAAGAGCCCAGAGGTGAGGGAGAGAGGGAGAGAGAGAGAGAGAGAGAGAGAGAGAGAGAACTGTTTAGGGAAGAGGGTTCAAACTGGGTGTACCCAAAAGTTTGCTAAAAACGGGGGTGGGGTTCGGGTCTTTCGGACCCCGTAAATATGATTCTTATGTCAATAGGACAAAGGCAATGTATTTATTTCCAAACTGGAAAGTGAGTAACAAAAACTAGAGTACACTAAACCGAACGTTCAAGAAACAGCGAAAAGGTCAAGGAAATGATAAGAAACGAGTGTTTATGACCGAAGAGAAATTGATAAATGATTAATTCTATGATTTATAATAGACATCTTGTGAGTACGCAAATTGGATATTTTAAGCTTTTTTCAAAAAAGGAGCCATCGTTTTCATACAAATGTAATACAATTGTATACAGGAAACATGGTAATTAAGGGATCTTGATTTTTTGAAGGGCGCGTGTTGCTTTGGTAAACGGGGGCGTTGGCCAAAATGCGGTTCAACCCAGGTGGGCCATAGTTTGTAATTACAAACTTTTTATGTCAAGAGGGGTTGTCGACGGTCCAAATAATCGCTTACCCAAAAATTGATCGATTACACATGAAAATCAATCGACATTATAGTATTTGGCTAAATTATACCAAGGGGGTGCAATAGAATCGAACTGCCAACTTCAAGCCCACCTCTGATTGTGGGACTCACTCGGGGGGGGGGGGGGGGGGGGGGTGAGCAATACTTTTTTTGACACCCATATTCATTGAGCAAAACTCGGTAGACAAGCCCATAAACCAATCAATAAACCATGATTATTGTGGAATCGAACTACAAGCTACAATCTTTCTCGTCAAAAAAGAACAAACAAAGGCAGAAAACTTTTGATGTTTTTCTTGGAACCCTTCTCTTGTGATCTTATCCGGGGCCAAATAATTCGAATTGTGGTGGGTCAATCCTAAAAAATGGTCAATTGGCTTTCCTTTCGATGAACCTATTTGACATTCCCAACAAACCCCAAGAATGCGGAATGATTAGCTAGAAAACAACTGTCAAATTCACGTTTCAACTTCAAATAATATAAATGGATAAGGGGTGCTTGAGATGACACACTGTTCACAGAAATATGAGAAATTGGCTCCAGTAAGCCAGATTCTCCAATGAATTCTCAATAATCGGGTTAAAAACAAAGAGGTGTGCGAAGAGACTTGGATGGTTTTCATATAAAAACGGGGTTTCACACGAGAATTCCTGTGTTTCTGAATGTTTGGAACGCCTACACTATCAAATACAAAAATCAATGTGTTTTCGGGGACAATTTCAAATCTGCTGGTGTTAAATCGTTCTGGCAAGACGAAGGGGTGCCAAATAGCCCGTTTACGACGGTTTCTGCTCCCAGAGACGCAAAAGTCCAGGAGAAAACATCGTAACTGTGGAAAACCGGCGCAAATGATCAATACGCGTGGTTGGTGATAGAACGAATGCAAAAGTCAACAACTCGAGCAGCCCAGTCAGGCAAGAGACAGTCGTACTTTTGGGGTCACCGGGTGTTCGGTTACAAAGGGGGTCACCGGGGCGGTCACCTGCGGGTGGCAGGAGCAGTCGGAGAAACATTGCGCAAACAAAACAATGCGCATCTTCTACGCGACGATCGATTGTTGGTGGTGACCGTTCGGAGGGGGCGGCGCACTGTGCAAAAAGGAAGCAAAAGAAGGACGCAATTGCGAGGTCGGAAAAAAGGAACACGGGGCCATCTGCGCAGAAAGAGAGAGGCAGGTGCGGATTAGGCTAATGAGCAAGACGATCGGGCGAATTGCGCGAAAGGGGTGAAATTACCTACTGACAAGGTACCGCTTACCGGCGCGTTGTTGGGCCGCTCAAAAAAGCAACACCGCACTGAAGAAGGAAAATGCCGAACCGCTTAGCGGCTTGTCAGCTATCACTTCAACAAGAGGTATGACTGCTTAGCGCCTCATTCGGGCGTGTTGTGTGCCAAAGAACAGATTGATTTGTTCGGTTTTCTACACAGTCTATTTACATTAAGCAGAATTCAGCCTTTTGAGTTTGTTTCTCGAAGTAAAACGATCGGGGGGAATTGCGCGAAAGGAGGGAAATTAGCTACTGACAAGGAGTAGGAACCGCTTAGCGGCGCTTTGTTAGGCCGCTTGGCGAAATACTCTAACATGCGATAACATAACATGTTGAGGGGTCGCGCCGAGCCAAATTTCTTACTTGGGGGGGGGGGGGGGGGGGGGTTACGCCATTCGTCGAATGTGTAATGGGGGAGGGGGTCGCGCAAAGGGCCCCACGGGTACCTTGTTCATGTCTGTTCGAAACAAAACACGGCTCGTATGTTAACCTGCCTGTTGTTTTCACAAGTTTCTTTGGTATAAAAACCAATATATTTCCTGGCACAACTCTGGGAGTCTGTGAATGCAACAGAAAATTTATTAAAAGTGTTCTTGTGCAGAAAAACCACCGTAGGCATTTCAACGAAAATCTGTGAATATGAGAGAAAATTTGTCAAAATTCGTCTGCAAAAGGCTGCAGAAAACGAAGCAGTAAACGATGGTAGTGAACACTTTGCACATATGCAGAAGGAATAGTTCAGCAGCGCCGGAACAGGTCACATAAGCTGATTTTTCGGGCTTAGCCCTGTTTGGTATGTGAATGCCCGCCTTTTCGACCGAAATGCGCTCTTCGAGGGATTTACTTGCAAAAGTCTTCTTCTGTGGAAGCAGGGAATCAAACTTGTGATTCAAAGAAAGTTTCAAAAGTTGTTTGTTCGGAATGGTCCGACTTTTAACTCTTCTGGATGATAGTTTTAACGAGACAGAAAAACGTTTTGAAAAAAACGCCTAAAACTGGAATAAAATGGTGCCAGACAAGTGATTTACGCAGAATTTGGTGCGTATTACACCAAAATGCCGCTAGTTTTCGGACAAGGCGGGGTCACCGCCAGGCTAACCAATAAAGGTCATAAAACAACGTCGCCGAGAAGCCAATTGGCTTGCGCAACAACGCGGGTTACACCGGGGTTCGTAAAAGGAACCATTCGGTACCATCAACATTCTTTCGTTAATCGACTGTTAAGGAAGGACTGCCTGAGTTGATGTCCACAAAAATAACTAGGTCCAAATACAGATTTACGGAATTTCCGAGAAGCAATGAGAAATTCCGGGAGGAAAGCCTTCTTATCTTCTTCTTTCGTTCGAAAACAAACTAGGCGGATTCCGAGGAGCCAGCTGATGTGAATCACACGAAAGATCTCGAGAGCAGTCCGAAGGGTTATGGGCAAACACTGACGCATTTTTGGGGGCGCATGGCCAACCAGAAATCAGTTACCCTCCGAATTCCAATATTTTTGCATTATGAACGTTTGAAATTATAAATAATGTAAAATTCTGTTCAAAACCCCTGTGAAACAAAGCTCTAAAAGAGCAAATACACCTGTTCAAACAGAGAATGCCGGGCATTTTTTGATAAAACGATTGTAAAAGGATGTAAAATGCAAATATCTGTGGGTTTAGTGTGTTTACACATATTCAACAAGGTTTTGAGAGCTAAGGGAATGACAAACTGTGAAAAAACCAAATTTTTAAACAAAAATATAATCCACCACTAAATTGGTCCCACAACGAAAAATCAAAGAAACTCTAAATATAGCCAAAATTAGCCAAAAATAGAGAAACTGAACAGAGAATTTACCGTTTAGCAAAATGCAAAATTCCCAAACTATTGTCAAGTCAAAAATGGGAAAAAATTCAATTTACAAAAAGTACAGTAGGGGAGTACTTTTTTTTATATATTTAAAAAGGTTCCACAACGAAAAACCAGGATTTCCAAAATGCAGATTAGGTCAATTTAAATTTTTTTTTTTAAATTTGCGAAAAAAAAACATATTAATCGTTTAAATTTTAAGCAAACAGGGAATCTTCGTACAAATTCACAAAACTGTCGGTTTCCGTCCCGAAAAAAATCGGTTTAATAACTTTTTTGGCGGAGGCGTCGCAAAAATGCCCACAAAGAGACGTTCTTTTGTACGATTAGCGTGAATCACAATCGATTTGGGGATGGAAACCCGCCATTTATTCGTCTTTTTGGGGTTAGGAAGCCAAAAAAATAACATTAAAAATGCAGATTTCAAAAATAATTTCATTGCAAACACCATCCATTTTCTTAGAGATTTCGATATGAAACTTTGAATAAAAAAAATTCAAGTATTCCACATCTATCTCGACATCTAGCTACTTTCTTTGATAATTTATGAGCAAAATTGAAGTTTCAAACATTGAAACGTGTTAAAAACAGTACAAATGCAACAAAACTTGCATGATTGTGGGTATAGGTATGCAGAAAAGAGAATTAGCCATGGCGGCGGCGGCTCACCTCAGGCACCTGTGTCTGCGTCTCCCACCTCCATAATAGGAAGCGGCACTATTTCTCACAGGTAGGTTGGATCTGCGCCCTCCGCCGCTTGCCCCACTCTCTCGTCGGGGGCACACGGTGACCCCGCCGGGAATAACGGTACCAAACACGGCAATCAGAGCGCGTCCACACCTGATAATCGAGTTCGTAGATGGGTTCGAGGGTTGGAGTAGCCGAAGTATTACCAGGTAACTGGGTTACATTTTAAAATTTCCTGGGTTTTTTACCAATTTTTCTTACGATTTCCAGCAAAAATGTTAGCACATGACCAGGGGTCCCAGAGTTGTTTGAGAAAATTATATATGTTCATACATTGTCAAGCTCCGCCAAAAGCGGCAGTAGGGGGTGTCGCAATTTTAAGATTTCGGCAAATTTGTTAAAGAAGGAGGCCCGTCGCATATTTTTGAATTTTTCGATAATTATGGGGACCGTCGCAAAATGGACCCCCGCGGTTGGGTGCCCAAGTATGTATATGTTTTATACCAGTTTCAACCATGGAATTAGTGCAAACACGTTACGTTCAGCTATGGGTTTGACCCAGGTACGTGACCCAGTAAAATTTTCTGTTTTGTTTCGAATAGACAGGGTTCGACCACAGCTCGACGGGGAGGGATAAGCTAATGTTTGTAGCGATCACAAACAAGCCAAGTTTAAGTTATAGAATATTATTTGTACAAAAAAGAATTTCACCGACCGGGATCGAACCCTGGTCGTGTGGGTGGCAATTTGACTGGGTGGTTCAAATAAACTGGCCGGGCCGACCAAAATTTTCCAAATGGCCCGGCCCGTGAGAACCCCGGTTTTTCCACCACGAGAAAAAAATTTACGAACGTTACGTATTTTTTTGGCGTTACCGCGGGATAAGTTGCACAGTTCCATTACACCGTTTAGGGGATTCAGACCATACACAGCCGTCATAAACCAATTTTCAAAGGTAAGGGGGTTTCGTCGCTACGGAGAAGCTACGGAGACATGCTCGCAAAGGTGCCGAGGACTTATAGTAAACCCCTAAACCTATGTGTTGATCAAAGTGGAACCGAACCGTAGGCTCTCGAAAGGTGCCCCGGATTTATAGCAAACTCCTGTGCAAACTCATGTGAAACTAAGTTTGATCGAAGTGGAACCGAACCTTTTATCCGTAGGATCTCACGTTCCTCAAAGTTTGTTTCGAGCCAGGTCGTCATAATTTTTTAACGAAGGGGGGGGCCTAGCAAATGTTGCTAAGCAAAGCGACAATGGCCACACGCCATCTAGGCTATGTAGCAATGACTGCGTCGAGGAACTTTTGATTCGGCCAAAGTGCTGTGTGTGTGTGTGTGTGTGTGTGTGTGTGTGTGTGTGTGTGTTTGCGAAAACTTCCGTTATATGGCAACACAACAATGCCCGAATGGTATCGGAACGCACGCAAATTGGCGTCGATCAGTCGCCATTGCTCGACACGTCGTCACAGTGGCATTCAAAATTGGCAAAATGGGGAGCAACAGCAGAGAGATTGGAGAGTAGAGAAAGAGAGATACATAGGGAAAGAGAGAGAGAGAGAGAGAGAGAGAGAGAAAGAGAGAGAGAGAGAGAGAAACAAGAGAGAGTAGAGGGCATTACAGTAATCACCCTCACTAAGGGCGCCGCGTCAGCAATCTGTCGCTAATTAGCATGCCATTTAGCATGGATGTGCAACAGGAGGGGTCGAATTACGCGTACAGGCCGCCCATCCATCATTGCTTTCATTATGCATGCGCCGTTCGTCATGACCACACGTCCTCCTGTCAACAATAGGCTTCACGGGCCAGCCCGTGACAATCCACCGCGTGTGGCACCGGGCCGCCCGTGATCCTTTTCCACTCGAGACCCACCTTTCCAGTCGCTTTTTTGTACCGCTGCACGGTCAGCTCCGCCAATTCAGCTACCGTCATCTCCTCATTCGGACAGGGGACGACCAGCCGCACGGCGCCGAAGTGCACCGTCACCTTCCTCCTTTGCATGTGCACTGAAAAATTTACAATTTCTAAAGAAAGCACCTAAAAATCTAGGGAAAATGAGTATATTGATAAGAAACTACTTCAATTTGGCGGTTTGGAATGAAGAGCGAAAAAACGCTAACAAGGAAGACAGTGTGTGTACAGTCATATGATAGGGTGATTCATGGCGCTCGCGCGTTCGTCAGAAGGGAAAACAAAACTTTTACGGAGTCGAGGAAAAGGCGAGAGGCTGTCAACAAGAGCTTTTCATAGGTTTCTACCAGCATACAGTTCAAATCGAACCGAGACAACAAAACAATAGAATAAAAGCAACGTCAAGCGACAAGTGTTAATTAGCATAACTCTATTAAGATGGGAAATCACCTAATTACTTTCTGATGGGCACCAATAAAACGAAAGGGTCAGAAATTTTGGTATACGGGCATCCGTGGGCATACCTCCGCCACTCGGGTCTCGGAAACACCCTCTTTGAAAAATTGATCATGGAAGAACCTAGTGAAAGCATAGAACATGCCCTGAATTGGGGTAAGAATCTGCGGAGGGGGGGGGGGGGGGGGTGCGCCGGGGAAAATCGGGACCCTGAGTCAGGAGAGGGGTTTTCGGGGGGGGGGGGGGGGGGGGAGCTCCGCCCGGACCCAGCTGCACCCACCAATTTAGGGTATAAAGTAAAGTAAAGTTTCCCCCGTATCAAGGTTTGTAGGGTATGGCATAGAAGAATGAGCCCCCGCAGTAGGGTATAATTTAGGGTATGTAGGGTATAATTTAGGGTATGGCATAGAAGAAAGAGCCCCCGCAGTTTGGGTCATACTTGGCCAACCTCCGCGGCGGCGAGGGTGTCGCAGTATGACTTTCAAAAAAATATTGAAAAGGGAGGTGGCCCACCGCTTTTTTACAGTTTTCTAATAGAGGGGGACTGTCGCAAAAGGTTCGGGCCGAGTGCGGTATGACATGGTACACTAATAATGCATTATTGAGGTTAGTAAGATGCATTAGGGATGTATGAAAGTGTATAGTTCGTGCCAAAACTACTTCGGAACAACGTGCCAATATTTTGATGTTGTTCCTAGAGAAAGCGTACCATATAGGATACTCAGGGCGTGTACGCAGTCAAATCGGCCGAAGTAGATTTGGCGAAGAGTATATACAAAGCTTGACATCAAAAGTTTCACGTTACGCGGGGCTCTGCCCGTATTTCCGGCGTGTACGTGTGGCATGGCCCAAAATGTGGGCATAGTCCCGGGCGACTGTCTGAGACACCTAGGTGAAACGTTGTGTGGAAGAATAATATGCCGATACCGATACGCAAGTTTCACCCAAATATGAAAACTGCCCGCCGGGGGGGGGGGGGTTCCGGAGGGATAGGTACCATGCTTACGTATGAGAGAAACCCCTCCTATTCGAACTCATAGAAAAACATCGACGGTGACTTTCCGATGAGGGTCGAGCCGAGCTCAATCTCTCACTTAGGGGACTTGCACCATATGTGTAATGTGGGAGGGGAGTAGCGCAAACGAACCCCTAGCATAGCTTCTTTATGTATGTTCGAAATCTTCTTAGGCGAAACCCTACTAGGCTTCGGCTTGCTTCTCTTTAACTCTACACTACCGTACTTGAGAAGAGCCTGAATATGAAAAGTACTGAACCACAGCACATCTCGAGAGTCTATATCCGGATTTTGGCAGACGAAGGGTAATAAACACTATGAATGTCCGATTTTAAGGGTGTTTAGAGGATACCGGTGTTTAATCCGGCTACAACTTGCCTAAGGGTTCCAAAGTTAAGGGTACTTCCACAATGTTAAGGTCAACTCAGAAATAAGAGTAGGCGTGAGAGGAAGAGAGATATGAACAAGAGCAAGAGAAAGAGAGAAGGAGAGAGAGACGCAGAGTGGAATACGAAAAGTAGCTAAAAATAGAACCAACCGCATGGAACGAGAAGGAAGAGAGAAGTGAGACAACAATGAGGGGAAAACCATATTTGCATCTTCACGCTCACGTAAGACTCGTAGGTTAAACCGAAAGAAGAGTCGGAGTACGTAAAAATACGCGAAAGACCATCAGCCACGTAGTAAATTGGTCAGAAAGAACAAGTTTTAAAAAGTGTATGTGTGCTGCGCAAATGTGCCAGAACACTTCCTTAATATCATATTTCCACAATATATAGATAGAAACATTGAAAATAGCCCGCACAGTTGTGGAAACCGTTACAAAACTTCTCGAAAATGACGAGTTTTACTGTGTCAAGTGGGGTTCGTCACATTTCAGCAAACGGCCCCCAAATTGGCTGCCGACAATCGATCATTACGAAATGCAAATTTCGCCTGGCCACAGGTAAAGCTGTAAATGTATTGCACAAATGCCCTTGAATGGGTAAATCGTCAGTAATGGTTAAAATAAATCTATTTGGGTAAAATTCGTAATTTAAGGGCCTTTTCGGTACCTTTGGTTAAAGTTTTGGGTCGTTTCGGGACCCAGACGAAAGTGTAAACATAGCAAAACGGTTGTTATGTGGCGGGAGGCATTTCGGGTGGAATGGCATGGAGCGCAAAAGATGTGTGACCACAGAAATACGGCATCTGGTTGGAGACACTCTTGCGGGTGGAACGGATGTTGCCTCCTTTTCCTCTCGCCCTCCCTCTCTCGAAGAATTCCATTAAAGAGGAGGAAACGAGTCAGGAAAAAGTTATCCGGCGGGAGAAGAGTATGCGCAAAAAGGACAAAACACAGCTGGCAGCGAGGGAGAACAAGGTCGCGCGGCGGCGCTGATGGTAAATTAACGAGGTATCG
This sequence comes from Oscheius myriophilus, assembly GCA_964057215.1. NCBI lineage: Eukaryota > Metazoa > Nematoda > Chromadorea > Rhabditida > Rhabditidae > Oscheius > Oscheius myriophilus. Next base: position 224,043 of record OZ059904.1, read on the forward strand.
CAGGGGCTGGCCAAGGACAGTGAGAGAAAATGAGAGAGAGAGAGAGAGAGAGAGAGAGAGAGAGAGAAAGAGAGAGAGAAAGAAACGGAGAGAGATAGGGATAGAGAGAGAGATGACGATGGCAGGAGGGAAAACGAGATCTCCTTTGCAAAAACCTACGAAACCTGACAGCGACACATAAACTCCAAAGCGAAGTTGTTCATATATCTAACTGTACCTCACGAGAGTTCAGGTTTTAGAGAGAAAGAGAGAGAGATGCTTAAACAGCTTTAAATAACTTAATAATGTTTGTTACTTACATATAAGTCAATATTAGTTGTACAAAAAAGAATGTCACCGACCGGGATCGAACCCTGGTCGGGCGGGTGGGAATCTAACTGGGTGGTCCAAGGCCGGGTCGAGCAAAATTTTCCAAACGGCCCGGGCCGGGAGAACCGCGTATCTAACTGTATCTCACGAGAAAGTTCAGGTTTCAGAGAGAGGTAGAGGTAGAGAGAGCGAGAGAGAGAGAGAGAGAGAGAGAGAGAGAGAGAGAGAGAGAGAGAGAGACGTCAGAGCCAAAATCAGGGAGAGACAGGTCCGGCAGGATCAAAGGAAAGCCAGCCGCTTAACTCCTATTAGTCTAGCAAACATTGCTCACGGAGGGATACGTGAGAATCAGGACTCATCCATTGTTTGCCTGAGGTTTCGGGCGAGAAGTAGTGATACTTGAAGAGGTAAAAACAAAGATTTACGCAAAGGCGCATTTACCATTTTCTTATACCAGGCGAGTGGCTTTGTACAACCCAGAAATTGACCGCTTTCCACAAAAACTTGATCGATATTACATAATTTTCTTCAAAATTATACCTATAGGGGAGGGCGGAGGAACACGGGACGTTGAGGAGGAGTTGAAGGAGACCCAAGAGAAGGCGTAGGTCGTAAAAGAGAGGAGGCAGAGAAAGAGGCGGAGGACTAGGAGCAGAGAGGTGAGGCGGAGAGAAAAAGGCGAAGGAGACGAAAGCAGCGGCGGTAGCGTGGGAGGAGGAGGAAGAAGAGGAAGATCAGGAGGCAGATGAGGGAGATGAGGAGGTGAGGAGGAGGTTGACGAAGAGGTGAGGCAACTTGCGATTCAGGCAAGTGAGAAGGAAGAGATAGACCGACAAGAATATATCTAGACCTCTTCGGGGTTCTTACGGGCCAGGCCATTTGGAAAATTTTGGGTCGGCTCGGCCCGATCGGTCTACATTTACCCTGGACCACCCAGTCAGAATGCCACCCACACGACCAGGGTTCGGTTTCGTCGGTGACATTCTTTTTGGTACAACGAATATTGAGTTATATGTTAGTAACAAACATTATTAACTTATTCAAAGCAGTTTAAAAAAATATTGTACTTATTTATACAAAATTTAAAATTTTTATTTTTCATACCCGGGCCGGGCCGTCCCGAAAATCCCTCGGCCCGGCCCGCCATTTGGGGGCCTCTAGTTACAAATCTTCCACTAAAAGCTTTCAAAGAGACGTTACAGGGTGCCACTAAAATTCAAATGCCAGCCGGGTGGTTGCAACAACAAATGGCCATGAATGATCCACGCGGGCCAAAAAGAAACATTAGGCGATAGTGCGGAGCGGCTGGCACGAAGAAGGGCGTGGGAACATTGTGGCAGTCGGCTGGCACTAGTGGACACACCGTAAAACCACCGGCTGGCACATATCCAACCCCCATAAAATCGACAGGCGCCAAAACGTGACACCCGGCTGGTAATAATGAGTGACCTCTCGGAGAGATAATTCCGAGGTGGAAAAAGAGGCAGATTGGTCGAGTTCGCGACACCCGTCTGGCAGTGCATCCAGCCGGCTGGTATTTGATTAGACGAAGCGCCAAGAGCGGCATGTTTGAGAATCGTTATCATTGATTGCGAAGGGCCACGACCTCTCACCTGCACAGAGTGACCCATAACAACGCCTGGAGACTGTCAATAGGAGCTTTCAAAATGTTGATACAAGAGTGAGAAATGTTTCAGGTCCCGCCACGAAGGGCCATTAAAGAAGATAAACAAACATAAGAGAGCCGCAATGCCGAAGGAACTACTGTATTATCCGAAAGGGCCAGACAGTTTTTGTTGGATTCTGTTAGAACTCTGCTGTCATAGCAGACCATGAGCGAGTTTAAGCCAAAATTGTGAGAATCGCCCGGGTCAAAACACGAAGTGAGTTATCCTCTAGCGTTCCGCTAATTGAGTGTAAATTGGCCACGGAAGAACATGAAGTAGCGCCTGCAATTCAACCATGGCAAGGGCCGGCCCGATCCGGCCCCACCCAAAATTTATGCCCAATTTTAATGTAAAAAAAACGGGAAAACGTTTGGCGGTCCGGCCCATTTCCAAAATTTTCTTGGCTCGGTCCAAAATATTGTCACGGTCGCACAAAGGGTATCGCACTTGGAAAAAATTCAGTGTTCATTTTCGGACTTGTTAAGAGCGGAAAAGGCACTGAATGAGATTACAAGGACTATGAAAATGAGATGAAAATAAAAAATAAGACACATAGCCGAAGCAAAATTGAGCTACTTCAATTTTCTTTTCGAGATCTTCACGGAGCAATGTCACCTCACAATGAGCTATTTTTGACCTACCAAATGTAGAAATTTACCTGATCAAAACGATGGAAAATTTCAGATTCAAAGTCGATTTTCGTCATGATGGTGACGGAGTTTTTCGGACTTTAATTTTTGAAAATGTGCAGAAAAATATGGTACATCTTTCCAGTATAGTGGCTTTTTGCAGCCCTTTTATGACAAAGGTCGAAAAATGCGAAAAACTGCAATTTCAAACGTAAATTTTGACTTTTTCAAGTTTTTATGGGTCTTTTGCGAAAGTGCACAAATATTTCACTATTTAACCGATAGATTTGGTGTATTCACGACTGGCATGTTCGATAAATGAATGAACAGTTGAAAATGATCAATGTTGAAAGGCAACAATGCCTCAGGCAAAAAGCGGCCGTAAAAGTAGCAGCTCGCCGGTGGAGTTCAGCACAGAACAACAGATAAGAACCCTGCTGCGTCATCCAAAAAGCCGCATCAAAATAGGAATGGTCGCATGTGCGATTTCACGGAGCTTCTATCCAAACACCAAGCCAGCCTAACGACGAAGACGTGTGGCTGAGTCAAGGGAAGAACACAAACAGAGGAAGGAAAAGGAACGGCGGATGGGAAGGAGTGGACGGCGGTGGTGATGGTGAATCACGGCACGCGCATAAATATGCGACGGCGATATCAGCGGACGAGGAGATGGGAAACGAGCTGACCGCATGGGAATGGACGCCACTGAGAGTGCTTGAACAGTTTTTGTACAAAACATGGTCATTGCTACGTCTCCAATTCTTTTGAAATTTGGAAATTGTTGCCTATAGACTTAAATAGATTTATAGGCCAAATGACCCACTCGCACCTTTGATCCCTAAACCCTTAAGACCTAAACCATAAGTTTATATCTCGGTTCAACGTTAACCAAACCCTAAGGGCTAATACAAAAAAACTGCCCAAATCGGGCTCGGGGTGAATGAATCTTTATGGTATCTAAAATGTTGCCTTGGGGTGGAATTTCACATCGAATTGAATAGCCTAAAAATTAAATTTGAATTGAAAAACAGGTGAAATTTTCTTCACGACAATGGAGTATTTTCGTAGTACAAAGCTCTAACAAAAAATGGTAAAAAGCTCTAATAAAAAGCAATTTTGGGAACAAATACTTTGAGCATTCCAACTCTTTGTTTGACAGAAAAAAACCATTCCAGTAGGATTTTATTGTCAAACGAAAATCTATTTAGGGTAACAGTAGTTGATAAATTTTATGGTATAGGTCCGGTTCAATTCTTTGCCACACACAATTTTAAACAGTGAATTTTCGTGTTTTTTTTTAGAACAGGAAACGATTCTGTATGTTTTTATAAGCAGGAATGCCGAGTGGATTAAAAATGTTTTTGGTTAACGTTGAACGGAGGTATGAACTTAACGTTAAGGTCTTAAGTCTTAAGGGTTTAGGGATTAAATGTGTCTCCTGGAACTTTTAGGTTCAAAAAATCGGCAGATTGCCGAAAAAACCGACTTATATCACAGTGGGTGCATTTGAGTTAAACATTAACGCGTTGGAAAACCCGTGATTTCAAACAACGTTAGCCAAACAACGAGACACAAACACAAAGTAACGGCCAGGAAAACCAAAAAGTGAGCTTGACACCAAAAGATATGTCTTGGGAAGGTTCTACTCCAAATTTCATTGAAATTGGAGATCTTGTATTTCCCCAAGACCTTTGTTGGGCAATAGTTTGCAATTAAAAACTTTTTATGTCTGCAAGATAATTACACCTAGGTGTCATAAAACGTTATGAATAGCTTCTGGAGCCGTGGAGATTCGAAAATTAGCGGCTTAACCTGTGGACAAACAGAGTAGGTGTAACCCTAGCCGCCAGCCGTTATCGACAGGAAGAGGCTAATGTAGGCAGCCGGCTGGCAAAGCAGCTTGTTTATATGAGCAGTAATCAAGCCAAGTGAGAGGGTCACAGAGGATCACCTGACTCACATTAATGAAACTCTTAAAACTGGGGTAACCGGGTCTCTCCCAAATCAACCCCCCCCCCTCTTTTTTTCCAACTGAGGCCCAATCTTCTCCAAATATATTCCAAGGCAAAGGTAATACGTCCGATTTGGCTTCCACGTTGACTGAGTAACGTATGACCATTGTAAAACCTAGTTCAAACTACAACATTGAAACAATGGGACGACCGGGAAACATACCTCGGGAGAGTATAATCAGCATTACCCAGGTTACGGGAGGTTGAGCCACCAAAAATTCATAAGCTATGGGGGAGCCACTCTTTTCGTAAAATTCAGAAGGGAAGGCCAAAAGTTAAGGGGGCCAGCCCATTTATAGCCTCAAAAGTTACGGGTGGGTCCGTCAACTGGCAGGGTCTCCCGAGGCATGCCGCGAAAGACCGTAAACATATTGAATAAACTTTTTTAAAAAAAAATTCTAGAACTTCAGCAGACAAAACGGCTGATATTTCCGGAAAAAGAGGGGTTTCGCGGAAAAGTTGACGCAATAAATCGTGCAACCGATAATTTGGCGGGAAGCTAAAGCCGCGAAATTTGAGATCCACGTGGGAAAGATTGTTTATAGACACCATGTGGTTCCGCAATCAAAAGAGAACCCCTTAGGTTTCGGAAACCCTGTTTTCATTTCGAATCCCTTCCATCGAGGTTCTCAAACGCCGAGCCGAGGTATTTTTTGGGACGGCCCGGCCGACCCGGGTATGAAAAAAAAATAACATATTGTATAAATGGTACAATAATTTTTTAAACTGTTTAAACCACATAATCATGTATGTTACTAACATACAAGTAAAGTTTAGTTGTGCAAAAAGAATGTCACCGACTGGGATCGAACCCTGGTCGTGTGGGTGGTGATCTGACTGGGTGGTAAACGGGCCGTCCAAGGCCGGGCCGACCAAAATTTTCCATTTGGCCCGGTCCGTGAGAACCAAGCCACGAGTCTCTACGAATATTTAGCATGAGCACACTCGCATAAAAATAGTGTCACTTTGTGTAGCCATTTCAACGGGTCTCCAAATCAGCTAAGCGACCTAATTCGGCTTAAAGAGTGGAGCTCTAACAAAAAATTAGAAAATATAACAGAGTTTCAGCTTTTCTTTGTTAAAAACACGCAATTTGGAGAGTTCAAATACGAAAAACACAACAAATTGGTGACAGCTGGCTGGTGTCATCCAAGCAAAAACAGGGAGATAAAACACTGAACAGGTGTATTAATCTCATATAAACCAGGGAAATTGATAGTTTTTTTTGTTGTGAACACAAAACTTTGGTGTTTGGGGGGGGGGGGGGGAAGGCAACCACTAGGTAATATTGAAGGGATGATCATAGAAAAAATTTGGTCAAAATTCCAGAAATTTATCGATCTATCGCTTTTTTGGGGGTCCTACCGGTACGAAAAGTTTTTGAACTGAAAGTTTTGTGTAACTCTCAGTTCAAACGTGAATCATGCACAAATGAGAAAGCGAAATGCGGGATAAACGGCGATTAATGGCGTCCAACTGGTGAAACGGCCCGAGAAATTAATATGATAAGAACGACATCCGTGCGCGTGCGGCCAGCCATCAGGATTAATGGATGCGGCACACGCCAAGTAAATTAAGGTGTTTGGGACAACAACCGGGGGTTTATGGGTAAGGATTTGGTTTTATTGTTAAACAAATACTTAATTTACAAATAAACTGTAGTGGAACACATACGAAATAGAGGGCACTCGCAAGGTGATGAGAAATATTGGGATTTGAAGAAATTCCCCGCGAAATTCAACGATTTTATTACGAATAGGCATGTTTTGTCGACATTTTTAGTATTTTCAAAAGTTTTGTGCAGTCGATCGTTTCAATTGCGGGCTAGCCCGCGAACCCACCTTTTTGAAAGCGCATTTTCCACAGCTGATTTCGCAGTCGACGCCTCGTGTTTCTTCAATGTGTAGAGAGGGGTCCCACTAGTGCATTTGTGACTTTTTATACCTGAAAATAGGGGAAATTAGAGAGAGAGAGAGAGAGAGAGAGAGAGAGAGAGAGAGAGAGAGAGGGAGAGAGAGGGAGAGAGAGAGAATAACCACTTTACCAAAAAAGGGGAAAAAGAAGACAAACAGCTGGTAGGAGGGTTAAGCAGGGACTGGTGAATTTGAGGGTCGGTTCGCTCTCGAAAAAAAAACAATACAAAATTAAGGCAAATTTGAGTGTCGGCCCGGGCTCGAATTATCACAGTGCGGGCCGGCCCGGCCTTTTGCCAACCCTGGGGGTAAATAAAAGTCGGACCGCCAATTTAATATCGGATCGGGTCGAAAACATTTTGGAATCGGGCCAGCCTGTTTCCAAAAGCTGGAGAGAGAGAGAGAGAGAGAGAGAGAGAGAGCACAAAATATACGAAAGGAGAGAGAATTTGAAATAAAGAAGAGAGGGAGGGAATACAAAAGGCACTGATAGAGAAAGAACGCGATTAGAAGTGAAAGCGCGCCACAATTCGAAGGCAGGTAGCTGGTTCAGACACGAAAGCTTATCGTTAACTAATTCGTTAGAGACCATATAGAGAGAGGAGAGAGACGAGACAGTTAGAAAACTAACAAAAAAAAGTAGGCCTCCCACTCCCTCTGGAAGGCGCCTTTCTACAAATAACGCGTCATTCGCAAACAAGCCGACCAAAAGCGATCCTAGCAGAATAAGGTAAAGCGAGTTTCTGCCAAGTGGTCAGCGAAAAATCAATACAATTATAAAAGTTACCAGATAACGGGATGGGAAAATCGATAAAACTCCCGCCGAGATGGGGCGGAAACCTTCGAAGCTGTTTAAATTAACAGAAAAATTCGAAAATCGCTTTAAGGTCGCGCGGGCCACCTTAATTTTAAAAAATGAATCGATTGTTTTCTTCTGCTACACAGTTTCAGCGAAACAATAACAAAATCGATAAAAGAAATAATGAGAAAGCCCTCATTTGTGATTTTTAGATCAAACACTTCCGCGGGAGACTTTATTAGAAACGTACAACATTTAAACATAGAAAAATAGAGAATAGATTGGTCACAGTCACACGTGCACACATTCACACTCTTCCTAGGCGAACACGCGCTCGTTGAAGCCTTTTCCTGGGTGTAGCGACGGCGGACGGGCTGTCATCGACTTCTTGTTACAGGCCGGAGGACGAGGGCAGGACGGCTAAAAAATCGATATTGATCCGGGCTGGCCCAGGACTACCAACCGTGGAGATCTTCTTCGGCGGGGGCTGCTGGTTCCTGTTTCTTCCGTCATCTGAGCTTCTCTCCACTCGTTGGGCGTCCTTGGCGCTGCTGCGCTCCTTGCTCGGCTTGGAACTCTCCTGTCTCTAAAAATTATTATTTTACAAAGAAAATGTAATAAAATTACCGTCTCGCCACAGGTCAAGAAGAGAAGGTTCAGCTGCAGAGCGGACAGGTCGCTGTAGATGTCGACCAGCTTCTGAAGCGTCCTGCAGAAGTGATCTCCCTTCTGCGGCTTCTGAAGCAGGCCCTCGCGCAGACCGTCGAGCATCTTGGAGATCTGCTGCAGCTTCTGCATCACCGAGGGGAACTCTGAAAAGAAGACAGGTTGAAAGAGGGCATTTGAGAGAGATAGAGGGGGAGAGAGATAGAGATAGATAGAGAGAGAGACATAGAGAGAGAGAGAGAGAGAGAGAGAGAGAGAGAGTACCTGTGGCTGGGATGCGGCCCTCGATCACGGCCTGCGCCTGGTTGCCGATGTTGCAGAGGTACTCGGCTAGGCAGGCGAGGGTTGGCTCGTATTCTTCAGCATCGATAGTCTGGACCGGTTGCGCCTGAAAACCAAAGCAATTAGAAGGAAATGAACGGTTTAAAATAAAAACTGTTCTAATCGGCTTGATTTGGTCGCAATCGGGGTTCTCAGATGATGGCCCGGCCCGGGGATAACAAATTTTAAATTTTGTATATGTATATATGTATAAATCGGTATAATAAATTTAAACTCTTTTAAATAACTTAATATTATGTGTTACTAACATATTAATAACACCAATATTAGTTGGACAAAAAGAATATCACCGGCCGGGATCGAACCCTGGTCGTGTGGGTGGCCTCGGGTGGTACAGGGTAAACGGGCCTACCCGGGCCGGCCCGACCAAAAATTTCCAAATGGCCCGGCCCGTGAAAGTCGCAATGCGTACTTTACTATGAGTTATAATACAACAAGAATAATCAATTAGGTCACAATAGAATCATATTTTCGAAAAGCTGTCGTGTGACTCAAAATGGAGTATCCAATACGGGTAAATTTGGAACTTGAGAGGAACCAAAATGGCGAGGTTCTGTAACACAGTGATTCGTTCTATAGAGCCTAGTGCACTCGGACCTGTAAAAAACCGACGAAACACCGTCGCGACAGGCACGCGGCGTATTTTAGGCAAACATTTTAAAAATTCGAGGTTCCCGCAATCTTTTCTTCTCAAATCGTTGTGAGACCAATTATATTTTTAATACTTCTGATTGAAAAAATTCTCAACTCTAGTTCTCCGTCAATAGTGCATTAATTCAAGTTCTTAAAAAATAGCAAATACACCGAAGATCTGGAAGAAATTTTTTTTTTTTGCAACATATCGAAAAATTACTGGCTGAGTTTTAAAGTTTATGCTCCTGCCCGACGTTCAACAGGAGGCAGTCCATGAACATGCCCGGAGCTTCAATTGAACCGCGGGCCGTGTCAAGCAAAGCTCAAATAACTGTGAGTAGGCTATTAGTTTCAAATAGAAAAGTGGTTTTGACAAAAATCGGATGCGAAAATTACGAATAAGACGGAAAGCTAAATATGAAACCCAGCTTTCGTCAAAACCATTTTTAGGCAATAAGTGAGATTTTAATGATGCAATTTATGGAACAGTGTCAGTTACGCCCCAAAAGACGCATAAAACGCCGACCTGCAATCGCTGGAATATGCGGTCGACGGTCTTCTGCAGGTTGTCCAGCTTCTGAATGCTGAATTCCGACTCTATCTTCGCCGCCAGCACGAGGTCCGCCACGTTTTCGAGCGCTGTCCTCCACTCGGTCATCCAGTCCGCCGAGTGCGCCGTCTTCTGCACAACCACCGGGCCTCCTAGAAGCGGTGCCGAGCTCATTGTAGAACTAAAAATTACATTATTTTTAACACTCCGTGATTTTAAAAAAATTGCTAAAATTCAAACTTACAGGTGGAAATTGGTGACGATGTCCTGTTTGGCCTTTGATATCTCCTCTTGACAGGCCTTCTTCGCGGTGTCTATCTGCTCCTTCAGTCGCTTCTCCAACAGTTCGCCATCCTTCGCCGCACACAGGGATATCTTCGTAACTGCTCTGAAACCCATTTTTGGCAATTAAAAACAAAAGTCGACTCACGTGGTCATCATTTTCATAGTCTCCGTCCTGAACTTTTCCATCTCCTTGCGAAACTCCTCCTGGATCTCTCGGACTGCACTCAGCGTGTCGGAGGGCGCCCTTCCCACGGGCAGGCAGTCGGCGGGCATGAACGGGTTCGACACCCCGCGTTCTCTCATGAAGTCGGCTAAAATAATCAAAATTATGGTATTCCCGCAGCGAAAGTCGTCCCAGAATGAATAAAAACCAACCGAGCGGACGGAATTTACCGGCGCCGTCGAACAAGTCTCCCTCGGCGATGAGCACGTCCGACGCCAGGAAGCTCTCGCGAAACCAGGTCAACATCTGGCGCTCCGAATGGGGACCGCTGAACAAGAGAGTTTATACAATATAATAGAAAAAAAAACTAAGTTATTGAAGTTATAAAGTCGCTTTTGAGCTAATATTCCACTAAAACGCGCAGCCCCTTCGTACAAATGCTGTTTCCCACGCCATTTAGGTCACAATTCAATGAAATCCGAAAAAAACACACACACACTTATAACATCATAGCCGACTGCTTACAAAAAACAGACTAATACGTCAATTATCCCCTAAAACGTTGTAGCAACGATCTTCTTCACGCAATCGACTCCGCCCGGGCGCTTTCTATGTTTAACGCATTATGTTCCACAAATATATACCTAATTAACGTAATTAACCGAATAAATCGATGCAAAAAAGGCTTCAATCGAAAACTTACTATTTCTCTCCTCCTTCGCCCATATACCAGAAGTATCGGGCGTTGATGTCCAGCGCTGTCGACATAAATACTGAAAATTGAATTCAAAGTTATATTTTTCTGAATAAAAATTGGATGAGCGAAAAATAAGCTTCAGAAAGCGATGGAAAGAGAAGAAGATGAGATGAAAAGGTAAGAAACAGCGGCTTCCAATCGTGAGTCCTACGACGATTTTACTGGCGGCTTTGGGACCTTTTCAGCTAGTCCTTTAAACTTAACTGTTGTTTTTTTAGTTTAGCGCAGGTTCCCATGGGAACACTGTGAAATTTGAATATTCGATATTAAAATAAATGTAAAGTACCGAATTAAACATCCAGTTTTGGTGAAAATCCGCTAATGAACTCGCTGTGTTTAACTTAACTTTTCTCTCTTTGGATCCGATTAAAATCGAGTATTATAAAACAAACAACTGATCAGTTTATTGATAAAAACGGATTTCAAATTTAGAAGATCCTTGCGCAGATGAAACCCATGATTAATTTTGCACTTGCATCGCCATTGGCCGTTTGTCCGCAAGATATATCATTCCATTTGGTTGGCGCCGTGACGTTTCTAAAATTCATCTTCCGACTCAAACCTAGTTAAAATTACCCAAAGTGCATCTGCAGACAGTTCTCACTGAAAAATACTATTTTCAATTAATGCAAACATTCTCACTCGGTATGCGATGTCGGTGCACCTGGGGCCCAGTTTGTGTAACTCAACGGTTGTTTGTTGTGGTCCCAGAGAAACTTTCCGTTAATTCTTGTTGCTCCCAACCAAAAAGACCCAAAATAACGCACACTTGCTCCAATTGTATATTCCTTTTCGAATCTAGCAACCGATTTATATTCGTCTTCCATAGCTCCTGGAGCAGAAAATCTTTACTTTGCTATGAAAGTTACCATAAACGACGTATTGCTCTGATAAATTTTCAACTGGGGCAAGGTAAGTAATGGGCATGCTTTCACAAAACGACTGGGCTCGCGTCTTATTCCACCCAACAAACCACCCTTCACCGTAGAGGGTTTTTTTGGATCTTTCTCGTTGATAAAAACCTAAAATTTTGAAATCTTCTTTTACTCTTTTATAACCTTATAGCATATAGTAGCTCCGTCGTTTTGCTTGTGCTCTACCCAGCCTGCATGAAAGTGTTTGTTTGAAGACAGGGGCATGTTGCACTCCTGTTTCGGCTAAATCTCTCACTTAAGTATTTCACTCACTCACTCACTCACTCACTCACTCACTCACTCACTCACTCACTCACTCACTCACTCACTCACTCACTCACTCAAATTCTAATGACCATGAATGTGACTTTTTGGATTTATCCATAAATTTGGCAAATGGTAAATTAGAAACAAAACTATATAATAAAACGGATGATTATAACTTTACAATAATTGGTTATCCACATAATAATTCCAACGTACATTCAAGTCTAATTTTAAATACAATAACTGGGGAAACAGTTCGAATTTTCCGAAGTTGTACTTTGATCTCAGACTTTGAAAGCAGGCTTAAAATGTTGTACAAAAATGTAATTGCAAACGAATTTTTAGAAAATAAAATCGCAACGCACTTATTTAAAACTGTTTGCAGATTTAAGGAACTTAGAGCCAAATATGGTTTTAAAACTTTAGATTCAATTAGAAGTCTAATTAAAAGAATACAATATTAGTTCATTCCTAGATAGTTAGATCTTATCCCTTATCTATGAGTTGTTTGCAAATGCATAACAAAGGTAAATCGATAGGCTGCCTTGCATTGTAGTTTAATTGGAAAGTCGCTTTATCCGCCCTTTGACCCAGTTTCGACCACTTTTACCGAAAAAAGCGATCACAACATGGCTTTTTCCCGTGAAAATGCTATAAAAGGCCGGAAGTCCGTTGATAAATCAGTCCCCTTCTCCACTCCCTACCGTTGCCTCTAACTCTGCCTCTACATGGACTACTTCCTTCTGCCTCTATCTCAATTCTACCGGCACTCTCTTTCGCTTCTGTATCAGGTATCAATTGTTTTATGTGTTTCTTGTTCTCCTACCTAGAGTGAGGCTTCTCTGATGAAGCATTTACTTTATCTATTCACTTTCATATTCACTTCTGCCCCGCTCACTCTCATTCACTGGTGACTTCTCTGTCAGATGCTAAGGGGCGAAACAGAGGAATTACCTGCTGTTTATCTTTCTTTGTCTTCTTAAATTTGTCTAAACAGGTTTTAATCTTCTACTTCTACTTTTTTTTCTTTCTTATCACTCACTCACTCACTCACCCACTCATTTGTTTCTGCTACTTACCCTAACTGTTGTTCTAGTAGTAGTAGATTTTGTTGTTGTTGTTGTTGTTGTGGTTGTTGTGCGCAACTGTCTAATTTTCTGTTTGATAAAGTCTGTTTTCACTGGTTTGTAGACCACGTAGTCACTGCGAACGTCTTTGGAACAAATATAGCCATGCCTTAAAGGCACCGTCAGGGGCCTTTTCGGATTGGAAATGAACGGTATGCTAATCGAGTCATTTCAATTGAAATCATTTTCCCCAACACCGCTCCAGCCAACGGCCGTGCGCAAAATGCTTGCCAAGTCTTCATTAGCATACGATTTGGAAAAGGCCCCTTACGAGCCCTTTAAACAATACTTTTAAACCAATTGCAAAAATTACCTGTTTTTATTATTTTCGGCTGTTGTGTAACCCCCAAAAGAATTTTTTCCTTTTTGCCAAAGAACCAAACTTTGCGGTTTCTCCGCATACTTCTTTACCGGAAACCATCTGAAGTAGTCAACAGTGGAATAGTCGTGATTCTCCCATTTGTTGGAGAAAATGCTACCTCCCAGCCAGAATGAATTGGCAGATTTTTCAGGAAGATTACCTGAAAAAAATTTTAAGTGATCGTCGAGGCATGTTCGCCAAAGTTTTTCAAACACACCTAAAAGGAGTCTTATCTCTTCATCATTATGTGCAACGAACAAGTTGGACTGATCTTGTTTTAGGCAGTTTCTTGATGCTTTTGCCACATTTACTTCTGAAATTAGAAGATGAAAAGAGACAAAGAGATATGAGATATGAGTATGAGATAAAGGGAGACAGAGACAGAGACTTACTTTCGTTCATAACATTAATCCATTTTGTCCCGAGCTTCTGCCCTTCGCAAACACCTATGATCTCTGAAAAGTTTGAATTTTTATATAAAATACATTTTTACTGAAAACACACTGCGCCGTTTTTGAAGTTTCAGAAATTCCAAGAAGTTTAGCAGTCCGTCTTTTATTGCTTCGACTTGTTTCAGTGAACGGTAAAAATACCTCAGAACACTGTTTTCCTTCAGGAATTGCTGCAAAACATGTTTCCTAAAAAAAAAAAATAGTCTATCTAAGTATTGTACAAACCAATGTTTCGTCAAAATGGGTGCGACATGGAAGGGAAAGGCATTTGAGCTTCACGAGAGTCACTGGAATGGCATGTAAAACGTGAGTGTGTGAGTGTGTGAAAAAGTGAGTGTGTGTTTCTGTGTGTGTGTGTGTGTGTGTATGTATGTGTGTGTTTTGTGGGGGGGGGGGGGTGTCAAAAATTTTACCCATTGAAGTAGGCTCTGTTTTGAAACTTGACTGCGGGTTGCCTTGATTGGAAGCGTCCCCTAGTCGTGCTAGAAGAAACTAAAAAGCATAGTTATTTATGAAAGTTGTGTAAATCAATTTACAAATATGAGCAGCTTCATTCAGAATTCTAGAGGCCGTCTTCTAGAAATCGACTAAAATTCCGAAAACATAAATCGTTTCCCACGATTTGAAAGCCCCGAAGACCGTAAAAACTTTCGATATCGCTTTAATGTGCAAACTGATGAGATACTGTAAGCATACACTTTATCACAATACAGAAAGACTTGTAAAGTGATGACAAGGAAAGCGGTCGTAATAGTAATAAAAGCTTCGGGGAATCATTATCATCAATGAAATATCATATCGCTCCCTATACAGTTACAATAATTTGAAGCAATTCAAAAGTCGAGGATCCGTTAATTACGTTTTTCAATTCTGTAATTCGTTTCCCAGGCTCAACGATTCCGACTTTTAGAATAATTAAGTCGTTAGGTTTACCGAAATATGTTAACGTTGGAACGAGTAAATTATTTTTGGTGAAATATGACGTAAGGGGGAAAGGAGGGTCTTCGGGATGAGCTGTAACCGTGTATGCAATGTCATCATTGCTTGCAATCAAGAGTGTCGAACACTTGTACACGTGTACATCGTCGGTCTTTTTGAACTCAATACACGTGGAAGATTGAGCAACCAGCCTAAATCATCGATTTTGCTGAGAATGTTTTGAATCTCACAGTGGCTCTTCCGGCACTTTATTGTCGATTTTCAGACGCCGAATCGGCGAGTTGTTCAGGGCTTCTTCAATTCCTTCTTTGCTGGTCGAAGGGGTGGAGTTTGTCACTGTATAATCAAAGTACAAGGATCCAAGAGTTCCAAAAGGCGCTTCAATGCGGATCTCCTTGGGGGTTGTCCCAACAACCGCTGGTTCCGCCGAAACAACAGAGGCTCCAGATAAAGCCGGAGAAACGTGCGAAAACATGACAAAACCATTGCCTTCCGAGACTGACAGCTCTACAACACATATGTAGCGTTGTTGCTTGACGATGAGACAAGTTGGCCGTGTCGAACTCCTATAATTGTAATTGCTAAATGTTGTTTCACGAAGCTTACAGCGTAGGAAGTGAGACTGACAGTTCCGATTTAGATGTAGTTAAACAGTTGAGGGAACATTGTGTTATGTTTCTGCCTCTCTGAGCGTCTATAAACAAGGAAACTACGAAAAACGCGGATTTCAATTAATGCTCGCCTTTCCGTCAGCAACTTTTTACTCTTTCGGCTTTTAACCGCCTCCTGTCCTTGGCGGAATATGACACAATTGCAAAAAGCGACGAGATAAATAGATCGAGCGAAAGCTCATCGAAACAAACGCTTTTCGCCAATTTGAAATATACTCGTCGCCCAGCGAGCTTTCCTAGCCGGCAGCGGGAAACAAGCGGCTTTTTGTCTGCGTCTCCGCGACTTGCACACTATTTCGCGCGTTAGATGTGCAGGCCATCGAAACTTTAGGAAAGGTCCGTGGGCGAGGAGTATATGTCTCTATCTTTGTTACTGTCTATGTCTATGTATCTGGCTCTGCCTCTATTTGTCGTGACTCCTCCGTAACCACGATACCCCTAGACATGTCACCCGATCCGTCGGAGAGGCGTGGCATGGTATACTTTTCGAGACTTGCCGCCAGAGCGGTTGACACGGTCACCTATATATATATATAGTAAAATCTCTTCTATGGGAATACTTCTAACGGAATATATCTCTATATCTTTAGTATTGTATCGTATGACCTCTACCTCTATTAAAATATGTAGCAATCCTTATACCAATGATGGATTCTTTTACTGAGGTAGGATTTGTCAAGGTTCCAGGGGTATTTTTCATGGAATCGGCCGGGCGACAAGATTTGAATTTAGATACGCAGGACACCCGGCGGCAAGTGCGAATTATAAAATTAGCTGCAAAATATACCTAAAAACACGCAACGGGATTCGAACCAGCGACCGCTACAACTGCAGTCCGCTGCTCTCACGGCTGAGCTATTATATCGCTGACACAGCTACTTCAGCTTCCTCTCAACTAATACCGCTCCCTGTCGTCAAATGGCCACTGCGGCTTGGATACAGTACCCCGCCTAACCTGCGGATCCTTGCCACTCTGCCATGTCCACGCAAAATACCACCAAATCCTGCCGTGACTCTCTTTCTGCCTGTTTCTCTCTCTTCTCCTTTATTCGTGCTCCCTTATGATCGACACTCCGAATTAATGGTTCTCCAAAAATTATAGAGGGAGTCTCATTTCTGCCATTCCATTTCATTTTAATGTTACACGCTGGACCGAAACTCCGAAAATGAATTTTGCACGCATGACATTCCGTAAAATTTTCCGTTGTAATTCTAAATTAAATTGGAGGTATATATAGTGCCCGCCAATTCCCCGATTCTTGGAAATGAGAGATTATTCTGTTGATGTTTGAATTAGCCCTTGAAAGATCAAAAAATATTCCGGAAATTAGGAGAAGCCGCACCTGAAAATATCAAACTGCCGTCAAACGAACTAAGGAATCGACTACAATATGATCTATGTTTTCTTGTTGTCCATGAGAAGACAAGACACAATGCGAGAGACCATCTGCGGAGATTAGTTTTATTCTGCGGAAAACAGTAGCAACACAACAATTTGAGAAAAGTGACAAAATATGAGGCAGAATCGAAAAAATTAACAACGTATTAACAAAAAATGCGAGTGGTCAGAAGTGTCGGGAAGAAGTCGTCATTACCACTGCTCCTCCTCCAGACAGGGGTTGGCCACGGCAACGGGAGGAGTCTTCCTGCGACGCTTCTGAAACAAATGGGATTGGGAGGGAATGTACACTGCGCAATAACAAAAACAACTTTAAATTGGGGTCCGGATATCTATTATATATAGGGTATACGTCCTCCGGGGTTCTCAACGGACCGGCCCGTGAAAACCGGTTTTTTGGGTCTAACTTTGTTCAAGCTCAACTTTTTTGGTTCTGAAAAAAGGATGTGAAAGATGAACCAATTGCGCGTTGTTTGATGTTTGCAGATATTAAAAAACTGTTTTCAAACAAACAGGAGAGCCCGCGGCCCGTACGGGCCGCGGGCTCTACTGACAACCATTTTTTTAAAAGTATTTTCATGTTTGAAAACATCAAACAACGCGCAATTGGCCTATCCTTCATATACTTTTTTCAGAACCATAATTTACCACACACAATACAAAGTTAGTCCAAAACGAAGCCTAGGGCTGAGCCTGCCCGAAAAAAAACTATGTCCTCCACTCCGCAACGGTCAACGAAAGCGGCCTATGTTGCCCTAAATTCATTTTCCATAAGGAATTTGTTTAAAAAAAAAAAGCGGTAGCTTACTGAAAAATGCATGAGACAACTGAAAATAAGCCCGATCATGTAGCCATTCAAAATTTTGAACCTTTGAAATGAAGCGCCGCAAAAGGCGGCCTGAGGTTGCCCGGGGCATAATGATGTCCTAAAAACTATGAGATACACGGGCTAAAGGATAAAAAACCTGAAAAAATGATGGAATTTTCAGTACCCCAGTTTAAGGTATGGCTCCCAAAGGGGTTCTCACGGGCTGGGCCATTTGAAAAATTTGGGTCGACCTGGCCCAGCTCGGGTCGGCCCGTTTATCTTGGACCAGTCAGATTGCCACCCATGCGATCAGAGTTCAATCCTGGTCGGTGACATTCCTTTTTGTACAACTAATATTGACAAATATGTTAGTGATAAACATTATAAAGTAATTTAAAACAGTTTAAAAAATTGTTGTACCGATTTATACAAAAATTTAAAGTTTGATGTTCAGAAACGGGCCGGCTCGTTATTTGAGAACCCCGGCTCCAAAGACCCACAAATGTGATATAAGTTCCAATTTTATGCCCTTAAAATCGATATTATGCCCTTAAAATCCAGGAAAACCGCGAAAACGCTTACCTTGTTCCAGGCAGTGAGCGAGAGGTGCCGAGCGGCGTTGTAAAAGGCGGTGTTGTTGCAATTCTTCCAGAAAAAGAGCGGGGCCACAACCAGGGCTCGCGTGACGCGCTGCAGTCCCTCCGCCTCCCAAGTGACGCAGACCAGGCCCTAAACATGGTTTTTTAACACAAAGAAAAAGAAAACCAACCCCGTGGTTCCGTTGCTCCGGTAAGGGATTGTAGACCTGCTCGTTATTGCACTCGACCCGCTCCTTGAGCATCTTATTCGATGAAAAAACAATTCTTTCCTACAAAAAAGAGATTATTATCGAGAGGAAAATAGCCCAACCTCTCCATTCTCGGCACGAATGTCGTCGATGTAAAAGAGATCCAAAGGGTAGAAGGGCAACTGAAAAGAAGGGCATTAGACGTGCTATGTGTACGTGTGTGTGTACGTATGCCCGTGTGTCGGGGTACTCAAATGACAAACGGGGCAAAGTGAGGGGGGTTAGTCTACTATTTCATACAAAATTGCGAAGTAACCTTTTTTCTTCACGAAAAGTGAGGGGGGTATTCCGTTAAAAGTGATGAGGGGTCCCTCTATGACCGCCTCTCCCAAGGTATGGGAGGGTATAGTCAGCTTACCCCAGGTTAAGGGGGGTAAAGGCCCAGAAAAAGCAAAAGTTACGGAGGGTTAGGCCCTATTTTTTTTTTTGGCGAAATCAGTTAGGAGGATAAAAAGTTAAGGGGGCTACCTCATTTTAGGCCCCAAAAGTTACGGGTGGGTACGTCAAATGACGGCCGTTCCCGAGGTATGGTGAGAACCCTGCCTTTGGGGCCTAAAATTGGGTATTCACTTAACTTTGTACTCTCAGGAATGAGTTTATCGAAAGAACCCTGTGTACAGTTTTTTCCTAGAACTACTTCGAACAACGTGTCAAAGTTTTGATATTGTGTATAGAGTAATGGAGTATACGTGTGTACGTGCGCGTACTTGATCGTCATGAGGCAGGGTGACGAGGGAGATTTTCGTGATGACAAACGAGTCCCTGACGTAGGTGGCGGCAAATTTGACGAGCTGAAACAATTGGATAAGAATGCAGAGAGAGAGAGAGAGAGAGAGAGAGAGAGAGAGAGAGAGACTAACCTCACAGCCCGGCGTCCATCCGGGATAATTCTCTCTAATATCGTCGGCACAGCCTTCAGCACAAGTCATCCATCCGCATTGGTCATTCCTAAATTCCCTCCATTTCCCAAAAACTTTCCCCGCTTACCAAGCGAACCACGTGTTTTCCGACGGCGCTCCGGGAGAGATCAAGGCGTATCCGCGGCATTCGACCGAGTCGCCGACGGGAGTGACTTGGTCCAAGGTGGGCGGCTGCCTGTCGTCGAATTCCCACTGAATTTAGAGACTTGAAGGGAAATTTTGAAAATCCTACCGCGCGGTACTCTCCCTCGGCGATCACGAGGCAGTAGGCGTAGGTCCTATCTCTCCTATTGGCACGGTCGTTGACTTCGATGCGGCCCAGACGAATCGTGTAGATGTGGATCTGGAAAGAGGGATTCATCAAATTCATTCTTTCTCCACTTCTTTCCGGGGTTCTCACGGGCCGGGCCATTTGGAAAATTTTGGTCGGCCAGTATAGAACCCATGAACAAGGAATCCACCCCCCCCCCCTCGTAAAGCGCGACCCCATCACCACCACCACCGAACTACGGTAAGCCCCCAAAGTGGGGTATCAAAAGGTGCTTTAGGGTTATATGAACGCGTTTACAAAATTTGGTTCGAAAATATTCACTTTGTGGGGTTGCCCGGGGCCGCACCCGCGTTAATGCATCTTATGATGCACTGGTTCCTCTTACTTCCACAAAATTTCAAAACAAAAAAGATTTTATCCCCCCCCCCCCTATTCGGGGCGACTCCCCCAACCGTATCTACGGGGGCTTGTTCATGTATGCTTGAACCACCCAGTCAGATTGCCAACCACGCGACCAGGGTTCCATCCCGGCCGGTGACATTCTTTTTTGTACTAATATTGTTGACTTATATGTACGAAACAAACATTATTAAGTTATTTAAAACTGTTCAAAAAATTATCGTACCGATTTATACAAAAATTAAAATTGTAATTTACATACTCGGGCCGACCAGGCCGGCCCGTCCAAAAAAATCTCAAGGCCATGCATGGGCGTCAGCCAGGTTCGGGGGTCTCGCCGTGAAAAATGTTATATACGAGGGGGCTGTCGCTGGGTTCCCAAATAAACCATTTTCAAAGAGAGGGGGTCTCGCCACGACCCAAGCGACCGAGATGTGCCCATGTATGCTCCCCGGCCCGTAATTTGGGAACCCCGTCTCTGCTCTCTCTGCTCACCTTTCCGTTGCCGATGGGAACAATAAATCCGTCGAGGGTGAATGGGTAATCATTCCTGTAGCGAGTCTGAGGAACGTACCACCTGAACCACATACTGCATATTTATAAAGTTTGACAACAGACCATTTATTGAGCAGGCGGTGCATCTTGCTAATCGCCTGGGGGTCGTCACGGCGGCAGATTTGCATCACTCTGTCCTGCATCTTCCACCATCCTGAAATGACATTTCGATTTTTAGAACTTTAGAGGGTTTTATATTTTAAAAAAAATCCGGTATAGCCAGCTTACTCCAAATTAGAGAGGTAGAGGCCCAAAAAATCGAGAGGGGGCTAAGCAGTATTTTGGTTAAAATCAGTCTGAAGGGCGCAAAATTAAAAGGGGCTACCTCAGTTTAAGCCCCAAAACATCATTGCCCGTTATTTACAAGCATAGGTGGGCAGAACATCACGCCGTTCCTGATCGGATCCACAGCCGATTTGACATTCTGATGGTTTGATTGGGCCAAAACCCGAAAACAGTTGCCCAATCACTACCGAACCAAAAAAAATTTCTGGCTTTTCGGGCCAAAAATTCCATTCCCATTTTTGTATTTGGGGGACTCACGCCACGCGCCGAATTTGTAGTGTGGGGGGTCGCGCAAAACGGATCTAGCAGGTAGCTTCTTCGTGTATGGTTCAAACCTGTAATGTAATGCGGATGCGACCACGGGCAACCACCAAAAAGTGACTATTTTCAAACCAAACTTTGTATACGCATATTCATACGACCCTAGAACATTATGATAATTTGCTGTCACTTATTTCGGGGTTCTCAAATGACGGGCCGGCCCGAAGGATTTTTAGGGGCGGCCCGGCCCGGTCGGCCCGGGTATGAGAAATTAAATTTTAATTTTTGTATAAATCGGTGCAATGATTTTTTTTAAAACTGTTTTAAATTACTTAATAATGTTTGTTACTAACATTTAAGCCAATATTAGCTGTACAAAAAAAGAATGTCACCGGCCGGGATCGAACCCTGGTCGTGTGGGTGGCAATCTGACCGGGTGGTCCGGGGTAAAAGGGGCCGCTCGGGCCGACCAAAATTTTCCAAATGGCCCGGCCCGGCCCGTGAGAACCCCGACTTATTTCTTCATACGCCCGGACCCTCCCACATCGGGAGGCGAACACCCCAACCGGACATACGGGGGCTTGTTCATCTATGATTCGGAGTGCACATGGCACCGCTTCAAGAATCCCAGCGGCTGTCACGGTTTTCCGCATACTTGAGGAGTCTATACCCCGGTTTTTCCTAGAGAAACCCGGATACTGTAGGGGTGCCTAGCCAATTCTAATGCCTAAGAGTTAACGGTGGTTACGTTAGTTGCCAGACCAACCAAGGGTATGTTTTTGCGTCAAAAACGCTAACGAGAAAACAGTGATAAGCCGACTAAATCTTAATCTGCCAACTTCAAACCGATTTCCGCAGAGGTCCGCCGTGCATTCCATGTAAACCCAGTTGCAATCGCATTTCAGCATCGCCATGTGCCTTAGCGCATGTGTTCTTCCGAGCCCATTCTCAAATTTCAACCAATTTCTCACCTGGTTCAACCGGCACTTTCGGTCTCGGCCATCCGAAGGCCGCTGGATCGTACGACATCTTCATCTCCGTCGGCGGCTTCAGAATCGACTTCAGCACCTTCTTCTCCTCGGTCTTCGCGGGCTCCTTCAGCTCCATGTGCTCTAACGCCTCTTCTATATCTGAAAATGCTATAAAAATCCATCAAAGCACGATTCAATTACCAGTGCACACCTCGCCAAAGTAGACGAATCCGTTGCGCTCCTGCGCCTTGAAAAACTGTCGATTGGCGGTCTAAAATAAGACTTTAGTAAAAATTTATAAGAAAAATTACCTTCACGATAACAGAGGCTTCCTTTTCCTCCTTAACCGGCGCCTTCTCTTCTTCGATGGGCTCCGGCTTCGCCTCTTCCACCGGCTCAATCACCTTCTCTTCCATCGGCTTCTCATCTTCGAGCAGAGTAATATTAGGAGAAATCTTAAGTTTAAAGGTCTCAATCCTCGTGGAACACGAACTTACAGTACTGTCCGTGTGCGTCGCCTGCAGGACTTGTCGATCGATGGCAGAGGGCTCCGGTTCCGAGGCGAATTCGAAGCTGTTATCGATGCATTTCGGGAGGGCAGTGCCTGAAAAAGCAACTATTACAAAACAATCAAGTGATGATATACGGGGAGAAATGTTTAAAAGTGGCACTAGATCCAATGCGCACTCCATTTTGTACGAAATCCCGTAATTCGTGCCAGCCGGGTGTCAATAGGACCCGAAATAATGGCCAAATGACCGTTACTGCACAGTTGGGGGGCTCCTTTTTTAAGCCCTGCATCAAACCACACCCACCCAACAAACATGCAAGGTCCCGCAAACACAAAGTGACCGGATCGCAGATGAATGAGAAGTAAAGTGACCAAAAATCGTCACGTAACTATGTAATTTATCAAGCGGTGACGCCAAAAAGTACGTAAACGTTCGCAAATTTTACGCACTTGTATTTAAAGGAGTGCCAAGCTTCATTCCCTCAACGATTTTGGTGCTATTTTAGTTGGGGGGGGGCACCCTAACATTTTTCCGGAGGCCTTATTTAACCCGTTCATACATGCTTTCCATAAATAGTTCCTATATATGTTTTCCACCACAGCGAATTAAGAAAAACCCCCTTTAAATTATTTATTTTTAAATTATAGGTTTAAATATTGATCGTGGCTACCTAGGCACATGGTGCTTGCGGGACCTGGGTTTTTGGGACTTGCTCAGAGTGGGGGCCTTGAGTGTGCATCAGAGGCCTTTCATTTGGTAGCTGCCATTTCCAACAAAAAGCCGAGTTACGTAGATACTGATGCATCCACAAGAAAAGGTTACGTAGCCGAGCAGAAACCAAAAGCCCGTGATGATGCGAAAATCTGCGCAATTTTATTTTACCCGATCTTTAGATTTAGGCTTGAAGCACTCAGGGTGATTGTATAGAAATCAATAATAATATCTCCGGGGCAACAACGCATTCAACTTTGCTTATTTTTGGGCTTCAATTGAACCATCAGACAATCCTTAAAACTGTTCTCGCGTTTCGGAGCCGAATTCTAACCAACCTCCTTTCTCTTCGCAGTTCCAGCCGCGTCTGCCCTTCTTCTTCAGGAACTTCAGACGACCAGCGGTGTACTTCTCCCAGAGGTCCTTCGGGCAGTCTCCATTCGCTGAAAGCACAAAATTTACCAGATTACACAGAAAAACTCACGGAAGAGATCGACGTCTATGGCGGTGGAGTAAAGGCCCTTGTCGATGGGCGTGAAGGCGACAGGGACTTGGTTCTAGAAGAAAAATCGTTGCATTCATTTCAAAGAAGCGATTTCCGTCTAGCCCGCCAAAATGTAACATTCTTATCAGACACATGCCGAAATTTCCCGTTCCACAAGGCTTCTAGCCATGAAAAATAGTTGAAAACGCACCAGAGGCATGTCAAAGTGCTGCAGATCGGCGCGGAGTGTGGAGTCATTGGAGCAGAGGTACTTGGTGCCGTGGAAATCCTGGAGCAACACTAAAATCACCACAATTTGAATTTAAAATGTTGAAAAACTCACCAGCTCCTGTATTTTCGCATAGTCCTTTAAGATATCCCTCTTTTCGATGAAGAGGAGGCGCTTCTAAAATGTTAAATATATCAATCCCAAAAAGAATGAAAAATAAAAGTTTCAGACGTACCTTTATCATCAGATTCGGCCATGCCGATTTTGCGCGGTCGTGTCGACCTAAAAAAAAAGTTGTAATTTACAATAGCATTTTACAAATTCGAAAAGAAAAAAATGAAGACAGCCAAAGAAAACTATAGAAAAGTAGGAAAAGAGCCCCAGAAATACCGAAATCTAGCGTGTTAAAGGACTAAGTTAAAATCGGGGTGAGACCATAAGAAGAAAAAGGCTGTGAATCCTGTTCTCCAGGTCCTGTCACGATGTGAGCAGTTTCGTGGCAGGGCCTCAAAAATTTAAAGCTTGGAATGAAAACATCTGTGAACAAAAAGGAATGAAAGTATCTGTAAACAAAATGCGATGTTTTGATCGGGATTTTTTTTTCGAAAACGAGCGCCACAACTTTTCCCATCGGTAACTCTTGGCCACTCAAAGACGAACTGCGGGTTTTTGCCAAGCCCCGCCCTTATTTTGACAAATATTTTTTGGGAAGTTCACATCGTTTTAAAGAAGGATTTTGTACACTATTTTCGAAATTCGGCTGCTTTCAAATTCAAATGTAGTCCAGTCCTTTGAGCGGGCTCACTTTTATGACAGCTACCAGGTGTGAAATATTTCGGGAAAGTTTCAGGCTTGGAGGCATAGGTGATATGTACGTCTCAAGTTTTTCGGTGGGACTCCCAACCCAATTCGGTACCTAAGGTAGCTACTAGATCAGTGGCTTACAATTGATTTTATGCGTTTATCGGCTGAACTGATTCCAAAAACAGATTCCCGCTGAAAAAAGCCATATTTCATCTGCGCTTTAGTAAATCATCCACTCGCTCCCACGGCATTTTCAAGTGATCCCTTCGATTTCTTTCAAAATGGAGCTAGCTTTTTGACAAACATGGCCCTTTCTTGAATTTGAACCCCTGACAATCCAGCTAGTGCGCAGATTTGAAGCGATCGCAGGAAAACACAATATACGACAGAGTGCCAACTGATTTTTGCAACCTGATTCGGCGTCAGTTTATCAGAATGAAAAAAAAACTTGCTGGTTTATCTTTCCGATGTAGAATAACTCTTTTGGAGATGTTCAACACGAGTTGGTCAGAACAATCCGGGAAAAAGTGCACCCAAAATGCTTGGGTTCAGATTGTAGCGCTACGCTATAGGGCCAACAAGTATTCTAGGTTGATTCCACAAGAGCTACACGTTGCAATCCACTCGCCCTGCTCCCTTCCCGGCGGTCATATCGTAGCCCTTTACCATATTTGAAGACGACGATCCTGACTGAGTATGTGATCCCGGAATTCCACAAGAGGTTTTAGTTTGTTTGACGCGCGTGGCCAGACGGCTGCATACATGCATCAGATCAATGTGTTCCAGACCTCACTCTCATTTTCTACAGTCTTCCATCGTGAAATTGGTACCACGGACACCAGAGCTCAGAAATCCCCCTCCACAAGAAAACAAAGAATAGTAGCAACAATCTTCATAGTCATAACAACAACAACCTTAGAAGAAGAATCCAAGGATCTTTCCTCCGAGATGCTTCCTACGGGCCTCCTCGTGGTCCATGATTCCGGCGGAGGTGGTCAGGATAAGGTATCCGAACTGGCGAGAGGGAAGGAGGGTGGTGGTGTACTTCTCCAGATCCTAGAAACAAAATGTTATTGAGATAGAAAAAAGAACAAACCTTCAGCTTGATGTCGAGGCGGGGAGAGATGACGGAGCACTTGTTCAGACGTCCGGTGAGGTTGACAACGATCTTGCCGGCGCGGTGGTCGTCGACGATCTCGAACTCTCCGATGTATCCGTGCTTCATCATGACGGTCAGGAAACGGACGATAACCTAAAGATAAAAGTCAGTCTAACTCCAAAACCGGAAGCGTTTAAAGGTACCCACCGACATCTTCCTTGGGCAGTCCCGGTAAAATGGAACTGACCAAGGGTGTCTTTACAACTACCTAGCTGTAAAGAGCCTTGGCCAAAAAGGCCTTCGGCACGATCTGTAAATGACCGAATTTCAAAAGTAGACAACGTAAAGCCATTAACAACTTCTACGTGCCTTTTCACGATGAAAGGTACACAGACTGCGCTTCTGGATTTGGTTGCAAAACTCATAACTGAGAAACGAACGATACAGGAAATTAACATACCTTAGAAGCAGGGCGGATCAGGACCTGGCGTTTTCCCCTCTTCTCGGCGTTGTTGATGGCGTTGAGCGCATCGGCAAGGACGTTCATGCGAACCATTTTCCCAAAGTTGCCTGAAAAAACAGATGTTAGAAATGAACGAGGATAAAAAAGGAATAACAGTGACGACAAGGAGCGAGGTAACTGGGTATAAAAAAGTATTGTAACCTCTTTTTAAAAACAAAAGGCATCATTTTAACACCGAAAACAGCAATGATGATGCTAACACGTGTCCAGAGAAAACCATACTTTCGAATTAAGGCCTGTGACAGCAAAATCGAAGCCACGCAGTGAAAATCCCCCAAAACGGCGTTTTTCCAATTATTTTGCTTTTAAAAATGTTATATAATTACGAATACATCAAAATCATATCAAAAATTTTTACGAAAAACGGCAGCATGACGCCTAACAAAAACCAAGAAATCCGAAATTTTTGGGATAAAATTCAAAAACCGTGGCGGCTTAAAGGACTGCGAGTGATCGTTGCGGGACCTATTGCGTTCACACGACGGAATTCGGCTGTCGTATACGAACTGCTCGGGAACGAAGATTGCGCAGCAGAATTGCTAAATTTTATAAAGATGTTTATTAGTTAAAAAAATACTTAAAATGAAATTAGGAGAAAATATATAAATATTTAAAAAAAAGGTTTAAATAATAATATAATCCAATATTCAAGCAGAAATGAATTTTTTAAAGGAGTGATTAAAGGATTAAAGATGCCAGGAAAAAAGTAAATGGGGTATACAATGAATTTCATACAAATGAGAAAGAGAGAGAGAGAGAGAAAGAATGAGGGATGGCGAGAGGAGGAAAGGAATGCCTAATTGAAGGAGCTTCCACAGTCTCACGCTCCCCCCCTCTCTCTCTCTCTCTCTCTCTCTCTCTCTCTCTCTCCTGGCCTCTCATCTCTCCCTCTCATTCTTTCGCACCTTGCAACACATCCGTTCGCTTTCTCCCGTCCGCTTTCGTTCGTTTTCCCGCTATTGCACTTTTTGCCCTTTCGCGGCGATGGCCACCCGGACACCGAAAACTGGTCGTAAATTAGCAACAGAAAACAGGAAATTGTTGAAACAGGAAGCTTTCTAATTTCTTCAAAAGTCAAACCAACAGGGAAATCTCTGCAATTTACTCTCCCAGAGGCGTTACTTTGTTAAAATTGGTGAAATTTCTTTGAACCAAAAATTTTTGGGAATGTAGTGTTGGAAAAAGGGTGGAAGGTATAGGAATTTTTTAAGATCTTGATAAATTACTCCTTAATTTCAATGGAATTCTTGTGCCACCTGCCGGAGGCGATATTTCAGTTTTGCTTCCTTTGTCCGCGAGAGCGGCGGGGTCCGATCCGATTTTCGGCGATCCTCTATAAAAGAAACGATCGAGGGACGATCGTCGTCAGCTTTTCGATGATCGGACTCGATCAGACAGCCTCTTCGATCCGCTCATTGAGACCTTCTATGTCTCTGTCTCTCTATATCTCCCTCTCTCCCCTCGCACTACATCTGTCTCTCTGTCTCTTTGTCTCTCTGTCTCTCTGTATCTCAGTCTCTCTGTCTCGCTGTCTCTCTGTCTCTCTGTTTTTCTATTTCTTTGTCTCACTGTCTCGCTGTCTCTCTGTCTCTCTGTATCTCAGTCTCTCTGTCTCGCTGTCTCTCTGTTTTTCTGTCTCGCTGCCTCGCTGTCTCTCTGTCTCTCTGCATCTGTGTCTCTCTGTTTATCTGTCTCTATGTCTCTCTGTCTCTCTGTCTCTCTGTCTCTCGGTCTCCCTGTCTCCCTGTCTCTCTGTCTCCTCTCCGTCTCTATGTCTCTCTGTCTCTCTGTCTCTCTGTCTCTCTGTCTCCTTTCTTCCCTTTTCACAGAGTAACCTTAAGAATGTGAATCAATAATCGATTTTCCAGGATGACCGTGTCGGGTGCCACCTCAGGCGCCTTGCTCTTCTCCGGAGCCACCCTCCTGGTCTCCCTGTTCGCCGCCGCTTCCATCTACGGCCAGGTGAACTCCATCTGGGCCGAACTCGACACCGAAATGGACAACTTCAAGGTAGATTTCACAACAAACCATCTTCAGAAGAGCGTTTCAGGTCCTGACCAATGATCTGTGGAACGACATGGTCAGCCTTGGAGCCGGTTCTCCTTCGAACAGGATCCGTCGTCAGAACTATGGAGGATACGGAGCCACCGGAGTCCAGCCTCCCGCGCCTCAGCCCAGCGGAGACTTCCCCGAACACCCCGGAAACGGACCCCGTGGAGTGAGTTTTGGCTAAAATTTCGTGGTGGGACCTAATTTCCTCGCTTTAACCGACAACGTTAACATTGATAAGTGCAAGCTTAAAAACATAGTGGGACCTAAAATGATAAACTTTGCTTGGATTTGAGCTTATAACGAAATAACCCTAACATTTAAATGTGTGCCGTGGTGGGACCCTAAGGGATTGCAAATAGGCATAGCGGAGCTTTTTGTGGAGGTACCCAGTAGCCCAACTTTTAAACCGTTATACTCACTGCTTTGGAAATGGAGTTTATTGTAAATCGTGGTGGGACCCAATTAAAATTGCGTTATCAGAACTACGGCGGATATGGAGCTACTGGAAATCAGCCCCCCGGTCCTCAGCCCAGTGGGGACTTCCCCGAACAGCCCGGAAAAGGACCTCGCGGAGTAAGTTAGGGGGCAAAATTCGTGTCAGGACAAAGTAGAGAATTCTAAAATCAATACTTGTAATGGAATGTGGGGAATCAGTGTCAAACAATTCTGCTATTTTGGTGTTTTATTGGTAAACCTCATTAATACCTTGCGAGCCTGGGTAGATCACGAGTCATAGCTGTGGGACCCAATTCCAATAGACCTTTAAGGCCCAAAAGCGGGGTTTTACGTTCGAATGGTTTTACCAGGAATTCGTGGTAGGACCCAAAACATGGCGCGCCTCTTTTAGGCAAATGCCAAACAGGCACGAGTGATTAGCCCTTTTTGTAGAAATCGTGGCGGGACCCTTTTGGGGGAAATCGTGGCGGGACCCAAACCCAAAATTTTTTAAGACCCAAATGACAAATTTCTTTCTTTACTAGGCTCTAATACTAGTCCTTTTGCGGAAAATTGTAGTGAAAACCAAAATGTAGAAGTTACAGATTTACAACACACAAAACAGACAAATCGTGGCGAAATATTAAAATTCAGCAAAAAAAACAAAAAGGAAAACCTTGCGAAAATCGAGCCAGTGACAGTTTGGCTACGGAGCTAGTCACTTGGCAGTGCACCACGCTGCCAAGGGCGGCTGTTCGCGCGGTGGCCGCTTTTGTTTCAACGCGACTGGCGGCGGTCTAAATCGATTATAACTCGAAAACCAGAATAATTTGACAATTTTAAATCTAATCATTCGATTCTCCAATAAATTCTGTATCGAATGCTATATACCTCGTTAGGAAATTCTTGGTCATTCGTGAGGCATTTTGAGGGCCCAAAAATCGTAGTAGGACCCAGAAAAACACTATTTTGAAAAGAATTTTATTGATTTCCTATATAAACGTTTGATTTTCAGCCTACCACTGGTGGCCAGCCCTTCCCCGGCTTCCCCGGAGGCCCCTCTCCCAACCCCCGCGACCGTTGCCAGTGCACCGTTGAGCACAACTGCCCTCCCGGACCCCCTGGAGGACCCGGACCCGCTGGAGAGGACGGACCCGACGGTCTCGACGGAAAGGACGGCTTCGATGGTCAGGACGCCGAAGATATCTCTAACGAACCCAGCCACGGATGCTTCACCTGCCCCCAGGGTCAGCCTGGAGGCCAGGGACCTGCTGGTTCCCCCGGAATCCGTGGAATGCGCGGAGCCCGTGGACAGCCCGGTATGCCTGGAAAGGACGGAAACCCCGGTATGCCTGGAGAGATGGGACCTCCCGGATCTCCTGGATCTGACGGCAAGGTTGGAGAGCCCGGACCTAAGGGAGACGACGCTGAGAAGCCCGTTGGACGCCAGGGACCCAGAGGACCTCCTGGAGAGCAGGGACCCGAAGGACCTGCTGGAGGCGCTGGAAGGGATGCCTATCCCGGACAGGCTGGTCCCACTGGAGAGCCTGGACAGCAGGGATACCAGGGAGCTGCCGGACCCGACGGAGAGGAGGGACCTCAGGGACCTCCCGGAGGAGCTGGAAAGGACGCCGAGTACTGCAAGTGCCCACCCAGGGAGGAGGGACACGCCAACTACAGGCACAGGAAGCACCGCAAGATGGTCTAAGTGCGAGAATAAAGATATTTATAATGAGATTTGTAAAAACAAGAAAAGCGAAACAACGAGTTAAATAGAGACAGATTGAAGAAACTCTGGCTATAGCTTGTTTCAAATCTGCGCCTCCAAAAAGCAACTACTCAATACTGGGTCAAGAGAGCGGGCGAATAGCGGAGACGCAGAGAAAAAAAGCGGGTTTTCACGCAGAATGGCTTTTTTATGGCTTGTATACCATAGAGTACCTTTCGTTTCCATAGTTAAATTTTCCACGTTTTATTCACTCAAAGACTATATCACCCCAGCTTTGCTTCCTATTCACTTGATTTTTTCTTACATTTTCCTAAACTTCAGGTTTGGAACTTTGGTACTTCGAGGTGCTTTTCTGAAAACTTGCAGCAGCTCGCTGCAAGGTTTGAAAATTATTAGCTCGAGGTAATTTTCTGAAAACTTGCAGCAGCTCGCTGCAAGTTTTGAAAAAATATTAGCTCGAGGTAATTTTCTGAAAACTTGCAGCAGCTCGCTGCCAGTTTTGAAAATTATTAGCTCGAGGTAATTTTCTGAAAACTTGCAGCAGCTCGCTGCAAGTTTTGAAAAATTATTAGCTCGAGGTACTTTTTTCAAATTGCAGCAACTAACGTAATGTTCTTCTCTGTCTGTTCTAATTGCGTCACTCCAATTGAAATGTTATTTTTCAACACCGCTTCAAGAAACCGTGTTGACAGGATGGCTGGCAAGTTCTTATTAGCATATGATTTGCTTGAGCGTAGAAACCCCCTCCTCCCCCTGGTGCTCCCATTAACGTTATCTTACAAACAACAAATGCGCTTTTGGAACACAAACAAGATTATTCCATGATAATGGCATTGGAAGAATTCTACAGTCATGCGTGGCCGGCACCTGATTATGCGAACGGAAGTGCTGATTTCGGGGTTTTCTGAAAATAACTTATTTAGAGAAATAGAAAAGAGAGAAACCGAGAACCAAGGAGGTATAATGAAAAAGATTGTTGCGAATCTCAATTTACCCAAAACCCCATATCGGTGACTCCTTAGCAAGCATAGCAAAATTTGAGGCCGGCCCGAAATTTTTTTTTTCGTTTTCTTTGATTTTTACATTGAAAAAAGGCATAAATTTTCGGTTGAGTCGGGCCGGGCCGGGCCGTGAAAAATTTTGGAGCGGGCCGGCCCGTTGCCATGCTTGCTCCTTAGCCCCATAAGCCTTAATTTCCCTTGCCACTCCTAGTTGACGTCATTGTTTTGTCGAATGTGCCCGGCTGTCTCGTGTCATCTTTTACACATTCCTGGCCCCCAGAATTCCTTTATAATAGAAGGAGGCTCCTTCGCATTGCTTATCGCGTCGATAGAGCGGGCCACTGTTCGCCATGGGCTTGCAATCCACGCTCTTCCTCTTCGTCCTCGCACTCGCAGGAGTTTATGGTAGGTCTCTTCGGTATTGATCTGTTGACAGATAGGTAGTTAGACACTGGAATTTGGATTTTGTTTTTGATTATTGATTTCGTTTTCATGATTGCGATTAGTATAATTATTAGAAATTAATTTTAAAGGAATGTATTATCCAAAACCGAATAACCAAAAGAACGCTTTTGGTAGCGAAGTGATATCATCGCTTAACCTAATCTCTTTTGCCAACCGATGCTTTGATGACAAAACTGTCCAAGGAATCATGAAATCGATTAGCGCTGGTTGAAATAATGCAATAAATGTCTCAATATTGTTTCGTTAAATATAACTCCACAAATTTTTTAATTATCTGTGCCCCATTGTCACCTCATTTCTGAGCAATAAATATTCAAAGGTAAATAAAATGTCGTTTTTATAAATTTGTAGAAACAAGAATTATTCTTAAATATCTGAGTGAATATGGTTCAAAAGTCAATTTTAAGCTACTATTTCTCTTTTCAAACTGCATTATTCACACCTCATTTGGTGGTTTAATTCCAAAACAAATTGCGTTACAGTCCTAAATTGCGTTACAGTCCTTAAATTGTTGGTTTTTTGACCGCGATCGCGATAACTGAACATAATCATTGTCAAAGAAGTGGAAACTTGTTAAAGCAAGTCTACTCCAGTGACAAACTTAAACAATATGATTTAAATTTTTATAATATTGGCCGCCTTATGAAATTGGATCTTCATCATTGTAGTGGTGTAAATTTGTTCGTTTGTTATCGAGTTTTTAACAAAAATAAAAGTCGTTAGGACTGTTACGCAATTTGTTATGTTCTATTACAAGGCGTCTAAACTTCTAAACATAGCAAATTGAATATTTTAATTACCACGAATTTACCTAATTTTGGGTTGTTACACAGGCAGCACAAAATTACCTAGCCGTTGGTTGATTTTTCCCTCTGTGAGCCCTCTGATGTCGTCTTACCTTGATGCTGTAATTGCCGTGGGGGTGAAAATCGGAACACCTACCGTAGTTCGTAAAAAACCCTAATCGTATGTTGTCTGTTCTAATCTCACAACGAACGGGTGGTATTCACCGAAATAGCTTCATAAAAACTTATCGCAAATCAGATGACGACAGTCATGAGAATGAAGTTTGTAGTTGGGTGGAAAAGAGGGATCTCACGAGTTTTACTCTATAATTTTCTTAGTAAAAAACGCCCGCATGGCAACCAATATACAATATAATATATTTTTTTATCAGTTAACAAAAATGGCAAGATTTCGAGAAAAGACCAAAACCTTACAAAAAAAAAATTGAATTAGTATCCGTCAATCCCACTTCGGCGACTTTTGGCAATGAGTGAGAAAATGCTGACGGTGAAATTCAAATTTCCCATTACTACATCATAATATTCGGCTACAAAAGGGGCGTGGCCCAATTTTGTCCAAAGTAGGATTGGCGAGGAGTATACAAAAAAAGTATTAAAACTACCCCATTAAATATTTAACGGAATTTTTCAATTTAAAATGAAAGAGCCAAACAAAATTGTGGTGAATCAAAAGATTTGTGTCATCCAAACGGCGTGTGGTCGAAAATGGTAGAAAAAATTAAGGGGTACTTGAGTTGCCTCCGAGGCGCCATTGGGGGGCTTACGCACCTAGCCCCCCCCCCCCCCCCCCAAAGTCTCATGTCTAACCACGGCGTCAACCTCAAATCCATCGTCCCTCCAAATCCCATTTTAACCATTGCGTGTAGACACCACTCGTTCCGCTTGACTGTATCGGTCGTAAAAGTTGAACGATAAGCTAATCCTTTGCTACAATTGGTTTTGCCAACTTGCAAAACTAGTGGTCTGGTTTTTGTGCGTGCTGTCAACGAAAATCACTAGATTAAATTGAAGTTTTCGGAGAAAAATGAGATTAAATGGGTAATCCTGCAAGAATGTTAATTACAGTCATAGGGTTACATAATAGGCTTAGAGTTAGGGGGATCTTATTGAAATAAAGGAACAAAAGAAGAAGAAAGGGGTAAAAGAGAGTGAGAGGCAGAGGCAGAGAGATAGAGATACACAGAGAAACAGATAAAATGACATATACATACATAAATACAGAGACACAGAGATACACAAACACAGAGACACATAGATACATAGACATATAGGTACAGAGAGGCATAGAGACACAGAGATACGGAGACACAAACAAACAGAGTTACAAGGATACAGAGGCAAATAGATATAGGGACACAGAGATACAGAGATACAGAGAAACAGAAATACAGATATACAGATACAAATAGATATAGAGACACAGAGACACAGAGATACAGAGACACAGAGATTTAGAGAGACAGAGATACAAAGCCACAAAAATACAGAGACACAGAGACATAGATACGCTTGATATAAGTTACTTCTAGGAGAAGAAGCTCGTTACTGTCCTAAACAAGGAGGTGCCTATGCCGTCTGCCATTCCAGTGTCGTTTACATTATCGACACCACCGTGTTCATGGACCCAGGAAACGTCTCAGTTGTATGTCTCGACTAAAAAAGAGGTTAATAAAAGTCTTCAGGAGTTCGACTGGCTTCGCTATAACATTGTCCCTGGCACTGCCTGGGGAACCGGCCAGCAACTTGCTTTCATGTCTTATGGAACCGGAAATGCTCAAGTGAACCCCTTCACTGGAAACCTTCCCCAGGCTTGCACTATGCTGGACACACTGCAAAGCAGCTACGATTCACAGGGAAGCTCAGACAAGGCTACTCTCTATCAGTGAGTTTATCTATAAAAAGAGAAGTTCTACGAAAAGTTCAAAACATATTTTAATCACAACTAGGTAACGCTAATATTATGAAAAGCAAAATTCGAAATACAGAAAAGTTTTTTTTTGTTTTTCGCACTGTGCATTGTAGCTAATTGGACACCTGTCCCAAGATGCCAAACACCAACAATTAACAAATGCTTGACATTGTCTAAATATTTTAACCCAGGTTGTTTGTCTCGTGCTATTAAAGGTGTTTGAGACAAACTCTCCTCCACTCTAGCTAATAAAAACCCTTAGTTCTTGTAAATGAGACATCAACCGTTTGTAAGGGAAAACCTTCTTTTTAAAAACACATTTATGGTGGTATATATAGGACTACATTTTGCTTCGGCAAGTTAACATTCGTAATAACGTAAAGAACGATGAGGTATACATTTGAAAAGTTTCTTACCACGTGCAATAGATTTGGTTTTGATATGTTTCGTTAAAGGCAATACCTCGGCACACCAAATCCAAAATGTTGGCGTCGGGTTTTTACAACTTTTTCTATATTAACCAGCGGGAGGAGCGCCAAATAATCTTATTGCAAAATACTCTATTTTCTAAAACCCTATTGCTAAATACCCTATTTTCAAAAAGACCATGGCAAAATACCCAAAACTCTACGTTAATAAGAATTACCATTGCTTGTTCTATCGATTGATATCACTTTGGTTTAATTGAAGAATTTTCAATTTTTTGTTAGCAAAGTTCTGGCATGCTTTCCTGCAAGACCGTACACCCAATTCGGGGATATAAGCTACTCTTGCTTAGTAAGGCAACTACATATTGAAAGATGAGCTTAATCCGTTAATATGATATGTAATGAGGTCACACACACTTGTAAGTTACGGACATAAACTGTTTATTAATTTGGATGGCCGCTACATGAAAATAAAGCCGAATCGAAGCACTTCAAACTTGTATGGCAAGAGGACAGTACGTTGAATGTGGTTCAAACGAACTATACACGTATAGCTGTCGCCAAACGAGCATCGGATACTAAAAGCCGCTTTTTCTCTGCGTCTGCGCGGCTCGCACACTATTTCCGCCTGAGTATCGCACGGCTGCTGCAATAAGGCCGTTTTTGGCAGGATGCCCGTTTGGCGACGGCTATAACCTATCGAACTTTTAATATAGTCTGTGTCCGAACAACAAATGGTTTTCCTGAAATTTTGTACAAAAAGAAACATTGTTCAGACGTTATTTTGTCTGGTTTCTCTGCGCTCTCCTAAGAAAGCGCACTCCCTCGCGCGTCCGCAGTTGGCGCCCTTTTTGATCTAACTAGGGAATGGCTCCAACCGACCTCCGGAGATTCTGAACGAGGTATATCTTATTCGACGAGTTACCGAATGGAGAGTTCACAAAAAAATTTATAGCTGCTGAATGGCCTTTAGCGCCGAGAAATCATCGATTTTCTGCGCGCGGTGCCGACCATTTTTGAAAGCCGGCGGCACAAAAGCGGCGCCGCGGCTGCAAAAACCAGCAGCTCGGTGGTTCAGTGCCAAGCGCCTCC
Organism: Oscheius myriophilus; assembly: GCA_964057215.1. Lineage (NCBI taxonomy): Eukaryota > Metazoa > Nematoda > Chromadorea > Rhabditida > Rhabditidae > Oscheius > Oscheius myriophilus. Next base: position 260,494 of record OZ059904.1, read on the forward strand.
CTTCATAAGCAGAGGGTCGTGGGTTCCGTCCCCCTCCCTGCCAAACTTGTTTGCCTTTCTTTTTATTTCTTTCAAATGTGTTAAAACAACATAAAAACGTTTTGCCTACATTTATTTCGTATTTCAGCGCCAAACAAGCACTTTTGGACCATTGGACCAAAAAAAATTATTTTTGATTTTTCACCCCAATCTTGCAGTCCTGACCGGACTTTGCCTTATGAATGTTACATATTCGGAGAAAGAGATTTTTCCCGGAACTTATGTATGTGAACATACAGACTATTAAATTTGGCGTGATGGCGCAAACGTTTCTTTAAATTGATAAAAATTTTGTTGTTTAAATAAATTTTGTTGTAACATTCATAAGGCAAAGTCCGGTCAGAACTGCAAGATTGGGGTGAAAAATCAAAAATAATTTTTTTTGGTCCAATGGTCCAAAAGTGCTTGTTTGGCGCTGAAATACGAAATAAATGTAGGCAAAACGTTTTTATGTTGTTTTAACACATTTGAAAGAAATAAAAAGAAAGGCAAACAAGTTTGGCTGGGAGGGGGACGGAACCCACGACCCTCTGCTTATGAAGGGAGGCGCTTGGCACTGAACCACCGAGCTGCTGGTTTTTGCAGCCGCGACGCCGCTTTTGTGCCGCCGGCTTTCAAAAATGGTCGGCACCGCGCGCAGAAAATCGATGATTTCTCGGCGCTAAAGGCCATTCAGCAGCTATAAATTTTTTTGTGAACTCTCCATTCGGTAACTCATCGAATAAGATATACCTCGTTCAGAATCTCCGGAGGTCGGTTGGAGCCATTCCCTAGTAAGCGAATCGCGGCGGGACCAGTAACCTATAATCCTTTAAGGTGCCAAAGGGGCTGTTGTTATTTGGACACAGACTATAGCGACGTCATTATTTAGCCCATAGAATAGTCTGCGTCTCCATATTTCGCACGCTCATTAGCTCTTCAGCAGCTTCAATATAACTTCTTCCAAATTCAACAGTAATTATTTAGCATGGCAACACAGATACGCAAACGGACGAGACGTTTGTTATCCGGGACCGCGTTCTATAAAAGGAAGGGCATTTTTAAAATCGCACGCCAATGAAAACTTGGCATGATTTTCATACGGCCGATGGCTGAGGCGGTGTTTATTTTCAATCAGAAAAAAACCCCAGACGGTCCCTTCAACATAATTAAAAGAAAATTGGTAGAGGCAAGTATTATATTGGCGTCGTAATTGCTATGAGTATGTGTAGGTGCTACTTCTTTCACCAACTCATTTGTTTTTTTCTTGGCAATCAGTAGTCATCCGACCACACTAGCTCCTGTCGGTGCATTTCCGGTAAGAGATAACAATCCTACTTTCGTCATGCCACGCCCAAAGTGCCACTTAATGACGTTAAGGCGGAAACAGTTTAAAGTAAACATTGTCGAGCTAAAAAGATGACAAGGTGAAACTACAAACATTAAATATGTTTTTGAAAGTTGGGGCTCGAATGTTTTTTAAACAATCTTTTTAGAGCTCTCCAGATCTTCAAGATCGTCTACACTCAAGCAACCGTCGTTTTGTTCTCCGCTAGCACGTATGTATTTTTTAATTTACAAAAAATAATTAAATTTAAGAAACGCCACCGACATCCAACAATCAGCCGACTTCATCAACAGCAACCTCCAGGATAGCAATTTCACCATAATTTCTTTGAACGGTGCCAATTTTAACGTATATTTTTTTAAAAACTTGAAACAAGGTGGTACTTTAGAACTTTCCCGCTCGTGTGATTTACTACGTGCCGGATTTGGCTACGCCCCCTCCTAACCTTCCTTCCTGTATTATTAAGCAGGCTTGTGAAACTACTGAGTGTGGGTTTTAAAATACAAAAAGAGACGGGACTTTGACTGCCAAATTGTTAAAATAAAAATAAAACCAGAAAGTAGAAGCGAATCAGAATTTCGTTTATATATATTACCAAATACCTTATTATTAGCAAGAGCCAACAATACAATACAAATACCTAACGTATTTAGTGTTAAGTTTACGGGACTTCAAGGACAAAATCGAAAATTTTCGAAAAGTTAATTTCTTCTATCAAAAAAAAACGTTAATGTTTTTTTTTGGTTCTGTGCACCCCGCATTTTTTTGGTTCATAAAATGTAAATAGTCTCATTACTACAGTGAAATTAAGTTCATTCTGATAGAAAAGTGTTTATACTCCTCGCCAATCCTACTTCGGCCGAAAAGCGGCCACGCCCCTTTTGTAGCTGAATATTATGATGTAGTAATGGGAAATTTGAATTTTAACATCAGAATAATCTCACTCATTTCCAAGAGTCGCCGAACTAGGATTGGCGGGCACTATATTGTGTTTGCGTTTCTTTATCCTAAAAGTTAATAATATAATTAACAAAATATCAACTCAAAGCTTTGAAAACAAAAGCCAAGAGGTTGTTCAGCAGTTATTCTTTGGTTGGAGGAATTCGTGTTAACGCTAAAAATTTAGTAGGTTGTGGGTATGTGTAATGTGCTTGGAATTTGATTCGTACTTTGCCTCTGAGATATTTTTGTTAAGTGTTCATTAAAGACTTGTCCCGGCGTTTATGTGTTCTTATCTTTCGGTGGCCGAAGTTTCGGAGCCGGGCGCAACGTAGCAAATTATCATGAGATAAGCTTTACGGCTCCCTTCTGAATAAAACCACCCAGCCCACTCAAACCATCGCACTCCAATGCGTGTCTTCCTAGCCCTCGTCGCCCTTGCGGGCACTGCCCTGGCTCAGACTGCTATCGCCACAGGTACATAAGTGTTCAAGCTGCTAACAGAAAACATGGCTAATAACTAAATTAAATGCTTAAATGGCAGTCAAAGTCCCGTCGGTTCTTTCTTTTTGAAGGATAACCGACGGCGACTTTAGGTAACATCAATGGTACCACTGACGCACCTGTCTTCTTTCCTACAGATGCACCCACAACAGCTTTACCTACTACCACTACCGCCACTACTAGAAAGCCCACAACCACTAAAAAACCAATTACAGCTGCTCCCCCCACTGCTGGACCCACTCAGGCGCCTTCTCTCGGACCTCAATGCACGTGAGTTGATGCCATATCTTTTACAGAAATTATTTTAAACTTATCCAAATATCATACAACCAAAATGCTAATTTATTCCTGATTAGAAGTCAAAATCCGAAGTATTATTCAGAATTAAATGAATCGTTTGACTTACAAATAAACAAAACAATTCTTTTATTTTAAAACAAATAACTTTGATTGCGGAGATTTCCTGAAACTGCATGCTTTTAGAATTAAAGTATAATGTCTTTTATTTTGCTAGGTTTTATATATTTATTTTTTTTATGTATCCTCAGGTCTAACAACACTTCATTTAAAAAAAACACGCTAAAGTTAAACACTAAACAATATTTTCTGATTTGGTGAATGTCTGTCTTTACAGTTGATCCTTTTGATTTTTTCAACTGAACTTTCTGTCCTTTCAACGAACAAATCTTTTTTGTTTGGTCACATGTTGCTTATCGCCCAATTACATGTCGTGATTACGCAACTGTCGCTCCCTATCGCTTCCGCAAGCTTTACATCATTTTACAGTTGTGACTGGACCAAGATTTGGAACGATGTGATCTTCATCATCGACAGTTCTGAAGCCGCCGGAAACCAAGGATACCAACAGGTTTACTTTACCCAGCTTACTTATAAATGTGTGGTTTAGATGTGGGGTTCCGTCCAAACCATGTGCAGTTGGTTCACTGTCCAGAAGACCGGATACACTGGCTCGGTAGGTAGTTATGTAATTTTTCAACCCAAATTTTAGAACTACACCATGCGTTCCGGAGTCATCTCCTATTCCAACGACGCCGTATTGAACTTTGGTCTTGGATCCGTCACTAGCGATGACATGATGGACCAGGTTACCCTTCCTTTCCAGAACGGAAAGAACAACAACTTGGAAGCGTAGGACATGGACATTTATGTAATGAATTTTTATTTCAGCGCTATTAAAATGGCTGACCAGCAGTTCAACACTCCCAACCACCGTTCCAACGCCCAGAGAGTTATGGTTATTGTGGCTGCTTCCTACAAGTGCGTTTTTTTTTTACAACTTCAACGATTAAACGTATTATAGCGGTGGAGGAGTGACTGCTCCAAAGCAGGCTGCCGACACTTTCAAGGAAGGTGGTGGAATCATCATTGTCTACAACTACGTCGAGACCCACGGAGGTGATGCTTCTGTTCTTCAGGAACTTGCCTCTCCCGGATATTTCTTCAGCACCCTTACCAGCGGTGACGAAGATATTCAGAACGCTGTCTGCGATGGTACGATTTTCTCCACATTCCCTAATAAAATCAAAATTGTAGCTAACTGCTTCTGTGCTCCCAACTACAAACCTTTCACTAAGTCTCCCCGCAACACTCCTACTGCTGGATGCTACGGCTCTTCCGGAATTCAAGCTAATCAAAGGATTGCTTCCAACACATGCAAGTTGTTCAACAACGGTTTCCTTTCTTACGCCGAAACTACACAAAAAGCGCAGTTCCTGACAACCGGTAATTATCTTCCATTTGCCTAATGTTTTATCAAATTCTAGTTTTCCTTAATCCTACCAACTTCTGGATTGGAGCTACCTTTGACACCGTTGACGGCATGTGGGAGTGGTCTGACGGAACTCCTGTTTGTTTGAACTATAATGCACTTATTGAATTTTATTTTATAGGTTGGAAGCGCTGCTAACTGGGCTAACGGAATTACCCCTAACGGATCTGACGGTAAACTCTGTGTCTTCATCGGAACCGACAACTACTGGCACAACAGTGATTGCCGCAATGGATACACCTACCCTTGCGAGGTCCCTGCCTGTGACTCCACTCACTACTGTCCTTAAATTGAATTTATCTTTAATAAATAATTTGATGTAAATTTAAGGATTTTTTTTAAAAACACAAGCCCATGATTTTTTTTTCTATTCAGAGAAGCGTTCAAGAATTGTTTTAGTTCAACTGCATTTTACGCTGGCATCTTTGTCGCTAACATTTTAGTTTCGACACAACGTTTTAGTGTTTAGTCGTGCCAAACTAAAATTTCACTGGGAGGTGTTTTAGATTTAACTTATGGAAAACGGATGCATTTAAAGGCAGAGGCCCACGAAAATGAAAATGGACCTGTCGATGACGTAGGGTAAATGTGTCAGAGAGAGTGTTTCCACACCCCGCCGCACGCTTTTTAGAATCGGCAAGCGGCTTTTTCCGGCCTTTCGTGGCGGGACCCTCGGTCTAGTTCAATTGAAATGAGTGGAAACTGGCCGCCACGAACCTGAGAGTTCTGGCGATTTTTGTGACGATACGGTTTTATAAATCGCAGTAATACAAGTGTGGGCTTTGGCCTGAGTTTTTTCGTGCTGTGAAAATAATTCCTGCTTGAGATATACGGGTTTCGGGCTTTCGCATGAATACCAGCCACGAACATATAGGTGCCAAAACTCAGGCCAAAGGATGCAATATTCCTCTACAAAATGGCATAGAGATCTCCTAAAATAGTGCTGTACTCGTTCAGGTCTCGTGTCGGCCAGTTTGTGCACGCTGTTTAGCTACAGTAACCAGATTCCGAAAACCTCTATTTTTGCATGATTTTGATTGAAACGATGTATTAATAAGAAGCTTATTTTTCACTTTCCTCTTTTAAACATTCAAAATAAAATTTTAATGCTCAATTAACAAAATAATGAATTTTTACAAACGACGGCTTGCACCTTCAGGGTTGTCGTGCCGGGACCCAGCTTCATTGAAACAGCCATTTTCAGAACTACGGCCGCCGCAAACGTGGGAATTCTGGGGTGTTTTTTGTAGATATCTTTTTTAAAAATCGTTAAAAAACACTTCTACCGTTTGGCCTGAGTTTTTTACCGACCCAAAAATATCTACAGCCAAAGAAACTCGGTTTTTTGTGTTTTTCGTTATTTTCCAGTCAAAGAATTTTCGCGAAAAAACTCAGGCCAAAGAAGGCATTAATGAGCTAAAAGTTGACAAAAAGAATGGTTGCTGAAAATGGCTGGAGCGCCCAGGTTTGCGGCGGCCAGTTTGTGTTTCATGAGCCACCTGTTTGTCGCGGATTCGACATTTCCAGACCAGATTCTTTGCATAATTAGGTGAAATTTATGTTTTTCTTATTATTTAAACATTAAAATAGCAAATTGCGTGTTAAAATGAATAAAAATAAGCGTTTTTAATTATTACTACTACAGTTTAGGCGGTTTAGGTGGAGCGCGATTTTGAAAAGGCCGCCCTTTAACCTGCCGGCCTCCGCGGGCTATATTCCAACGGTAAAATGCGGAGCAATTTATGATTAGCATGAACAGGTCCCCTTCTTCATTTTACGTGGGGTTTTTCCGTGAAAGGTAATTTGAGTTGAACAGGTAATTTTATATCTGTTTAGAAACATTGGCATTAGTACCCTTTTTTAACAAACCAAAAACTTCTAAACTTCAAGCATCCACTTTGTTTTGGAACTCAAAATGCTTTTTGGATGCTTTATAGGAAATCATGTACACGCAGCAAAAACCAACAAAATAATTCACATGATTCTTTAATTTTACATTTCGTCACAATAATACAAAGAACCACATGGTGGTGCTTCACAAGCGTACAAGAATCCATTCCGACAATCAGTAGGTACCCACTGTAAAGACGGCGCAGTCATGTATGCGCAAGTTTGTCCGTTGGTTCCAGAAGGGGTTTGACCAGTTATCCAATTTGATGAATTTCCAACCTGAATGTTTTTCCTCACTAAAAGATAATGAAATTACCGGCGTTCCATCAGCCCATTCCCAAGAATAATCAATGTTATCAAACGTGGCACCAATATAAAATTGAGCATGATTGCCGAACAATGCTGACACAAAAAGTGCTTTAGCCGGTGTTTCAGTAAAAGCAACGGCTCCGTTGTTTACTTTCTTACAAGTGTTAGAAGCAACGCTGTAACTTGCTTTTATATAACTTGTTGTGTAGCAACCTAAAAATAAGTAAAAACAAATATCAATGAGATTTACCATCTTGGGGAACATAACGATCCGAGTCGGAGTAGGAAATAGCATTTTCGGGACAGAAACAATTTGCTAAACAAACATTGCTAAACAAAAGTTATTTTCTCACCGTCACAAAGTGCGTTTTGCACATCTTCTTGACTGTTCGCCAACGTGGTTAAAAAGTACCCCTTTGAAGCAATCTTCTGAAGAACCTCCGATGGTTCAGAACCTTTATCAAGATATTGGATCACAATGATGGCTCCTCCAGATTGTTTGAAAATTTCGGCAACGTTGTGGGCGTCATCGTTTTCGCTACAATTTGTTTTCTTATAATTGGTAACCTCACTTACTTGTCACCATAAGCCAACAAAACAATGACCGGGCGTGAGTTACGACGATGGCTGGAGCCCGAGAATTCATTTATAGCTGCATAAATTCCGCTAAAACAGGTTATATAAACAGTCACTCACTACACCCACCTTTGAATGCTAGCGATTGGGCCGCCAGTATAAGGAAACTGATTAAGGCTTTGCATATCACTGTTATCAATGCTCCCGAGGGGAGCAATCACAGAAGCGTTAGAGTTGTAAGAAATTAATCCCACTCGCATGGAGTAATTCTGTTAAATGGTAATCAATCCAAAGATACTGTCTGATTCAACTTACTGATTTTGTGTAACCCGTTTTCTGAATGTTGTACCATGCGCTCATTGATTGCACCGAACCCCAGATCTGAACATAATTTTGACTTTACATAAAAATGGAAATGAACTTGTTTCAGTCCAAGTGGTCCAGAGAGGGCGGATGAGTCGATAAGGTAGATAACATCGTTCCAGATTTGATCCCATTTGCAGCTGAAATTCGATGTTAGTTCAGGTTTTTTGAATTATACAAACCCACAAGCGCCAAATGATGTGGTAAGGGCGACAGGACTAATAAGTAAAAGCAAAAATAAAAGGCGCATGGCTTCAGTGTGCTTCAATCACGAAGTGGGGAAAGATAACGACACTGACTGTTGCCGCAATACTGACAATTTAGTAGTGCTTTATGAATACCTTTTCTTATCCGATTGTATTTAGCATGCTGTTTGTAGACTCCAAACTAAAGGTTAGCATGTTTTCACACAAATGTTTGTCATCGTTCGGTAAAAGTTTTTAACAAGTTGAACATGTTTTCGTTATCATCAGAAAGTATCATTCTTATACATATTTTCAGTGTCAGAATAGTGTGTGGCAGGCTTTTTACGTGGTCGTGCGGTCGATTTTTCCTCTTGTCATTCAGCCGGGCATGTATTGCCCGTTCACAATCCGAAGTTATAGCCCAGTGAGGACGTAGCTCTAACCAACTGGAGTGCAAAATTTGTCTCAGTTTTCCGACCATCCTAGGAACCTGAGAATGAGTTTCCTTAATGAGAGCTGTACCAGCTACATGACCAAAATGATTTTAAAGCTGAATCCACAAATATAGAACCAATCAAGTCAACGTCGTTAGATTAACATTTACAAAAAAGTATGCTTGCTCCTTCAAATAGCAACCAAAGATTAAAATACATATTTGTTTTGTATATCACGCTAACACAGTTTCGGTAATCAATTTTAACATGCTCTGATAATGAATAAAACAACATCTTCATTGGATATATTTGTTCAAGCACAATAAAACAATGAACTACAAGGAACTGCCTCACATGCGTACCAGTATCCATTGCGACAATCTGTAGCAACCCATTGAAGAGTAGAAGCTGATATGTACACGCACGACTGCCCATTGGTTCCGCTAGGAGTTTGACCATTAATCCAGTTTGACGAATTTCCAACCTAAGTAAGAAACAAAACTTTTGAAGTAAACTTTGTGTACCGGTGTTCCATCGGCCCATTCCCAGGCCTGATCAATGATGTCAAACACAGCACCAATATAAAATTGATCTGGTTGGGGGAACAATTTTGAGACAAATTGAGCTTTGTCCGGAGTTTCGGTGAACGCCACATATCCGTTGTTAACAAGAGTACACATTTTAGACGCTAGGCTATAGCTTGTGCGAACGCTGCCGGCAGAATAACATCCTGGAAAATAATTAAATCAAAGCATACATAAACAAAGATTACCGTCTTGAGGAGTGTAACGATCCGAGTTGGAGTATGATACGTAATTTATTGGGCAGAAGCAATTAGCTGAAATTTTAAAACTGTACATTTAAGGATTTTAAAAGTATTTTCAGCTTTTTGCCAATCAGTGCAATTTAATTAAAACGCGACGTCTATCATTTTTGTAAAGAGCAACATCGCTTTAATAATTATTGAACTCACCGTCACAATTAGCATTTTGCACATCTACCTCGCTGTTTATTGCCGTAGAAAAATAATATCCCGGGTTAGCTATCTGTTGAAGAAGTTTCGATGGTGTATTATTTGCCCCAACAAATTGCTCCACAATAATTTGTTCACCGCTTTCTTTAAATATTTGAGCTGCATTAATGGCTCCTTCGCTCTGGCTAAATACAAAGTGCATACAGTTTAGAAAAAAATTACTTACTTGTCGTCACCAAACGCTAAGATTATAATGACTTTGCGTGAGTTGGGCCTGTGACTCGGACTGGTAAATTGCTGGGCAGCTGCGATTATTCCTCTTTAAGATTATATTTTTCAGGAAAAATGTTCGCAGAAACTTACAGTGCAAGGTTTGCTTCAGAGCCACCCACGTAGGGAAATTGAGAATCAACACTCAAATCACCGTTATCTACACTTCCAAGCGGATCAACGACGGATACATTCGCATTGTAGGAAACAATTCCAAGGCGCATTGAGTAGTTCTAAATTTAAAGATAATTTACATGCTATATATTTTAACGTACAGATGCAGTGTAGTCCGTTCTTTGAACGTTGTAAACTTGGCTCATTGATTGAACAGCACCCCAGATCTATCAAAAAAGATTACATTTTACTAGTAGAAAACAAAATCACCTCTTGCACACCTGTTGGTCCAGAAATAGCAGAATTGTCGATCAGGTAAACCACGTCATTCCAGATTTGGTCCCATTTACAACTAAATTGACTTTTATACCAACGGCAAGAAATGTACATACCCACAATCGAAGGACGTGGTTACTGCCGGATGTAGTACAAACGATAGTAAAATAAAAAGTCGCATCACAGGATTCCTATAAGATGGAGATTTTACAAGCAGAGTGGGGAAAGTGGGGGTAGGGGGTAGATAAGGGTCGCTGACTGTCGACTCAGCTTAAGTAGGTGAATTTTGTTATTTTATGGATCTTTATCAAACTGGCCAGAGTTTTCATTTGAGCTATGTTGGCATGAATGTATTGTTGAACCACACAAAAATTTTAAAACAAGTGCATCTCGCGGGCAACTCGTTTGGTCCGATTCTTTGTTTTTTCTTCGTTTCTGGATCACTCGTTCGTGAGTATAGGGTGCACTGAAGACTTAACCAAGCAGCATTTGATGCCATCAAAAATTAAACATGATAAATCAGGAAACTGCGCCGTTCCGGGACAACGCCATTAGACAGTTTGAGACATAGGTAACTATGCAAATAGAGACGTGTGTCGCAAGCTTTGTCCTCTTTCTAGTACGTCCACGACTTTACCCTCCATAATAAAGTAAAAGCATATTGACCTCTTATCTTGTCATACCTCAAAGAGGGTCATGCGGAGGGTGAAAGAGTAAGTATGCAATAGATGTTACTCTCCACTATAGAAAGCAAAAAGCCTTTTCCCATTTGACATCAACAATGAACACAACAACAGCTGGAGCTTAGCTGGTTCTGTAGTGATCTGGACTGCAGGAACGGAGACGACCAGGGTTGGCGTAGAGACGGCAGGAGACGTGATTTGAGAAAGCGTACACACGGTACGGGTGATTTGCAGAAGCATCATCAGGTCGTATGACTTTCTAAAAGCACTTTCCTTATAGCTACCACATCTATGCACGTTCAGAAAAAGAATCGTCGATAAGAAAGGTCATGAGTATGCTAAAGTAAACCTTTGACGTTCTCTAAGTATCTCTACGTTCTCACGTTGAGTTGAAATCAGCCGTCATGGTCAAGTCCAAAGGAATACCAATCAGCAAACATTTCCCTAATTCGCTACCAACCGCACGTGTTGTCAGCATGTGGGAAGTCTGCCGATTTTGAGCCAGGATGGCCGAAATCGGCTATGACGCACTATTGCGTACTTGACGCGATGCGCGCCTACCGTAACACTAAAATGGCTGTAGAGGCCGTTGTCTGATTCCATGACAATATGCGTAAAATAGAGGAGTGAGAAAACGTATAGTATTGAGTATATTGAGTATAGACCCCAATATTTGGGGCGTTAGTGACGTAGACATTCAGACAGAGACGCAGACAGTTAGACGGATTTTTGCGAGCGGACACTCGTCCAATTCAACCCAAGTCAGTGTTCCGGGCTGCGCGGGATAAAAACGTTTTCGAATTACCCATACAGATTATACAGCTCGCCGGAGTGGGCGCTTTCAATGTGTCCGGTGTTTAACAAAGTTGGAAAATTCTGTGCACCGTTTGCATGCCGTTCCCCGCATGCTTGTTTGCAACGTGCGCACAGAATTTTCATCATCAATAATTTGAATTTTGGCCCTTTTGTACTATAACGGCTCGAGACCCGACGCCTTCGCTACGAGACCTGCCTTCTCAGAAGCACACATTTTTCACGACTCTAGTTCTTCGCCATTTTTAGACGAAAATTATCTTTGAAAACATGAAAAACTAGCTAATAAATTGAATTTTTGGAGGCAATTTTCCTGAACAACACAAAAGCTTCTCTGGTAAGATATGAAGTTTTATGCGTATTTCTTTTTATAGGATGAATTTTGAAAAGCCAAAAAATTGCCTTCGAAAGTTCAATATATGAGCTACTGTTTCGACTTTAAAACACAGAAAAATATGCAATGCGCGCAAATCGCTAAAGTCGGAAAATTTCAATTGCTGTCCGATGTTTAGCAGCCGGTCATTTTCAATGCGCACACGGTTTCCATTGGGCGGCAAGCTCTGATTAGAGACAAAAATTTAAAAAGGTGTGCGCTGACCTAATTACTTTGTACTTATTGATCCATATCGCTTTTTCCTATTATCATCCAGTTTTTCACTGCTTTATTTTCACAGAATGAACCATTCCGTTTCTTCAAGCCTTGTTTCAATCGATTGTTTAGTCGGCAAAGGAGGTAGTTTTAATATATATTCAATTATAAGCTTTGGCTTATTTTTAGTTGTATTCGTTTTGTCTGCAGCTGCAGCGAATTCAATTTTGAAGTATTTCAGAAGGAAAAATTATAAAGTTTTCGTGAGTGTTTGATAAATATCAGTATTCAAGATTTTCAGCCTTTTCACAAATTTCTCCATCCCATACAAAATGCTATTTTTGAAAAAGTAAGTAGCAGAATGAACATTCAACATGTTTTTTTTCAGTTTACGTACAACCAAAAGCAAATTTTTGAGGAATGTAGCAAAAATTCTTACTCATTTTCTAAAATTCGTCCATTACGATTTGAGATTAGTATTAAGGCCCTAGTTATTAAGGTAACTAAAGTTCATTCCAAAAGTTCGCTTAAATTTTTTTTAGGAAGGATGTGCGTTTATACAGCTTAGCAATTCTAATAACTTTAAAGAGTTTGGACCAATTGAGAAATTATCCAGCTTGAGAGTTTCAGTGGATCTACTGAAACTACATGTGGGATTGAGACATTTCTACCATAAAATTTAATTTAGGACCCATTAGACGACAAATTATGCAAGTTTCTTCTAACTACGTTTAAAACAATACGCCAATTGTGTTGTCTCAGTTATTGCACATGTTCCGTCGAAATTCTCCATGACTTGATTGAGGGTTGCTGTAGAAATGGGGATATGTACATTCAAATGCTAGCAAAAGACTACTACAAGTATTTTCCTTTGGAAACTGGTGTTACTTTTTATTTATAAAGTTACTTCACTGTTAACGTTTGAAATGTTGCTGATCTTTTATCATCATTTTTGTTGTTCGGCTATGTGGGTACGTTAACGCGTCGCGGCGCGCGCTTGTTGCACATTTCTAAGCAAAATTTTAATTCAGAAGATAAAAATGATCTAGACACATGTAAATTTTTAAATTTCATCTATAGTTGCCGCCAAACGGGCATCATTCCAATTTGTGCCTTCATTCTCTGTTGATATTACGATTTTATGCTAATCTAATATCAACACGTCTCGTCTCGCGCGGCCGTGCGGTCGGTCCCTTCGCCGCTCTCCCAACCGGGCCTGGATTGCCCGTCCTCAATCCGGAGTGGAGCCCCGTGAGGACGTTAGCTCCAACCAAATGGATCACAGAAGTCGTCTTCAGTACCCCGACCGTCCCAGGAACCAGAGAAAAAGCTGCTTCCCCCAAGGAGAGCTGTACCAGCAACTTGGCCAGGAGGAATTTGAAGCTGAATCAATGGAGAATGTGATACACCAAGTCAACGTCTTGGGATTGAATTCGACAACTGTGATTCATTCTGGCGGTTCAGGGAACAGCCCTAGAGTATAAACCGTTTGAATTGAATTGAATTGAACTAATATCAACAGAGAATACTTGAACGAAATTGGCATGATGCCCGTTTGGCGTCAGCTATATAAACTTGTACACCGCGCTTGAAATATTGAAAAGCAAGACACTGAAAAATGTTATTTTTCGACGTTTTTGGGCTTTTGCATTTTGCATTCAAATCGATTTTTTGTTCACAAAAATAGTCGTCTACTTATTCGATACGCAATTAAATGAATAATTCAAATATGAGCTTTAGTTTTTCATGGCAAATTTAGTGATGGGTGAAAAAATACAGAAAATAAGCTTTTTAAACAACTTTTTTTTTAGGTTAGTTATTGTCTCCGATTTTGTTGAAAGCGCCAAAACAGTCCACAAAAGACATGAACACAATCCCAATATTTATTTGGTAGTTTCTGTCTGTTGATTAGCATAGCAGCTTATTAGGCTATGTAAGCCATTTCTAGAGAGGAGAAATGGCGGTGGGGTGGGAAAGCGAGGGAAGGGTAACAAAGTGCGGCCGGGAACCGCTCTGGCGCAAAGCACCAGAGTGGTCGACCGCGCTTTGGAACCCGACGCGAGCGTTCACCCACTAATCTACGTAAAGCCGCAAAGCGGCCCTGATGCGGGCGAAGGCCGTTTTCCTTCGAGGTCGTGAAGCGACCCTAAAACGGCCGAAGGCCCCCGGATCCAGAAGGCGAAGATCCGCGAAGCGGCGCTTTGGCTTTTGGTATCAATACAATACAAGTTTTACAGTCTAGGGCTGTTCCCTGAACCGCCAGAATGAATCACAGTTGGAATGATTTCACTCTCCATTGATTCGGTTTCAATTGCCTCCTGACCAAGTTGCTACAGCTGTCCTGGGAGGTTGTATATTATTTTCTGGTTCCTAGGACGGCCGGGGTACTGTAGACGACTTCTGTGATCCATTTGGTTGGAGCTAGGTCCTCGCGTGGCTCCACTCCGGCTTGAGGACGGGCAATCCAGGCCCGGTTGGGAGAGAAGGGAAGGGACCAACCACACGGCCGACGAAGAGACGATTTGCGCCCCTACTGTAGCACCGACTGGTTCCCTCGTGTCAAGTCTTTGCGGACAGGGTTCTCAGCATCGTTTGGTTGACATGTCAACTTTTCCCAGACTTGTCCAATACATGAGAAGCAATTTTATTTCTTCGCGACGACGGGATAACCATTAAACGATGAGAATTCTTGTAATTACGATGTTATGGAATCGTGCGTAACATAAAGAAAGAAAAAAGCTATATACGACCCAGCAAGAGGCCTCGCTTTTAGCCTGGCAACTGCAATGTTGTTCTTCGCATTCTGGTGCTTTCTTCTGGTTTCCGATGCTAGTTGTCATCGGAAACTACCTCATTCTAATGACTACCAAAATCATCGCTGTGGTCATAAAATGAACGAGCTCTATGACGTAGGTTTGGCTGACACGCACACGTATACGCACATGCACACGTATACGCACATGCACACGTATACATACGCACACGCACACGCACACGCACACGCACACGCACACGCACACGCACACGCACACGCACACGCACACGCACACGCACACGCACACGCACACGCACACGCACACGCACACGCACACGCACACGCACACGCACACGCACACGCACACGCACACGCACACGCACACGCACACGCACACGCACACGCACACGCACACGCACACGCACACGCACACGCACACGCACACGCACACGCACACGCACACGCACACGCACACGCACACGCACACGCACACGCACACGCACACGCACACGCACACGCACACGCACACGCACACGCACACGCACACGCACACGCACACGCACACGCACACGCACACGCACACGCACACGCACACGCACACGCACACGCACACGCACACGCACACGCACACGCACACGCACACGCACACGCACACGCACACGCACACGCACACGCACACGCACACGCACACGCACACGCACACGCACACGCACACGCACACGCACACGCATGAAATTCCAGAAAATCGAGCGTCTTGAAGCTGAATTACACGCATGCCGCCCAAACCATCATAATCACACGCACGACCCTCACCACCATAATGGGCACGGACATATTCATGGAGGAACTACTACTTGGACTAAGGTAAAACAACATTTTGTAAAGAGACAAATTTGTGTTCAGAAAAATTTAATAAAGGGTGACGCTACAAAAATCGCTTCGAGTTATAAAAACTGTGTGACGCCGGTAAATTTCAGTGCCTAACCTTCTTGCAAAAACGTTATAGATCGACATTCCGGGTGCGATTTTTTCTGTTGGTAGAAATTTAACAATTTACAAAAAGTTTTCTTCTGAAATTCGCGACATGACTGGCGGCTTGTTCAGCGATACTGAGAAAACTCTCTATCCTCCCCTCTTCGTTTTCATAAGATCGCCGAGCCCTCAACAATCTGTAGGTACAATTTGTAACCACTGTAGTTTTTGTTTTCCAGTATGCCTATACAACAACATATTATAACGGCACAGAGTATTGTTCACCATTTAAATACGACATAGACAGGTTTTTCCAAAAAGGCCAAGAAACTGCCATCCAAATACGCATCAAGGAGACTTTTTTTGACGTAAGTGTTCGTATAAACAAAAGAAATTAATCAAACTCAGATATATCTGAATGGAAATTTTTTTATAAACATGGAGTACCCGTCTGGCCACAACACAAAATTCAAGAGTTTCATGGTTTGTCAAGAAAAGGATGGCGATGTAGTGACAAAAGTGGAACTTCAATAAACCCGTCTTTTTTGAAATCAAGTTTGCGAATTTTATTGTCCTAAAGGCTTTCGAATAAATGTACTGAGAAAATGTTTCAATGAGGTATTGCTGGAGTGGAAACCTACATTTCGAGGTACCTGAGTGTAGGCGCCGCAATGAAGGGGTCGGCGCGGGGAGCCCAAATCCTAAAGAAATTTTGGTTTTATAAAAATTTTATGAAATTTGATAAAAACTGGATAACCATTGACTTTGATGTAAAAACGGACTGGCAACACTCTGGTGTAAGTGGTTTTTGCGAATTTAAAAGTCTTACCTCTGAAAAATGCAATTAAAAACGAATTTTTGGTCTATTATTACAATAGAGGAATGGAGTATCTCTCTCCTTCCCTCTCTCTCTCTCTTGGTTCGCACCCCGCCCTTCATTTCCAAAGGAGAGAGGGGTGATGCGGTGGGAAGCGAGGAGAGGGTTCCAAGGGCGGCCGGGAACCTCTCTGGCGAGAAGCGCTAGAGTGGTCGGCCGCCCTTGGTACCCGACCCGAGCGTACACGTGTGCGCGTGTCGACGCCTATGCGGCCGAAGGCCGCCAAAACGAGCGGCCGCGAAATCGAGCGGCCGAAGGCCACCGAACCCGGGAGTGAGGACCGCCGTAGGCGGGCCGTAACTCCTGGTATAAAACAAGTTTAAATTTTTAGACCGCGGGGTTTCTTTTCTTTTTCCAATGTAAATCAAGCAGCTAAATCAGTGCTCCGCTGCTAACGCGAAACAGCCAAATTTTCAATAAGCTATTTCACGAACTCCGATTACGAGGGACGCATACGTATGGCAACTTGACACATGACAACCCGGACGAATTGCGCTCCCGGCCATATTGTGATGTAACTGCCTTGAAACCTGGATGTTTTGCAACTTTCCTTTTTGCGAGTGAGTCTTTTCGCTCTGGTCTCATATTGCGCTCAGCTCGTTTCGGAACGTTGCCACCTTGAAAGGCGTACTGTTTGTTATCGGGACGGATTGCAACTGGGACGTTTCGCAACCTAATTAGGATATTTATTTTATCGAAACAACGAAAATGAAAAGGCAAATGTATTCTAATTAGGTTGCGAAACGGCCCAGTTCAAATCGTCCAGGTGTCAATTCGTCTAGCTTGCAATTTGAACCGGTGGTAAGCCGTCTCAGTTAAAATACGGATTTTTGCGATTCGTCGCGTTTCAATTTGGCCTATCGCAATGTATCCCGGTGAAATCCGTACACATTGCAAACCACTGACAAAGGTTGCAATTCGTCCGGGTTGCCATGTGACAAGTTGCCACCCGTATGCGTCCCGATTACGACGTTTAAATAGAATTATTGGATGATTTTACTCATTATTTGTGTATCTTAGAACATAATTCTTATTTTAAAATGCACAAATACCGTGATAATATCTTACAGCGGAATATCACTCAATTGTCGACTTTACGTGCCCGCCGTTTAACGCCTGCGGAAAGTCTGCGGCGAATTTCGATCTCGCTTCGCCCCTCGAAAGTTATGATTGAAAACAGCGGCCGAATAAGCCGCACTAAAATTGCCATTTCTCCTTTCAAAGTTAACGAAAATTCAAAATTCAAAGAACGTTTTACTGCTACGACTTAGGACTACAACCGTGGTTTGCAAATAATTTTGCAATTACAATGGTAAAATTTCGGGTTGCGGTCCCTACCTGAGTGATATATGGAAATTTATTAAAGCCGATAAAAACTTAATGGCCTCCAATTCTTTGGAAAACATTATAACAGTATATCTAAAGCCTTAGTAAACTATTAACGCTAAATTTGGCAACAATTTTTCGATGTTTCGGTAAATTATGCTCCACTATATATCTCTTGACGTGCGCCAAATTGCGGATCATAGTTGACCTCATGAGGTAACTGGTGTACCCATATTATCGATTGAACGCTCCCAGCGGTTGCTATTTTTATGATGCCAACAGAAATGATAAATAAAAATAGTGAAGAAACGTTTTCGCCCTGTTTTGAAACAACTGTTGTGATCACAGGTGAGCATTCAGTAATGTCTCTCATGTTGTTTAGTTGTGTTTCTTATAAGTGTAGCACTGTGGAAGCCAATTTTGAGGTATTTCTCTTTGAAGAAGAAATCTATCGTATTACAACCGGAGCCCCGTTTTGTAAGTGTTAATGAGAATAGAAAAAGACAGAGAGACATAGAGACATAGAGACAGAGAGACAGAGATACAGAGAGACAGAGAGACAGAGAGACAGAGAGACAGAGAGACAGAGAGACAGAGAGACAGAGATACAGAGAGACAGAGAGACAGAGAGACAGAGAGACAGAGAGACAGAGAGACAGAGAGCCAGAGAGACAGAGAGACAGAGATACAGAGAGACAGAGAGACAGAGAGACAGAGAGACAGAGAGACAGAGAGACAGAGAGACAGAGACAGAGACAGAGGCAGAGGCAGAGGCAGAGGCAGAGACAGAGACAGAGGCAGAGACAGAGACAGAGACAGAGACAGAGACAGAGACAGAGACAGAGACAGAGACAGAGACAGAGACAGAGACAGAGACAGAGACTTGTCAAAATTCATAAGTTCAGCCATTTCACACCCTTCACTATGTCATTCAAAAAGCAATCTTCGAGAAGTTCACCTATGAACAAATGGCTACATTCGACTACTGCAGCCAATTTTCTAATTCAATGTCCAAAATTCTGCCTTCACCGAAATTTCCCATAATGTTTTATGGATTACAAGTTAAGGTACTTTTTAAGCATAGGGGTACTTCCTTTTTTATATTTCAGAATGGTGTTGTTTCTCTTTACGGTTTAAGAAGGTCGGAAATAGCAACATTCGACAAACTGAGGCCGTTTAAAAGTCATGTTTGCAACTTGAAATTATATGTAGGTTTTTCCCCCAATAAAAGAAGACCTTTTCACATATTTCATTAATTCGAAGGGTTTATTTTTTAAACCCCAATTTTAGGACCCTTTGGACCACACAATGTGCAATCTGATATTGAAATATGTAAACAGCTGTGATATATTGTACTGCCTTGGTTCTGTCACTTGTCCCACCGACTTATTATTCACATTGACTAGGGTCAGTTTGACATTTTGAACTTTGATCAAAGACATTTGACTTCAGAAGCTTAAAATTAGCGTTATACATTGGCGGGGAGAAGGAGTTTATGAATACTTTCCAAAGAATGGTAATGAAGTGAATGGATTTGGACCATATTCGGTTATGACAGCACGTCAGGACCCCGGCAAAAAAGATAATTATAGTGCCCGCCAATCCTAGTTCGGCGACTCTTGGAAATGAGTGAGATTATTCTGATGTTAAAATTCAAATTTCCCATTACTACATCATAATATTCAGCTACAAAAGGGGCGTGGCCGCTTTTCGGCCGAAGTAGGATTGGCGAGGAGTATATTCGATTGTAGAGAGAAGTTTTAATAAATGGGTCTCTATCTCTCACTGCCTCTAACTCTATTATCACCGTTAGGAGACTTTCACTCCAGACCCCTGCCGCCACGTGTTTGTTGGTTTCGGCGAACTTTGTACCGGCGGACATTGGAACCGCCTTCGTATCTTCCTCGTGTTTCTCTCGCCTTCCTAGGAAGTGGTGCTATTTTTGTATAATAATTTTTTTTTAAAATTTAAGATATCTTTAAAACAAATACTAAAAAATCTCAAGGTCTTATTATGTTCTGTAAAATTATAAACGCACTTTAAAAACCTTAAAAACCAGAATACCTAAATAAATGTGATTTTTGTAATTGAGGCTTAAAGGCCTGCTAAAGTGTTATATATATATGCGCTCTATCTGCCTCGGGCAATTCGCCAAAATATGCCGATTTTGGACACCCCAATAATGTCGACATTTTTAGTTTCTGTTGCAACAACGTTGCTACGCTGTTTTGGTTGTTTTTAGGTCATTCGATGGAATTTTGTTTAATAACCAAGAATAAAATAGTTTGTACTCTGTTTTTCATCTATATTTTCGCGCCCGTTTGCTCCAAAGAACGGGAAATTTCGCTATTTGCGAAATGTGATCATTTTTCCTTCGATTTCGGCGCCAGCTTTTTCGATGTCTGCATTGCTAAACTTCATTTAATTGTTGTAAACTGGTATTCTTTCTTATTCTCTTGATCAACTGCACTTAGTTTCTTCATAAAATGCTTTAAGGGACCATGTCGAAGTCCGGAGTCTTCATCGTGGGTGCCAAGCGCACCGCCTTCGGTACCTTCGGCGGCAAGCTGAAGAACATCACCGCCACCGACCTGGGAGTGGTGGCCACCAACGCCGCGCTCCAGCACGCTGGCGTGAAGCCCGAACAGGTCGACCACGTCATCTTCGGTTAGTTTTTGCTTAAAAATCCGTTTAGGACCTATTTTACAAGATTTTTTAAACTTTGTTCGCGGGAAACGTGACAAAAAAACTACTACAGTCGCGTCTGAAGCCCTAACCGAGTAGTCCTTGAATTTTCCTAGCTTTTTGGATAATTTACGTTGTTTATTTGACCGCTAAGATCCCTTAAAACTTCGAAACCCATTGAAGACTTACGGAATTTATCAGGCGGTCCTTCAAACTTTTGAATAAACTAAACCCCAGTTTGTTCCAGTTTGACGACCGATTCGCTGTAAATTTTGTGACTAAAATACCGCTTTACTGAAATTTATTATCTTTATTTGGATTTTAAGCCCAATTCCTTCCACGATTGCGACAAATCACGTAGTGTTGGTTATTTTCTGTGCGGCTATCATCAGATGTCCTTGTTATCAATCGCCCGCAATGAATTCTTGGCTTTATCGCTTTTGGGGTGAAAGGTTGCAGTCCAAGGCTTGAAAATCACGCGTGCGGGGTTCTCAGATGAGCCGGATTTTTTAAAGGATCTTTTGGGACGGCCCGGGTATGATTTAAATTTTAATTTTTGTATAAGTCGTACAATATTTTTTTAAACTGCTTTAAATAATTTAATAATGTTTGTTACTAACATATAAGTCAATATTAGTCGAACAAAAAAGAATGTCACCGACCGGGATCGAACCCTGGTCGTGTGAGTGGCAATCTGACTGGGTGGTCCAAGGCCGACCCCGGCCGGACCGCCAGCTCAAAATTTTCCTAATGTCCCGTCCCGGCCCGTGAGAAGACCGAGTCAAAGTTTCCCCAATTTTGGAGTTCGTTACGAAACCAAATTCGAAGATACCGCCTTTTAAGCTTCGGAGTATCGTTATCCCCGCCGGTGCCTGAAAAAGTGCCAGTTTTCTGTCTAACAAGGAACTATTGACGTTCGGGCCGGCCCGTAATCCTTTTTTCGATGCCAACCATGGACTTAATTGATGAATTTCTCGTTATAAATTGTTTATTTTCCAGGAAACGTGTATGGCTCCTCCAAGTGCGCCATCTACCTCACCCGCCACATTGGTCTCAAGTGCGGCATTCCCGAGGAGGTCGGCGCGCTCACCGTCAACCGTCTCTGCGGATCCGGCTTTCAGTCCATCGTCAGCGCCGCTCAGGTAATCACTCTCTCCTCTCTCTTTCTCTCTCTCTCTCTCTCTCTCTCTCTAACCACTTCATTTTCAGCAAATCAAGTCCGGAGACTCACAGATCGTCGTCGCCGGAGGCACGGAGAACATGTCGCAGTTCCCCTTCGTCGTGAGGAACATCCGCTTCGGAACGGGTCTCGGACAGAAATACGAGGTTTTTATCCTTCCTAATCAATAAAAAGCTTTAAATACAGTTCGAAGACTCTCTGTGGGAGTCGGTGAGGGACGTCTACGCCAAGATGATGATGGGAGAGACGGCCGAGAAGCTGGGAGCTCAGTACAAGGTAGAGGAATTTGGGAGATTTTGAAGAAATTTGGGAATTTTCAGGTGACTAGGAAGGACGCCGACGAGTTCGCCCACAGATCGCAGACTTTGTGGAGGAAGGCCAACGAGGAGGGAATTTTCAAGAACGAGATCACTCCCATGAAAGTGAAGGGAAAGAAGGGAGAGGAGACCTTTGAGGTAAGCAGAGAGAGAGAGAGAGAGGGAGACGCAGTGAACTGCGTGCGGCCTGATCATGTCAATTGTCATGTCAAAAAAGCATCGAGCAACAGTAGTGTAGTTTAACTTCTTTGTGTGGTGCAATTTTATGCATGGCTGGACAAGGAGCGTTTGGGGGGCTAGTTATGTTAGTCCCCCAAATATTGCGTCGGAGGCAACGTAAGCCCCCCTTTCATTTTTTGCTGCCATTTTCAACGAAATGCGGAATTACGTAGGTACCGCAATCACCTCACGTCCAGCTATGATTTTATGTTTAAACGTTCTTTTCACATTTTTTATAATATAACTATCTGACATTCAATTTGTAAGTAATTTTATAGCTTATTGGCGAAAAATTTCGACTTATCTTGTCAGTCGATTTTGAAAACGGTCCCGTCTGCCGAAATCGAGACGGAGACGGACCCGGCCCAGCCCGGACGCAGAGGAATTGGTTAGAGGCAGACATAGGTGTACTAGGCTTCCCCCGGCGTGAAAGGGGCTTTGGGAATTCGGTCGTGGAAAAGGAAATTTTTTGGATCCGGGGGCGAAAAATTTCGGTTTGGTAATGGAATTTTTTTTCAGGTTTTACATTAAAAATGATGAGATTTACAAATGAAAACACTAAAAATAAAGAAAAGGCACGGGAGATCATTTCCCTCATTAAAATTCCGAAGCGTGAAGTGGAAAATGCGGGAACATCTTTTGGCATACCGTATCTGAAATTAATTTTCCAATTGCAAACCGAATTGAAATATATTTTGGCTCTTCCTGAGTTCTAATAAAACAATTTAAAAACATCAAAGCAATGGCCGAAAGTATTTAACAGTCGCCAACCGAATTGCTAGGTCTGAATAGGAGAAAACCCGTGATTTCCCCCAAGGCGAGAAATCCCATATTACGTGCCACTTACAGGGCGTAATTCGGTTGGCAGCTATCTGGGGTTTCGGCCAGCGGTTTGTTACATCGTATTATGTACAAATTTACCCTAGCGATATATATAAATTTCGGAGTAATTCGGTTGGCAAAGCTGACGTTGCCTTTTGAAGCGTTTGCACCGTTAGTCGGGTTCTGCCACGAAAACTTCATCCGCCGCTACAAAGCGTGTGACGATCTGCATATTCGCACTGGATCAGGTGCTACTTCATTTTCCTTGCTTAGTTTTTGATTTTGTATACTTTTTTTGTCCAAAATTTAAATTAAAATAAATAAAATTTGTCCTAATTCGGGAGTGTATCATGATGGCGTAAATTAACTTAGTTCTTGCTTCATTGGTTGTCTGTTTCAAACCAAGCTCGAAATCTTTCGCTGTCTCAGCTGGTCGTAGGGTATGTAGTGTTAGCCCTTGCTCGGGCAAGGGGACCCACAAACTGCGGTTTCGCACATTCAGGCTTCCGGCGAACGTCGTGCGTTTACGTTGAAGTTCGGTGCAGCTTCGTCTTCCAGAAACATCCAGGGTAGTATTTGCATAGGCAGCAACCTTTTTGCGCAAAATCTATGTAAACTCTTACGCAAACCTCCTTTTGAAAATAATTCCTTAATTATTACCACCAAATCGTGTTTTAACACGTGTTTTTAAATAGAAAATTTTCTTCGATTTTTCGCCTGATGAAACCATCAAAATTTGAATTCGGTTGTGGATCCGGGTCGGCAGGCGTGACCTACTGATCACCTATGGAGGCAGATACACAGTTGTATATGTAGTTAGACGCTCATTAAAAGAGGCGCAGAGTAATTGTTTTTATTGTTAGAGATGCAGAGGAAAGTGCGGTCAGAGGTTATGCCACGGAGAAATAACTAGATAGTTAGAACCAGGAACATGCTAGAAAGTTAGAGACGTAGTGACGTGACTAGACCAAGGGTCGCTCAGGGCCTGCCCGCTCTCTGAAAAATTTCGGCCCGTGCTGGCCCGGCCCGCTGCCAACATTTCTAAATGTTAGAAGAAAAATTTTTACACTGGCTATGCACAGAACATGTGTCTCTAACATAACATGTACGTAAACAATGAAGGCAAAAAGTTTTGTCGACGGGGGGATCGAACTGGGGCAACTTCGGATTGCCAGTACCTCTTAGCCACTCGGCCATGAAAATTGTATAAAATTTATGTGGTTCGAATTCTGCTTTGCACGTTATGTGTGTACAATTAGAACTATGTTTTGCGACAAACAGAACTTTAAAAATACGGGGGGCAGCGCTCTCCCTAAATTCCGCGGCCCGGCCCCATTTTAAATCACCCTTGGGAACAGACAGTTAGAGAAGCAGAGCAGTATGTTTTACAGCAAGGAGTGGTGAGACGGTTAGAAATGCAGCGTAGTGAGTTAGGTACATCGGGAGAGTCCATCGTTTGGCGAACCCAGCCGTAACTTTTGGGGCCTCAAATGAGGTAGCTCCCCTTAACCATACCTGGTCAACGTACCGCAGCGGTATATTTTGCGACGGCCAAGTATGCCCTTAACTTTGGGTCCTCGGGGATGATTGTGCCGAAAATAGTGCCTAACCCCCGTTAACTTTTGCTTTTTCTGGAATCCAAAACACCTTAATCAAGTTGACTATACCCTTCCCAGGTATAGAGTTAGATGGTTAGAGACGTAGAGGATCTGGTTAGATTGTTGAAGAAGTTGAGAACAGTGTTAAATAGTATATTTTCAGATCGATGAGCACCCTCGCTCCACCACCCCCGAGGCTCTCGGTAAGCTGAAGCCCGTCTTCATCAAGGATGGATCCGTCACCGCCGGAAACGCTTCGGTTCGTTCGTTCTCTTTCTCTCTCTCTCTCCACCTCTAACTATCTCATTTAGGGAGTCTCCGACGGAGCTGGAGCCCTCGTCGTCGCCGGAGAGGAAGCTGTCACCAAGAACGGCCTCAAGCCCCTTGCCCGTGTGGTTGGCTACGCCACCGTCGGTTGCGACCCCACCGTGATGGGAATCGGACCGGCCCCCGCCATCCGCAAGCTCCTCGCCCAGACCGGACTCTCCCTCGACGACATCGATATTGTTGAGGTGGGTTTTGTCAAAAAAAAAATGGGGCGCCAATACTAGTGTTTTGTGGAGGCTAACTGAACCCCCCCCCCCCATCCAGTTTACCGATTTGTCGTAAATTACCCGCGTCATTTCAGGTCAACGAGGCCTTCGCTCCCCAGGCCCTCGCCGTCCAGCGCGACCTGAAGATCCCCATGGAGAAGTTCAACGTCAGCGGAGGAGCCATCGCTCTGGGACACCCCCTCGCCGCCTCCGGATCCCGCATCAGCGCCCACATCGTCCACGAGCTCAAGTAAGCCTTCGAATCCTTTGAGACCCGTAGCGGACCTAAGGGGCGGAGCTTAGATTGTCCTGGGTCCGCCCATTTTGAATGACTTAGTCTCCGTTGCGAGACTGGTCTGATTTGGGAAGGGTGGAGCTAAATTTGCCAAGGCTTCATTCATTTTATGGCTCACATTGTGCGGCTTCCCTGTGTTTCTCCATAATTCATCATTTTATTTCAGGCGCCGTAACGTGAAGTACGGAATCGGATCTGCCTGCATCGGAGGAGGCCAGGGAATCGCCGTCCTCTACGAAAACGCTAACTAAGCCCCGCCCCCCCTAATTTATAGCCGTCGGTTGTTCTGTTGTATACTGTGATTCAGTAGGGTCGAATACGGATTGTTACAAGCGCCATGTAAATATTTATTAGAATGAATCATACTGTATTTTGTTTTTGTCATTACTGTGGTTTTTTTGGGGAATGTAAGCAATGGGGTGTCTCTATTCGTGTCCATGTTTAGGCACCGCAAACACCATCCTATGTGGCAAACAGGGGTTCCTTTATTTTTGCTAACTTGAAATAGTTTAAATGTGTAACAGAAGTATTACAAAAGCGTTTGCGGGTTTTAAAATTTTAACGTGAGCTAAAATAACGATTTAAAGAAATTTTATGTTGGCAATCTTGCAAAACGGGCCGACGACACTTTTCTCGGCCCGGGCCCATCTCGTGAGAACTATGGCTGGCGCTTAGAGCCATGAATTTGGCAGGTTTTCCCAAAAAATCCTTAGTTAGTCCTTTAAGGAAATAGCAAAACGTGCCGCGGCCGGCGCGTTCTGTTCAAATAAAAAACTGTTCTTCCCACTTACGTGAACAATTTGCGGTTGGTTCGCGTAATATTTCGGAGAAACGAGGGTAACTCAGCCGACTTGAACCGTTTTTGACAGAAAAAAGCTCTGCTTTTAAGCGAAAATTGTGCTCTAGCAGAGCAAATTAGTATAAATTCAGATCGGCACAATAATTACTGCATATTCATATAGCTGCCGCCGAGATAAATAAATAAGTCTGATTTCGAAACCATTGTAGCTTTTTTTCTCGGTGACAAACGATTTACATGTTAGATTTTAAAATGTTTCGAAATTACAAGTCATGCAGAAACTCCCATTCTTGGCTTTTTCTTGGCGTTACCTCGATTCACGCCGCCCAATTCCAAATGGAACGAAAAGAACATGATATTTTCCAATTGACTCTTAGTTCCAAACAAAAAATAAATAAATAATGAAGAAACTGACTGCTTTATCTTACTTCGCAAATGATAGGTACAACTACGTGACGTGGCTAGAATCTGCTCCTAGTTGTCGGCGATGGACTCGAGGCCGGAAATCTTGTACTGGTTTCCGGTGAGGCGGTGGTCCCTCTTCGACAGCTCGACCCTCTGGACGGTGCAGTAGTTCCTACGGAAGGCACGGCCGACGTCCCACTTGTTGAAGGGGTAGCTCATGTAACAGGCGCCCGCGACGAAGGCCGTCGTGATGATACCCGAGTAGAACTGCTCGAACCACATCTGCAAAGACAGAATTAGCAAATAAAAAGATAAAACGAGAGAGACTATGAAGAAATGGAGAGAACGGAACAATCAAAAAACGATTTCTGGCTTTTCGCCAAATGGCAAATTACAACATTCATCAGGGATTTGGAAATAGTAACACAGGGCCTTCATTTTCGAAAAGGAGCCAGAATATTTCAAATTCGACTTAAAATTCAGATTAAATGGGTTTCCCGAAATGGAGAGCTTAGAATTTCAAACCTTCCTCGACAAATATTTCAGCTTTGTATTTTCAAAAACTTCTATTTATAAAATTTTAGCTTAAAAACGGGACGGTATTATTTAAGGAAAGGTGGCGAGAAAAATCAGCTCACCTTTTACGGAAAACAAAGTGGCAATTACCATAGAAGGGCCGGCTCGCGGGGCGAGCCGTGAAAAGTGTCGGCCCGATTTGTAAACTTGTTAAATTTCATTTAATAGTTATTTTAGCTCACGTAAAAATTATTAGGGAACGAACCTTGGTCGCGTGGATGACAGTTTGATTGGGTAGTCCTAGTAGACGGGCCGGGCCGAGGGTAATTTTCAAGTCAGCCTGGTTCGACCCGTGAGAACTATGCGTTACGCAGAATGTGTTCAACAAATTGATTTTTGGGCACAATAACAGCGAAAGTAGAAAAAACAGTACCCTACATATATTCCCTCTGAAGTACTCCTTAAAATACGCCTAGCACACACGATTCTCACACTTTTTTTTTTACATATAGGTAACAATTGTGGTGCTACAAAAGGCAATTTTTGAAGATGGGGGCCGGGCGATCGACGGAGCTAAGCCCAGGTATGCGGCCATGGCAAGAAGCCAGATAAAATTCGAAATAAAAGGCGCTTCGACACGTTTCAAAATGTGACATTTAGAAAACCAACTGCCAACAGCCGAATTCTGGAGCGTCGTGTCGAGACCCATTATATTAGGAACGTTCCCCGACTTCTATATTAGGAACGTTCCCCGACTTCTTTCCAACTCTGTCGCAGCGTGGCCAACTCGCGGTTTCTGTCAGTCGTTCTAGGGAAATAAATGGTTTCAGCCACGTTTTTTTTGTTGCAATAAATGGATTATCTTTAAGTGTAGAATCGATAGCGTTTTGACAACCCACGGAAGCCCGTTGGTTTGCTAAAAAAAAAGTCAATTAGTTCTTTTAAAAATAGCTTATATTGTGCATACGTGGCGCGATGCACTAAAACTAAATTGGGCGATTGTGATATGACCATATTGAATTCAGCTAGGTGCCCTGCGGCATTAGGACTCTGCCGCACGCCCTTGGCAAGAAGCCAGAGAAAATTCCCGGCTATACTGGGTCCCGAGACGACGTTTCAGAATTTTTCTGCAGAAGCTTGGTAGCAAAAGTCTCTTCAACGTTTCGTCAACTTCTGGAGCGAGGCGTCGGAACCGATTAAATCCGGGAAGCTCCTTCGGCTTCTTGCCTATTGCCCTCGGGACGGAAAAATTGAAGCATTCACGCTCAGGGCGTGAATGCTTCAATTGTTCCTATTCGCAGTCTCACTAGAGCCTTACTTTAGCCTCTAAGAATTTTTCTTTTAAATACTCTGGTCGACAATATGCGGAAAGTCTACGCCTTTCTATGTTAGCTCTTTGCAATATGCGGAAATTGTATGTTATATGCGGGAAGTTGCCGAAAACGTAAGATCCTATGCGGATTCCGAAACGCATATGCTAGTATACGGGTTGCACATGGTGCGCACACGAGAAGGCTACATTTTTTGAGGCAATCGTGCAAGAATATGCGGATCGTATGCGTTTTGGGTCTTACACAGATCAGCTCAACAAAGCGTACTGCCTGCATGTGCCTCTAAAACTGTGCGCTGGACTTTGTTTTTTTTTCTCGACCTAATTTTTTAAATTTTATTTTATTTGCAACTATGTGATTTTATTGTTGGTGTTATAATATTTATGCCGCTATAATTAGTTTTCTTTCTCTTTTTAGCGTCGAAAGAGCCATCTAATGCGGATGTCGATGTACAGCGAGCAGTGCAACTCCTCCTTCCGGCGACTCGACATCAGGGCAGTCTTATTGTGTATTGTTTTATATTTTTGCTACAAGGTTAAAATGGGCTTACTTTCAGAGTGATTGATCGCTGAACAACTGCTGGAACTACGTGGATTACCCGAAAAGGAACTTCACCCCAATATTTACAGGTAAATTG
Organism: Oscheius myriophilus; assembly: GCA_964057215.1. Taxonomy (NCBI): domain Eukaryota; kingdom Metazoa; phylum Nematoda; class Chromadorea; order Rhabditida; family Rhabditidae; genus Oscheius; species Oscheius myriophilus. The sequence goes on from OZ059904.1 coordinate 289,834, forward strand.
TTACTATTTTGTATCTTATAGTGAGTAAAGCCAGAGTATATTCATTTATTGTGCTATTTAGGAAGGAAAAACTGTGCCCATCGCCATCTGGAGAACAAGGAATACAGGGAGAGCACGACGAATCGCGGTTTCTACCGAAGAACAACGGAGGATTCTACGAAGAACACTGATAGTTTTCTGGGGAATAGGGGGAATTTTTTAAAGTTGTAATATTATGCATTTGTCAGATTGTATGATTTTTTCCACGGATAATAAATCATTTTATTGATTTTTAGTAAATGTGCTCCAGGGATAAAGAGTTGCACTATTGCGAATTCAACGCGCTCCACGGTGACGAAAGTATGCGTGCCATATGCGTCCAGATTTGCGGATCCTATGTGGCCATATGCGTGTGGTTTGCGGACACGCATGCGGATTTGTTAGGAAATGTGCGTATCATATCGGGAACTATCTACTCGCACACTTTCCGATAGGATGCCAGTAAACCGCCCTAGACTTTCCGCATATTGTCGACCAGAGTAGTGAAATCCGCTTGCGCAAAAAAGCTTGGTTAAACGGCTCAAACAGGCCGCCTCGGTGATAAAGTATACTTAGAAACCGTAACGGACTACAAAACTCCGAAATAAAGAATTTTACGATATTTAAAACAAAATAACCAGCAAAAAGGAGCTAAAACTTCATACAAATAGGCGTCGCGTGGAAATTGTTTCGAACCAGCCGGCTGTCTTAATTACAAAAAAAAATCTTTCCCGAGCCAGGTTTATCAAGCATTAGGATCGAATCGATACTTTTTATGTGAACATTTAAAATCACAAACCTAGTTACAGCTTTAGACCTTAAAAACCAAAAACTAAGAAAACAACGAGAAAACAGGCCCACCTGGTAGAAACCATGTTCAATGTTGCGGTTAAATAAAGTATATAATTTTATATTCCTCCAGGAATAAAAAATTACAAAAATAATAAGACGCGGAAACAATAAAAACAAAAATAAAAATAAAACCAGGTGATATTCTCCAACGAGACATCCCAGTTGGCGCCCGTAAACACAGGACATAAACGGTGTAAAGCCAAGATTGCGTTGGATAATAAAATTATGCGCTCTGTCAAACGAATGCAAGTGGGAGATATATAAGGAAAATAGTTAGGAAAATGCATTATTTTAACTAAATTGATTTTGTAAACTTGAAAATCAACTAGGTCAAAGCACAAACCACGCTTTCACGCCTTTGTCAACAGTTAAACAGACATTACAACAGCGTTCTTGCGGACACGTCGCCAACATGCGGCTTGCCCCACTGTTTCTTTTATTTTTCTGTATATTTCTAGTCAAAATTGAAGCTGTAAGTTTTTTTCAAAACAACATTTTCATACAAATTTAAAGGGAAATACTGTAAATCGGCCAATTCATCCTGAAACCGTCCAACCCGAATCCTACATTCCTGTCTGTTCTTCTTGTGCTACCATTTGCAAATCGGGGACTCATCTACCAGCTTGCCGCTATTGTTTGTAAGTTAAATTTAGCGATTTTATATTTTACAACTGCTTTCAGAAAGCAGAAGTGCCAGTGATCAGAAAACACAGTGGTTTCAGCTGTTGAGAAGGTTGTAATACGAAAAAAAGATGAATGAATGAACGACAGTGTTGTGTATCGATTTATCGATTTACCTCGCATGATCTCATTCACTCACGCACTCACTCACTCACTCACGCGCTCACTCACTCATTCACTCACTCACTCAGTTTCACAATAACTAATGATTCATTATGAATTCGTCTCTTCAAAGTTACCAACCCAAAAGCTCTGCCATGTTGGCCCATGTGCGGACAGCCATATAAAACAAAGGTCTCACGACGAAACGACGGTAGCTGAAATCATTCATCTCTCTCTCTCTCTCTCTCTCTCTCTCTCTCTCTCTCTCTCTCAGTAAGGTTTCTTACCCTCCTCCTTCACTCAGACATTCATAAAATCGATCATCTGCATCAGAAGACGTGTGGTTCCATGGCTGCTTGTTCACCAATGCATAATCCATATCGTGATTCAGACAGCACAAATTGATTCCTGAAATAGCATGTGTGTGTGTGTGTGTGTGTGTGTGTGTGTGTGTGTGTGTGTGTGTGTGTGTGTGTGTGTGTGTGTGTGTGCTTACCAGTTTGAGTACTCTCCGGCCATACAATCGCCTTCGAAACCGCCTTTGTGAAAGCACCTTTTCCACAATACCAAGGAGTGAATTCACCTTGTTCCGCAGGTAAAACAGCTTCCGCGAGCATTAAAGTTAACAAAAGGGATGCGAACATGGAGAAGACGAATATAAAAACATCACAGGGAGTCATTGCGACAATGAAGATATGCCCGTGGGAATCTCCATTTATCGATAAGACGAAGCAGATTGAATTGAAGAACCACGTATTGTTAGGATATTGACATGCATGGGAGGCGAGCACAAATACGCACACACGCAAACACATACACGCACACGTACACACACAAACACACGCACACACACATACATACACACAAACACACGCACGCACACGCAACTGATTATGACTTGGAGAAATTGAATTATTTCATTGTTATTTTGAACATTTACTATACGCTGAACGACCTGAATGTACGTACGTTCGCGTGTAGCGATTGGCGTTCTAAAACAAGCCCCCCACTTATCAAGCCATCACATGAACGACTTCTACTTGGTAGCTGAAACACCCATAACGTTTTCAAGCGTTGCTCCTGATTGTTGGGCTCCCCACTTTTTCAGCTTATGCTGTAGTATTCTTTCAGATGCAGTATTCCTTTGGTTGGTGGGCGACTAAGGTCCCTCTCTTCCTCAGCGTTTTTCCTGGCCTTCCTTTACTAACCTACATTGTGATAGCACTATTAATGAAGAGAAGGAGCCTTATTACGTTTCACCATCTCATCATTGTACAATGCATAAACGACGGATGTTGGGTTCTTTTGAAGCTCGGTTTGTTTGTAGTAAGGATTTGGCCTGATGATAAAATCTTAATTTTTCAGAAACAATTGATTTATTCGAGTGAAATTGATAATGCTACTAGTTTAATTGACCTCCTGTCTTCTATAACCTTTTGTTTCTCTGTTGCGACATTTGCTCTGATTTCAGTGTTTTGGAAAAGGATCATCAGAAGGTTAATTGAACATTTAAGACGCCGTCTCATGTAAACTCGAGCAAGCCACTTAGGGAAAAGTCTCAGAAATGGCTCAATTTTGGCTCAATAACCAATCTAGCGCCAATATACGTCATTTTGAAACTATTAGGTCAATATCGATTTATCGCCTTGGGTTACGGAAGGAAATTGCATTTTGACAAAAAAATAAATATGGGGTTCTTCTGAAAGTTTTTGACATGGATACTTCAAACATAACATTGAAAGAACGAAATTATTGTGTACTTGCGCAAAGGAGCCTTGAAAAACTCAAAAAGGTGAAACTTTGCGTTTGAAATTGCAGGTTTTTCGCTTTTTTGGCCCTTTGAAATAAAAGCGTCGCAGAACGCCATTAACGCGGAAAGATGCGCAAAAGTTTATGCCCATTTTGAAACATTTAAGTCTAGAAAATCTCCGTGAAAATCGACTTTGAAACTGAAATTTTCCCTTTGGTCAGAAAAATTTTGACGTTTGGAATATCAAAAGATTTTTTGCGCTCAAACGGAAGAATACAATTTTTACCGTGTGGCACATTGATATTTGAAGTATTCTGTTAAATTTGGTTCAATTTTAGAGCGTAGAAAATTTTGACCTACAAAAAGTGAATTTTTTCCTGATGAAATCGGAGGAAAATTCAGTTTCAAAGTCGATTTCCGTTATGATGGCAACGGAGATTTTTAGACTTCAATTTTCAAAATGTGCTCAAAAAACAAGTAGAATTCAATTTTTTAGTGCCATTTTGCGCAAATTTTCTATGAAAGGTCGAAAAATGCGACAAACTACAATTTCGAACCGATTTTCCCCTTTTTGGGGAGTTTTCTGAGTCCTGTGCGAAAATAAACAAAAATTCCACTTTTTGAGGTTAGATTTAGTGTACCCACACCTGACCCTATTGGAAAAAACACTATTTCCAAAGAATTTGACCAATTTTACAAAATTACAGTACCCTACCGTAACCCGATTCAAAAAATCAATGTTGGCCTGAAAATTTCAAAATAGTGTATATGACCCATAGGAAGGTTCCACACTAATTTTCGGCCAATTCTAGGGCTACACACTTTTTTGCAAGCTTGAAGGCCGCAGCCCGAATCTTACAGTGACGGTTTCTTAACCTCTAGGTATAATTTCAGGCAGAAACGCCTCGAACGCATCCTATTGACACTAATTACCATCAGTACTACTCTCTGTGTTATAACTTACATCATTTTTTATTTTCTACTCGATAACTGGGAAGCATATTTTGTCATAAGCAGGGCAATTCTATTATGCCAACAAATTCCATCCCTTGGTCCTTGTTTTCTGTCACTAATTATTGTGATCAGAACTGAGCAATCACAGTTCAGCGAAAATACGCGAAAAGGTTATCGAAAAACAGCCATATCTTTAATAATTCAGGTAACTGGAGCAGTCATATTATTGAAAAATTAATCCATTTCAGGGATTATTTTTGACTTTTACTTTATTTACCACAGCCGTTTCTTTCGTTCTAGCTCGAGGGACAAATTATTCTGATTTGATGGACAATCAGATAGCTAGATTCGTAAGTTACGCAGTTTTTTGTCCTGTACTCTTATTACAGTTTATCATGGACCTGCCTGTTTTACTCACGTTTCTTAAAGCTGTGCTCACATGGTGGTCTCTTCGGGCGTTTCTGGCAAAGATGACAACTACAGTTGGTCCAATAGAAAATCCACAAGTTCGTGAATCGATAGTCTAGAGAAGTGATGTTGAAAATGTGATTGAAAAAGTTGATTCTGAATCGCCACTTGAAATATGAACGTCATTAACCTTGAAGTTTTGAGTTTTGTGTACTCGGCTCTTCACACGCACACGCACACGCACACGCACACGCACACGCACACGCACACGCACACGCACACGCACACGCACACGCACACGCACACGCACACGCACACGCACACGCACACGCACACGCACACGCACACGCACACGCACACGCACACGCACACGCACACGCACACGCACACGCACACGCACACGCACACGCACACGCACACGCACACGCACACGCACACGCACACGCACACGCACACGCACACGCACACGCACACGCACACGCACACGCACACGCACACGCACACGCACACGCACACGCACACGCACACGCACACGCACACGCACACGCACACGCACACGCACACGCACACGCACACGCACACGCACACGCACACGCACACGCACACGCACACGCACACGCACACGCACACGCACACGCACACGCACACGCACACGCACACGCACACGCACACGCACACGCACACGCACACGCACACGCACACGCACACGCACACGCACACGCACACGCACACGCACACGCACACGCACACGCACACGAACACGCACACGCACACGCACACGCACACGCACACGCACACGCACACGCACACGCACACGCACACGCACACGCACACGCACACGCACACGCACACGCACACGCACACGCACACGCACACGCACACGCACACGCACACGCACACGCACACGCACACGCACACGCACACGCACACGCACACGCACACGCACACGCACACGCACACGCACACGCACACGCACACGCACACGCACACGCACACGCACACGCACACGCACACGCACACGCACACGCACACGCACACGCACACGCACACGCACACGCACACGCACACGCACACGCACACGCACACGCACACGCACACGCACACGCACACGCACACGCACACGCACACGCACACGCACACGCACACGCACACGCACACGCACACGCACACGCACACGCACACGCACACGCACGCTATTGGCACATTATTTTTGCCTGCTTATTCGCACGAATTCTGCATTAAGGCTGTTTTTTGTAGGATTTACAATTGTTTTTGATTCCCTCTGAATAATAGTAATTCCATTATCAGTTTATCATTCTGATAATCCGTCTGCACAACACGGCTTAATCTCTGTTCCTCATTGCCGGCATAAAAAGAGGTGCCACCAATGTTAAACATCCTCAGTTGCTCGAATCTAAACTTAAACATTGCAGTAATGCGTCTTCTGCTCGTCCTCCTCCTCATCTTGCACTTCATCCTAGCCGACGAGAGATGTGATGTGTGCGCTAGGAGGATCCTTTTTTTGACTGTACTTCCAGGAAATGTAGATCCTGTTAATTATATTCCATACCTCGATTTCAGACACAAGACAACCTTGGCAGGATTTGCGGATTGTTTCCCGCGAACTTGGAAGCAGCCTGCGAGAACCTCTTGTTCTCTAACCAAATTGATGTCGACGACATAACCAATCTGGTTGATGCAAGACAAGTCTGTGCACTGCTTGGTCTGTGTTGACTTTGACAGGCATCCTCTGGATAACAGACAATTGTTCTTTTATATCATCTAACTGTTTTAAGTTGACAGTGTTACTAGCAAGCACTAATTAACTTAATTTGTTTTGGCTTTATTTTTATGTCCGCAGGCTTAATTTTACAAAACCAGCAATATCCGTGCTCCGCTGCTAACGAAGGAAAAGCAAAATTTTTCAAAAGCCATTTCACGAAATACGGTTACGACGTTTTAACAGATATAGGAAGATTTTACTCATCATTTGTGATTAGAACTTGATAATTATGTTAAAAACACAAATACCGCCATAATATCCTACGGTGGAATATCATTTGCCGATTTTGCTGTTTAATGCCTCGCGGAAACCATGCTGCCAATTGCGGCTCGAAAGGTTCAATTGAAAACGGCGGCCGCAAAAGCCACACGCACACACGCACATACACATACGCACACACACACACGCACACACACACACGCACACGCACGCACACGCATACACGCACACACGCACACACGCACACACGCACACACGCACACACGCACACACGCACACACGCACACACGCACACACGCACACACGCACACACGCACACACGCACACACGCACACACGCACACACGCACACACGCACACACGCACACTTGAAATATTATTTTAATCAATTCAATACAGAATTTTGATCTCAGTAGCCACATCTTCCTCGGACGAAACGGCACTCCCATTCAGAAGGACGGCGTGCATACAGAACACAGGTGCAGTATTGCTGAAATACAAACAGTTATTAAAAAATTGATTAACTTTACCAATCCGTTACAGCCTTGATCAGTGTTTCTGCATGGGCCTACAACCGCCATTTTTGCAGTTGAAGTCACAACAAGAGAGAGCAGAGTGAGAATCAATAGGAGACGCATTTCTAAAATGATTATATTTGAAAACAGAAAAATAGTTGAATAGGAAACATAAGAACAATGTGCTTCAGAAGGCAAGAAGAGACATGTCTATAAAATGAATATTACATGAGCTGACAACATTTGACCATTAGAATCATTTGTCACATCATCACATCCCCTTAAAGGTTCGATAAACCCTTCCATTGTGTTCTGATGTTTTAAATCATTAAAGAAATGCGTCTCCTGTTGATCCTCCCCCTGCTCTCACTCGTCGTGACTTCAACTGCTAGAGAGTCGGTTCCAGGTCCATGCAGAAACAATGACGAAGGCTGTAGCGGCAATGTAAAGTGAATCCCTTTCTGAGAACCTTTTTTTTGTATTTCAGCAGTACTGTACCTGTGTATTGTATGCACGCCGTCCTTCTGAATGGTCATGCAGTTACGTCAGAGGAAAATGTGGCTATGAAGGAAAATGATACTGAGACCAAACTATATAAAATTGTTTAAATGGATAGTTCAAGAGATAGAGAGAGAGGGAGTGCGTGTGCTTGTGCGTGTGCAAAACTTCACCCCCAACTCTACCCAAACACCATCCACACCACACACAAACACTACCCAAACTCTACCCAAACTTCACCCAAAAATACCCAAACTTTTCCCAAACTTTGCCAAAGAGAGAGAAGAAGTGAGTTAAACAACCAAGAAATAGAGGTAAACGTTCCGTTACTACAATTAGCATCCCTCCGTCAAAATGCCCTCTCCTCTCCATTCTTCCCTCTGTTTTCCTCCCAAGCAGTCGGCCTTGGAGGGCGATCCTCCTCCCATCGTACGTGTCTCCTCTCTCTCCTCTTCTATGTTTGCTTCAGAAGAGCCTTCTACCAACTCTACATCATAATAATCGAGACCTTCCGTTCCGACGGATTTCAGCGGAGACTATGAGAAAAACAGCCGAGGAAGAGAGATTCCAAGGGAAATTCGACATTTTGGACTGTAGAAGCTTCGATGACTACCAGGAAACTCATCTCTACCACGCTGTTTCAATCCCCGATCGGAATACCTTGGAAGGCTACATCAGTATAAATTCTGTCGGAGAGAAGGCTGTCATTCTTTTCTGTGAGGATGGAGCCGAGATTTCGCCAGCCATGTGAGTTTACATCCGTTTTGTGAGTAGTTTCAGCTCCAGGGCTATGATTTTGAGAGGACTGGAGATGTTCGCGAAGCCTTCGGGCAACGTCAATGAGATTTACTTGTTGGACATTGGATTTTATGGGTTCGTCTTGGAAAGTAAGAAAATGGTTGAAAATTTGGAGGAGAATGGTTGTGAAGAGGCGAAGGAGGACAAGGAAGTAAAAAAGAAGTCTCAAGAGAAGCCAAGGAAAGATGAAAAGAAGGAGGAGTCCAAAGTTGGAGGTACAAAGGGTAAGTTGCGCTCTCTCTCGCTCTCTCTCTCTCTGTGTCTCTATCTCTCTCACACACCAACACACACATACACACACATACATACACACACCCACACACACATACACACACAAACACACACATACACACACACAAACACACACACATACATACATACACGAACACACACACACGCGCACACACGCACACACACACAAACACAAACACACAAACACACAAACACACAAACACGCACACATACACACACGCACACACACACATACACTCACACGCGCCCACACATTCATACACACAAACACAGTTTTTTTTAGTTTCAGTTTTTTTTTTTCAAATTCTCTCTATGTAAGCCGATTTATACAACAACAGAACATTACATACATAAAAATTGGAATGTTGTCTCAAAGGTTCACAACTTCTTGCCGAAAAAGTTTACGACGGCGCTGTAGCAGCGAACAGCGGCGAAAAATAGTGGTCTTACGACCAGGGATCTGTACCTGAAATATGAGTCAAATGATTGCTAAGAGATAGGGAGGGAGAGAGAGAGAGAGAGAGACAGAGACAGAGACAGAGACAGAGACAGAGACAGAGACAGAGACAGAGACAGAGACAGAGACAGAGACAGAGACAGAGACAGAGACAGAGACAGAGACAGAGACAGAGACAGAGACAGAGACAGAGACAGAGACAGAGACAGAGACAGAGACAGAGACAGAGACAGAGACAGAGACAGAGACAGAGACAGAGACAGAGACAGAGACAGAGACAGAGACAGAGACAGAGACAGAGACAGAGACAGAGACAGAGACAGAGACAGAGACAGAGACAGAGACAGAGACAGAGACAGAGACAGAGACAGAGACAGAGACAGAGACAGAGACAGAGACAGAGACAGAGACAGAGACAGAGACAGAGACAGAGACAGAGACAGAGACAGAGACAGAGACAGAGACAGAGACAGAGACAGAGACAGAGACAGAGACAGAGACAGAGACAGAGACAGAGACAGAGACAGAGACAGAGACAGAGACAGAGACAGAGACAGAGACAGAGACAGAGACAGAGACAGAGACAGAGACAGAGACAGAGACAGAGACAGAGACAGAGACAGAGACAGAGACAGAGACAGAGACAGAGACAGAGACAGAGACAGAGACAGAGACAGAGACAGAGACAGAGACAGAGACAGAGACAGAGACAGAGACAGAGACAGAGACAGAGACAGAGACAGAGACAGAGACAGAGACAGAGACAGAGACAGAGACAGAGACAGAGACAGAGACAGAGACAGAGACAGAGACAGAGACAGAGACAGAGACAGAGACAGAGACAGAGACAGAGACAGAGACAGAGACAGAGACAGAGACAGAGACAGAGACAGAGACAGAGACAGAGACAGAGACAGAGACAGAGACAGAGACAGAGACAGAGACAGAGACAGAGACAGAGACAGAGACAGAGACAGAGACAGAGACAGAGACAGAGACAGAGACAGAGACAGAGACAGAGACAGAGACAGAGACAGAGACAGAGACAGAGACAGAGACAGAGACAGAGACAGAGACAGAGACAGAGACAGAGACAGAGACAGAGACAGAGACAGAGACAGAGACAGAGACAGAGACAGAGACAGAGACAGAGACAGAGACAGAGACAGAGACAGAGACAGAGACAGAGACAGAGACAGAGACAAAGACAGAGACAAAGACAGAGACAGAGACAGAGACAGAGACAGAGACAGAGACAGAGACAGAGACAGAGACAGAGACAGAGACAGAGACAGAGACAGAGACAGAGACAGAGACAGAGACAGAGACAGAGACAGAGACAGAGACAGAGACAGAGACAGAGACAGAGACAGAGACAGAGACAGAGACAGAGACAGAGACAGAGACAGAGACAGAGACAGAGACAGAGACAGAGACAGAGACAGAGACAGAGACAGAGACAGAGACAGAGACAGAGACAGAGACAGAGACAGAGACAGAGACAGAGACAGAGACAGAGACAGAGACAGAGACAGAGACAGAGACAGAGACAGAGACAGAGACAGAGACAGAGACAGAGACAGAGACAGAGACAGAGACAGAGACAGAGACAGAGACAGAGACAGAGACAGAGACAGAGACAGAGACAGAGACAGAGACAGAGACAGAGACAGAGACAGAGACAGAGACAGACACAGAGACAGAGACAGAGACAGAGACAGAGACAGAGACAGAGACAGAGACAGAGACAGAGACAGAGACAGAGACAGAGACAGAGACAGAGACAGAGACAGAGACAGAGACAGAGACAGAGACAGAGACAGAGACAGAGACAGAGACAGAGACAGAGACAGAGACAGAGACAGAGACAGAGACAGAGACAGAGACAGAGACAGAGACAGAGACAGAGACAGAGACAGAGACAGAGACAGAGACAGAGACAGAGACAGAGACAGAGACAGAGACAGAGACATTTAGACTCACTTTCCTCCTCCATTCAGACACTCGAGAAACTTGTCATCAGCTTCAGAAGCCGTCAAATTCCAAGGTTGATAATTTGCAATATCGTAGTCTCTGTCATGGTAGTAGCAACATGTATTAACTTCTGAAAATCACATTTTTCAAAATTTTAAAATTGACCAACCTTCTTGATTATCATCAGGGTATACGATAGCCTTCGTAACGAAAGCAGAAAAATCTCCTATTCCGCAATGCCAAGTTTCCGTATGAATTAGGGGCACAAAAAGTAAGAGAAGGAAGGCGTTAGAGATCATCCTTTACGAATGAAAAACTTGTGTAAAGAAATCGATAGGTGAGTCGACCGTGTTCCGACAATTGAGCCGTTTAGTCGACCCGATGAGTCAGAAAAACTATCGCAAAAAGCGAAATTCAAGCGGTCGGGTCAGCGTTTGAAATTGAGGGCGGCACAGCTGTTCCGGCCTGACGTATAGAAAGAACCTCGTGGCAAACGGGTTCGGTTCATTAATCGAGCTGAGATGTACCTCAGGAGTGCAGAAATAGTAGTTCAGGAATAACTAGAGCAATGGAAAATTTCTTCTTTTTTGTGAACGTTAAAATAACAGAATTCACACGGATGAATCACACCCACACATTGAATACCAAATATTGTTTTTCCTGAAATACAGCAGAAAATGCGCATTTTTTGCATACTAATCATGATGAATCGTAAATTCTTTTACTTGTATGCATTTTGTGCGAAGTTTGCGCGTTAATCAATATTCCATGTGTACCCCTCTTCTACACCCCGAGCCTTTTAGAAAAGCCTTTTAGAAAAAGAAAGTTATGGGTGTTATGACATAATTAAATTTCGATAGATCGATATAAATTTCGATAGATTCCAATATTGAAGTCAGACATTCATTAGCATAACACACTAAAAGAACAATTTTTCCCAACATATAACTGTCGCCAAAGGAGCATCGGCTACTGAAAGCCGCTTTTTCTCTGCGTCTGCGCGGCTCGCACACTATTTCCGCCTGCGTATCGCACGACTGCTGCATTAAGGCCGTGTTTGACCGGATGCTCGTTTGGCGACAGCTATACGTAAAAACGCCTTTTTTCAAAATGAAATTTTTCCAGACCTACACCGGAGACCATTGGAAAACCCATGAAAAATTGTCTTGGAACGTGTTTCAGTTCTTTTTCAGAAAAACTTTTTTCCTTTTTTTTCTTCTAACATTGAAGTCAAAAAGAAATTTTTCTGAAAAATAACAAAAATGCGTGTCAACTTTTCTAGAGCTTTCCAGCTCCATTTTCAAACCGGTTTTTCCGTATGCTGGGGAAATTATAATCTGTGTGTCGTATGCTAATTGATTTTTGACTTCAATGTTAGAAGTTCTTTAGATTATGATCTATCGACCGGCGCTGTTTGCCAGAAATCGGTTTACTCCTAGCCAATCCTACTTCGGCCAAAAACCGGCACGCCCCTTTTGTAGCATACTATTTTGATGTCATAAGGCTTATTTCGCTTATTTCCAAAAACCGCCGAAGTAGGGTTGGCGGGCACTATATACAGATGAATTTTTTGGGACATGGGAACATTGAAGTCCTTGAAAAGTTATCTTTGAAAATGTTTTTGTCGCAGTTCAGAAAAATCTCCTCTACGAACAGAAAAGCTTTAAAAATCAAATTTATCCTCTGAACTCCGCTGACAATAGAGAAAATTTGATTGCTGAAAACCACAATTTTTCCCGCGCCTCAACGCTTTTCTGTTCGAAGGGGAAATTTTTTGAACTGCGACAAAAACAATTTTCGTCTTTTGTCCAAAAATTCCTGTTCAACAAATCCTATCCGTACTCCGATTTTGCGCATTTTGGCAAACGGCGCCGATTGTATGCTATTGAATTTTCGTTTTCAACACCTAAATCGGATCTTAAAGGGACCATCAGGGACCTTTTTTCTACAATTAAAACCAACGTCAGAATACAACAGTACGACTTTATCAGTTACTTTTCTTTTTGTCAGCAAAAACCATTTGCACGAGGGTGGAACCGAACCTGGGACCGTTTGGTTACCAGCTACCGGCGCTAACCAAATGGCTATGAGGTCGATGGAAGTTCAGGGCCGCGTGGTCTTTATCGCCAGCGGTTTTCAACTTGGACAGCGGGCAGATGGTGTGAAAAAACGTAAGCTGGAGCCCGTTGGAAAAAATAAATTTTGAGTTTTGAATTGAAATTACGGCTTTTTAGGAAAAAGGAGTTGAAAATGATAAGTATATAATTGATCAACTAAATTAACTTCCTCAAATGACCTTTAGAATAACAAAAATGTGGAACTATAACTTTTTCCAGCAGTCCCCTCGATCTAGTCTTTACATGTTTAGCATGTATCCGTCACTCACACCGATCCATTATTTTCTCTCTTTACCCTCTGTCTATGCCCCTTTTTTCTGTTTTTATCTCTTTAACTGTCTCTCTCTCTCTCTCTCGCCGTTTCTGCCCCTAGTCTGATCTCTCACAGCTCTCTGTCTCTCTTTTCGGGACAAAAAGGAGATGTCTACCCTACGATTACACCTTCGATCAGATAAATGACCAGCACCCGGATAAATGACCCGAATCTTTGCGAGCAACAATTGCTCTGTCTGACCATTTGCCGAGCAGACCGATCTACGATCTGGTTCTTCGAAAAATATGCACTTTTCCATTTTATTTCTGCTTATTCTACAATTTCTACCAATCGAAAGCTCTTGGCACTGCGGCCACAACGATTTCACCCACTTGATTACAAGGGTACTTACCCTTAATGACTATGGTAAGCATTTTAGAGTAAAACTGACAATTTATCAGAAATCAACGACTGTTGTCGGCAACACGATGACGATTATGATATGGCTAAGTACTTCCCCTACAGTATGACCAAAAGGAAAGCGGACGACCGATTCGCTAAATGTCTGGACCAAGGAAGCTTGTGAGTTTAGTGCTAGACAGAGAACAGTGTGGACTTTACTTATCGCGATTTCAAGTTCTATTTTCAGTTATCGGCGGTATGTCATACAGCCTCTGTTTTCGGGAGCCGTCCGTGCCTACAATAGTTTTCAAGAGTTCTTCGGTTTGAATTGAATTTCGTTGACAATCGGGTATAAATATTTAGTGAGTGTAACTGTGAATTCAGAGAGAGAGAGAGAGAGAGAGAGAGAGAGAGATAGAGAGAAAGAGAGACCAAATGTGTAAAATGCTCATCGTTGAACAGTTTTAAGCTTCCTTAAAGGGACCATCAGGGTCCTTTTTGAAGTTTATTTTAATTAATTAATTTAATTTAGTTGATCAATTATCCACTTATCATTTTCAACTCCTTTTTTCTAAAAAGCCGTAATTTTAAATCAAAACTCAAAATTAATTTTTTCCAACGGGCTCCAGCTTACGTTTTTTCACACCATCTGCCCGCTGTCCAAGGTGAAAGCCGCAGGGGATAAGGATCACGCGGCTCTCATGCAAATGGTTTTTGCTGACAAAGGGAAAAGTAACTGATAAAGTCGTACTGTTGTATTCTGACGTTGGTTTTAATTGTAGAAAAAAGGTCCCTGATGGTCCCTTTAAACCCATAACTTGAAAACTTAAGCCAACTGAGACCAACTGATGACGAGCTCAGCAAATTTCGAAGACATATGTTGAAATACAAAGACTAAGGCTTTTTAAAACTGCTTGATTTGAACTACCTGACCAAAATAGGCTCCCTCGTAAGTTACGTTCGTTTTAATGTCTAAATCAACAGTTATGCGTATCTTTAAAAGCGCAACGGCGGAACAGAATATTCAAAAAAATATCAGAAGGTCCCTGACGGGGAAAGTTCGAGGGTCACTTCTATATTTTAAAAGAATGGTTGTGTAAGTGTGTGAGTGTGCGTATAGCCGTCGCCAAACTAGCACCGGTTATTAAAAGCCACTTTTTCTCTGTGTCTATGCTTTTGGCACACTATATCCGCCTGAGTATCGCACGGCTGCTGCATTAAGGCTGTTTTTGGCAGGATGCCCGTTTGGTGTCGTCGCCAATGCTACTTCGCCCAATTTCGCTCTTACTAGGGAATGGCTCCAACCGACCTCCGGAGATTCTGAACGAGGTATATCTTATTCGATGAGTTACCGAATGGAGAGTTCACAAAAAAATTTATAGCTGCTGAATGGCCTTTAGCGCCGAGAAATCATCGATTTTCTGCGCGCGGTGCCGACCATTTTTGAAAGCCGGCGGCACAAAAGCGGCGCCGCGGCTGCAAAAACCAGCAGCTCGGTGGTTCAGTGCCAAGCGCCTCCCTTCATAAGCAGAGGGTCGTGGGTTCCGTCCCCCTCCCTGCCAAACTTGTTTGCCTTTCTTTTTATTTCTTTCAAATGTGTTAAAACAACATAAAAACGTTTTGCCTACATTTATTTCGTATTTCAGCGCCAAACAAGCACTTTTGGACCATTGGACCAAAAAAAATTATTTTTGATTTTTCACCCCAATCTTGCAGTCCTGACCGGACTTTGCCTTATGAATGTTACATATTCGGAGAAAGAGATTTTTCCCGGAACTTATGTATGTGAACATACAGACTATTAAATTTGGCGTGATGGCGCAAACGTTTCTTTAAATTGATAAAAATTTTGTTGTTTAAATAAATTTTGTTGTAACATTCATAAGGCAAAGTCCGGTCAGAACTGCAAGATTGGGGTGAAAAATCAAAAATAATTTTTTTTGGTCCAATGGTCCAAAAGTGCTTGTTTGGCGCTGAAATACGAAATAAATGTAGGCAAAACGTTTTTATGTTGTTTTAACACATTTGAAAGAAATAAAAAGAAAGGCAAACAAGTTTGGCTGGGAGGGGGACGGAACCCACGACCCTCTGCTTATGAAGGGAGGCGCTTGGCACTGAACCACCGAGCTGCTGGTTTTTGCAGCCGCGGCGCCGCTTTTGTGCCGCCGGCTTTCAAAAATGGTCGGCACCGCGCGCAGAAAATCGATGATTTCTCGGCGCTAAAGGCCATTCAGCAGCTATAAATTTTTTTGTGAACTCTCCATTCGGTAACTCATCGAATAAGATATACCTCGTTCAGAATCTCCGGAGGTCGGTTGGAGCCATTCCCTAGTTAGGTGTGTGCAAATGACACCAGACGCAATTTTGCGTACGAAAATCCTGTGCTTTAGGATACGTACGCAATATTGCGTCAGCGTCGCATTTGCGAATCGGCCAAGAAGTAAAATTGGCGAAAACTAAAATTATTGTGAAATGCAGAGAAAAAAGGGTCGATGGTAATTAGACGTGGGAATACGAAGACGAAGGCATTGTATATGCTAAACAAGCTTGTCCGCATAGTCATTCGAATACCAACCAACCACAAATTCCTCCGAGCCATTCCTTTCCCCATCTCTCCCCTGGACGGTCGCCTCTTCTCTCCGACGCGTCTCTTCATTCTCCTCTGTCTTCTGATGACCACCACCGTCGCTCTCGAGTTGCAAAGCTTTTGAGCCTGTTGAAAGTGAGTTCTTTCTTTTAGGTGTAGAGAAATGCATTTAGCACACGAGAAATTCTATCAAAAAGAAGGCGACCTGACCTGTGACTCCAAAAGAGAGAGAGAGAGAGAGAGAGAGAGAGAGAGAGAGAGAGATAGAGAGAGTGATATAAATATGCTCTATTTAACTCTCCGGAAGTACTGCGACAAAGACAACAAATGCACGGTGTGAATCTTTGTAAGCTAACATTTTTCTCTAATTTTCAGAAGGAAGACTTAAAATGCATAAAATATAAAATATAGTTGCGGCCAAATGGGCATCATTCCAATTTGTGCCTTCATTCTCTGTTGATATTACGATTTTATGCTAATCTATCATCAACAGAGAATACTTGAACGAAATTGGCATGATGCCCGTTTGGCGTCAGCTACATGTGTATGTGTAAATGTGTATGTGTGTATGTATATAAACCAGTTCCGTATATTTCTGCTTATTTTTACGTTGTTCATTTCTATAAGGTTACGAATCATTGATGAAAGGAGAGACAAATGAAACGGACCACTTGGGAGCAAGGGTGTATGAGGACCGGCCCGCTCTCCAAAAAATCTCGGCCATACCCTAGGTCAAAATTTCTAAAAGTTAGATGTCTCTAGCGCAACAATTACATAAAAAAAATTAAGGCAAAAAAATTTTGTCGGCGGGGGATCGAACTGGAGTAACTTTGGATTACCAGTCCGACCTCTTAGCCACTCGGCCATGAAAAACATATAAAATTTATATGGGGTAGTTCGAATCCTCCTTCACACAGTGTGTTTTGCACAATTAGAACTATGTTTTGCAACAAACAGAACTTTAAAAAAAACTTTGAAAAGAGTCACATTTAAAAATAGATTTTCAAAAAAAAAGTCTATTTTGTAGTTGCATTAAAAAAAAAGATTTTTAAAAATACCGGGGCCGGTCCCTCTCTCGAATTTCCGCGGCCCAGCCCACTTTCAGCCAACCTTGCTTGGGAATTATTCTTCACATCTCCTTCTCTCCCTGTCTCTCAAATAAAAACAAACTAACAGAACATGGATTCATCAGCACGTCCACACACAACAGCAAATAATGTACACAGGTTAACAACGTATTATGGAAAAACGGAAAATCTCTAGAAATCTAAAGCTATTTTTGATTTAACGGCGACTTTTTTCGGGTCGACATAAAACGAAATATTCCGAAAATAGTGTCGTCCCTGTTTTCAGTATTAATGAGACAACGGATGAGCAATGAAAGAAAAAGACCTAGCGGGGATGGAAACGTTCGGGGAGGAAAAGGGACACTGGGTGGGCGACCCGTGGCTGTCAGTGAAAGGACCCTTTCCACACACATACACAACGCACAGAGAAAAAAGAAAATACAGGGGTGGGTGAACCACGGCAACAACAAAACACCCGCTGGCGGCGGGATAACAACAACTGGAGCCTAGGGGGACTCCTTTTTGACCACATCGAAGGGGGACTCCTTTTTCGGCTCGACGAAGGAACGACCACAGTGCTCCTCCAACTGAACGACCAGCTGACGCACGAAGTGGGGAAGGACGAGGAGACCTGCAATGAAGCATTACAACTGATAAATGGGGTAAGAATGCGTCGACCCTGGTAGTCTACTGTCATTTCAGTGTCTCCATCTATTCACTTTTGTGCTTCGAACCCGCTTGTATTGTGCGGATATCTCACTCTCTGTCATAACATGCCTCTCTGACCCTCTGCTTATCCAACAATACCTCTATCTCGTCTTTATCATTTATCTATACTACTCGCCAATCTTACATCGGCCAAAAATCGGCCACGTCCCTGTTGTAGCGCACTATTTTGATGTAGTAATGGGTAAGTCGAATAGCACTATACGCCTCTAACCGTCTTTCACATCTCTGTCTCTCCAGGTTTCCTAGCGTGCCCCATACAAAAAACATCGACCGCGATTTTCAGTTATGCGGATCGCGCCCAACCTAATTTACTATATGGGGAGGGCTCGCGCCACACGTCTCAATCTTATTGTGGGGAGTCGCGCAAAACGCACACCACAGGTAGCGTTCATATGCCTGTCCTTTCTCTCCGTTTCTAGACCCATCCTAGCCCTTTAACCAACTTTGCCGAAACAGAAAAATGCGACGGCCCATAGCGGAGCTTCACAATGTTTAACTGTGAACAATATTTCTACGGGTTTCTACGAATTTGGTGTTAGATACTATGGTGTTCTCAGATGACGGACCGGGGTCCGGGCATGGAAAAAAAAATATTTAAACTTTGTATAAATTGGTACAATATTTAAAAAAAATCGCTTTAATAAACTTAACAATGTTTGTTACTAACTTATAAGTCAACATTAGCAACAAAAAAAGAACGTCACCGACCGGGATAGAACCCTGGTCGTGTGGGTGGCAATCGGAGTGGGTGGTCCAATCATGGCTGGAAAAAGAGCGTTTGGGGGTCTTGGTGCGTAATCACCCCAAATAGTGCCTCCGAGGCACCGTAAGAACCCTTTTAATTATTTTTTTAACCCATTTTCAACCAAACGTCAAATTACGTACGTACCGCAAACACATCACGTCCACCCGACCAAAATTTTCCAAATGACCCGGCCCGGCCCAGAGAGAACTTCGAAATAACATAAATTACAGCAATAATTAATAAAAAAAACTAGCCAATAAACTGATCAAAGTAGAATTGCAGTTTAAAATAAATGTCGTTGGACCAAAAATAGAGTATGCAATACAGCAAGACTTTGGAACTAGATGGGGAACTAGGATTAGCTAAGACTATACGCGTGCCGGGTTCCATTTTCTTTGCGCTACTGCCGTTTTCTCTGCTAACTCACCAACGATTTTCTGGTCCTGTTCGGTGCGAACTCGAATGACCTGGATCTTCGAGCCTCGCGCGTCGTTCAGAACCTCCTCCACGACCGGCCACACGGAAAGTACCTGAAATTTCCGATTCAGTATTACAAAAAAACAGCGAAAACTCACGGATCCGGAGAGAACAAAGTAGGTCCTTGTGCGACGGCCCACTTCGCAGTACTGTCCATTGGTCTCGCTGCGACAGCGGCCGTGCACGTAACTGTGCTGGCACACCTTACTCGATCCGTCGAACTGAGCCTCCCAAATGGGTTTCGCCTCCTCCTCCGTAACTTTGTGGAACCTCTTCGACAGCTCGGCGAATGTCTCCATTTTGGGTGAGCGACCCGTGGAGGGACGAGTCAGGGCGTACAACCTGAACATGAAAACGTCACACAATTGTCATTCTTTACTTCAAAAAAGGAAGTCCTTTTATTGCAAAATACTCACCTATCTCCCGTGTCGAGGCGCTTCTTTCCTATTCCGTACACCAGAGCAGCAATCTGACGAGCGCCGTTCGAAGGGTTTGAGAGATAGAAACCGTCCTGAAAAGCATAGTTTAGGACAATCGAGAATCAAGCAAATGTTCACGTCGGCAAATATTTCACTGTTGTAATTATGTTGAGTCATACACTGTCAAGCTCCGCCAAAAGCGGTGGTAGGGGCGTCACAATTCCAACTTTTCGGCAATTTTTGTTCAAGAAGGGGCCCTGTCGCATATTTTCGATTTGTTTTTGATAATTGAGGGGGCTGACGCAAAATAGACCCCCGCGGTGGTTTGCCCACGTATGTGTCCAGTTTTCGCGTCTTGGCTCGAAAATTGAACAATTTAGGCTTATGCCAGTAACGCAATTAAGGGTTTGTCGTTTGGTTGAAAACAGTAACATGAATATAATTTGAATTTGTAATAACTATGAGGATGGTCTACTGTATTTAGTGCCAGCCGGTGTCAAAAGCAAGCATGGCAACGGGCCGGCCCGCTCCAAAATTTTTCACGGCCCGGCCCGACTCAACCGAAAATTTAAGCCTTTTTTCAATGTAAAAATAAAAAAAAACTAAGAAAAAAAATTTTCGGGCAGGCCCGCTTCAAAATTTTTCTCGGCCCGGCCCCAAATTTTGCCATGCTTGGTCAATAGAGACCAAAATGACGCCAGTATTTTTATCCCTACAGTGATCTCCAGTTTGGTCCCTATAGTAATTATTACTGCAGTTAGCGTATGCCTAACGAACAACAAACTCATCTTTATTTGCTACAGTATTCCTAGTAGTAGTAAACTAAATCCTAACGAGGGAACCTATTTTGGTCAGTATGGCCAATGGAAACGAGGAACACATTTTTGGATAGCCCTAGGCATCCCATTTATGAATCCGTTTTCAAAATCTGCTGAGCGCACCTGGGAGCCGAAATATTTCAACTTTTGTTTTTGGAGGATTAGCCTTGCAACCTGATTTTGAATATATCACATCGGCTGATGAAAGCTAAAAATGTGATTCGGTGGTATAGTGGTTAGCACACGGGGCTCTTAATTTTGTAGTGATGGTTCGAGTCTAAAGTTTTCCAAACTTTTGCATTTCACTTTTACAAACATTTTTTAGAACGTTCGTAGCGACAACATTTGTTTTATGTTTGGGATGCAAAACAAAAAAGTGAGATGAAAATACGAAAACAGATAAAAAATGTATTCAGAAACGTTTTCATTAGTTTTTCAATGAAAGCTCTAACAGTGCCTGCAAACGTGAAATGCAAACGATTGGAAAACTTTAGACTCGAACCATCACTACAAAATTAAGAGCCCCGTGTGCTAACCACTATACCACCGAATCACATTTGTACCTTTCACCAGCCGATGTGATATATTCAAAATCAGCTTGCAATGCTAATCCTCCAAAAACAAAAGTTGAAATATTTCGGCTCCCAGGTCTGCTCAGCAGATTTTGAAAACACATTCGTAAATGTGATGCCTAGGGCTATTCAAAAAAGTGTCCCTCATTTCAATTGGCCACAGTGACCAAAATAGGTTCCCTCGTAAGAATAGCTGGACATCGATTGTTTAAGTGGTTAGACCCGTAAGCCCAACAAATAGCGCCTAGGACTCAACGTAAGCCCCCAGATCGTTTTTGCTATCATTTTTAACCAAAACCCGAAATACGTAGATACCAAAGAACCTCACGTCCAGCTATGATCCTAATTAAAGCAAGTTCGAGGCCAACACCATATAAATCTGTTCAATGTATTAAGGTAATGCCTTAGGGTTTTGCAAGAAAGGTACAGTAATCTACATAAAAAAAATACAGTGATGTCGGCACTTACTGTAATGAATGACACATTGGGATACAGTAACTAGGGTTAATAAGGGCCCTTAAGATTACTACTAAGAACCATAGTTTGCAACCATTGTAACAGTGACCATGCCATTTGACGAATTTTGTAACACAATTTTACGAAAGACGTCAAACTTCCAACGCGAAAGTGCGTTTCTTCGAAAATTCCACCACAACTGACCTCTCCGACGTTGTGTTCGAGGAAGATGGCGCGGGCGTCCTCCCAAGACACTCCTCTTTCCACTCCGATCTTGTGAATTTCCACTCGGAAACTGCCCTTCTCCACGCGGCCCAGGAAGACACGTGTCTCCAGTTTCGTCACTTGATCGCCTCCGGTTCCGAGATCCGTAACAAATATCGTAACCAACGCGTTAAAAGGTTACTGTACCCATGATTCCCATGTCGTAGGTTCGGTCGTGTTTCGCCGTCGCTATCAACTCGTTGACGATCTCGGTGAAGTACTGGAAGAGGGCGTTCTGGGCGTGGACGGGGAGACCGAGGATTCTGGAAAAAAGAGGGTTAGAGAGAAAGAGAGAGAGAGAGAGAGAGAGAGAGAGAGAAAGAGAGAGAGAGAGAGAGGAGAGAGAGAGAGAGACTACTCACCTGTTGAGAAACTTGGCAATTTGAGCTCCTTCTCTCTCGACGGCATATTGCCCGTTGTCCATTCGCGAAAGGAGACCCACTCCTTCCATGTAGAGACGCATATCTACAACATTCAAATAATGGGTTACAGTAAGCTGTCGCACCTGAGAAGAAATCGCCCGGTTTGTAGCCGGCTGGCGGGGGAATGAGAGGTGGGTTGAGGGTGCCGATGACGGAGCGAAGGAGGACGTCCAGCGCGTCGCGACCATACTTGGTGTCACTAAAACACCATTTTTATGGGAATTTAAACCAGAAGTCTTTTTTTTAAAACGAAAACTCATAGTCAAAATAGAAACCCACAGGTTGAACTGGGAGAGATCCCTACTCTCGGTGGCCCTTCGGTCTCCGTGGGTGAGGGCTCCGAGCGATTCCAGACGTTTGGCGACGATCGAGGCGAAACGCTTCTCTCCGGCCAGCTCGGATATCAAGAAGACGTATTCGGGAGCACTGACTTGGTTCGAGCGATGGGTACGACCTGAAAAAGGGATTATATTATCAGTTTTGAAGCTATTCTCTGTAAAACTTTTACTATTATCTACAACAGGTGGACGGTAAGCAACCATGAAAGTCAACCCAAATCACACGCATCGCGCGGTACTTTATTGCATTTTCACAGCATTATAGAGGAAGGTGCGGAACTGGTCACGGACCACCCGCAAACGGCCATGGGCCATACTTTGCTTTTTTCAAACTTTTATTACAAAGGGAAAGTGCGTTGAGGGTCACAATGACGTCATTGTAGCCCCCTATTGACACTCGGCTGTTACGGATTACGGATTACCCACGAAGTACGGAATTTATTACAAAAAGGGGGTGCGCAAACTTTTATAGCTCATGTCTGGCGATTTGTATCCTTCTGCGTAATATAGTTTCGCCATACATCAACAAGTTACGTGTGGGGTCCGTTTTGCGCGACCCCCCAAGTACAAATGAGACTGAGTTAAACTCAAACTAATAAAGAAATGGCTACTTTGTTAAGGTACTTACATCCTAAAGATTGAGATTTTCGTTTTATCACGGATTTCCGACCACACAGAAAAGTCTGGGTATCCTAAAGGGCCCGAGCTTCTATTCAGAAACTCAAGTTGAACATAAGCTTTGCATTAATTTGAGCGGTACTGACACCCGGCTGGCACGAAATCACAAAAAGGCAAACTTTCAGGTTCTGCCGGGTTCATGGTACAGCCAGGGCTCTAAAAATGATCCACATTTTCATTTTTTTAAAAGGGCTATCCAAAATAAATTGAAATTGTAGAAGTTGCCAAATATAAACCAGAAAGGCATGTTAACAGTTAAAATGACGTCTAGAAATTGCTGACAACCAGCTGGCGGGTAAGACAGCGTGGACGAGAAGTAATAGTGTCAGATTGGTGTCAAATGACGCCAAAAGAATGCCTTTTACATTTCAGCCTTAACAAGGAGGGATATTCGCAAATGATGGAACCTCAATACTCTTTACCTAGCCTCAACCCCAACTCATCGTGTATATTTTGAAACCCACCAAACTGCTGAATAGCCTTGTCGGCGGACCACGGCAACTCCAGTGTGATGTGGGTACGTCTCCTCTGGTTCTGAGCTCTCCTATCCGACTGAAAACTTGATTTTAGCTACATATTTCCGCTAAATTCCACCTGAAGTGAGATACCACTACTCGCCGCCTCCGAAATGACTGCGACCAGCTTGGCTCCCTTCATGAACTTGTCCTTCTCGTCCATGTTCATCAACTCCAACGGGACGTCGGCTCCCGCACTCCTCAGTTCGTACTCGATCTCTCCGTCCGGACGGGTGACCACGCGACCCTTACGACCAGTCATCTGAATCCAGGTGGTTAGAAACAATCGACTAATTGCAATCTACCTCTGCGACGTATTCCGGCCCTCCCAACTCGTCTATCAGCTGATCAAGGGTGTTGGCGGGCAGTTGGGGACCGAGACGCTCCACGGCAGCCAGGAGTTCAGCCTGAAAGTTTAAAATGTAAATACTAGAAGTTATTATCCAATAGGCAGCGGCACGGGAATTTTTGAACTACCACGACAAGAGAAGAGGATCGCCATTTGAATATCTATACTAAACTTCTGGGGCCACCAATAGGATAGCGCTTGAGCATTTCGCATGCCAGCGTTTCATTTTAAAAAAACTGAAGCACAAAAGCGATTATACCCATATATAGATGTTGCCAAACGGGCATCATGTCAATTTCGTGCCGTTATTCTCTGTTGATTATGAATTAGCATATAATCAGAAGCGAATTTAGCATCAACAGAGAATAGCGGTACGAAATTGGCATGATGCCCATCTGGCTACAGCTATAGCACCGAGTAATGTGGGGGTCGCGACAAACGGACCCCACGGGTCCCCAGCATGTCAGTAACCGATTTCTTGATTTCCCCTGACAAACCTTAATAATCTGCGGATTGATGTCATATCCGTCGATGAGTCTGGAGGACGTAATGAACTCGCTGGCGGTGCTCTGCATGGCCTGTGACTGCAGTTCCCTCTTCTGCTGTTTCCTCTCCAACTTCCTCTGCTCCTTCAACAGCCGCTTCTTCTTTTTCTTCCTCCGGATCCTCTTCTCTCTCTGTTCCTCTTCCAACTCCGACTCCGTCTTCTCCTTCCTTTTCCTCTTTCCTTTCCTCGGCCCGCCATCGGATGAGCTTCGCCGCTGCTCCCAAGGGTCGCCTTTGGAAAAGTCACAGGTGAACGGGTTGAACTCCTCATCGCTGGCACTGTTCTCCTGAAAGAAGAGAAATTATCAACTTTTTAACGTAGCTTGGATTCCGAAAATTTAACCCAACACTCATGAAATCGGCCCTTTTATATTTCTAGTAAATTATCCTTCACGGGACACCCATGACAATGTTATTGGTCTCAAATATAGGTTAACAAGGCACGGCTACGGTACGTGGGTGTCGCAAAAGAGACCTAAAGAATACCGCAAGCCAACGCAATCCTGATTTTATTAAAGCTTTTCGCACAAAAACTCGTTTACGTAGATTCTGCACGCAATTACGACCTTCGATGGTGTCGTAGTTTCA
Source organism: Oscheius myriophilus (assembly GCA_964057215.1). Taxonomy (NCBI): domain Eukaryota; kingdom Metazoa; phylum Nematoda; class Chromadorea; order Rhabditida; family Rhabditidae; genus Oscheius; species Oscheius myriophilus. The sequence continues at coordinate 315,436 of OZ059904.1, forward strand.
TATGCATGACCCAGCGAAACATCATGACGTAAAAGCGGTGTTTGAAGCCGGTTCGGTTCGGCGTATTTTACAAAAAAAGGAGATGATTGATGAGGTTACAAAAAACTATTTGTAGAATTTGTTGATTATCCGGGTTGGGTCATAAACCGGTGTCGACAGTAATACCTATCACCCGGGTGTCAGTAAGGATACATATTACGTCATTAGGATAGGTGAAGCACCCCATTGGCAATAACAAGGCATATTCCATGACTGCCGGGCGCTTCTATTTCAATCGATCATATTTTCTTCTTAATTTCTGGTATCCCATTCAAACTTGGGCAAGCTCCGCCCCCGGCGCTTCGAGGGGGTCGCAAAATTGGGGGTGGGAGGGGTTGGGGGTCGCAAATTGGGATTGTAATAAAAAGGAGTGAAAAATTGAGCAAAAGGAAAGAATGGGGAAGAAGAAAGATATTGGAAAACGGGCTTTAGCAGTCATGTAATCGGCACTGATCGAACCGACGACCGATCGGTGGCGGGCACCGTATGCTGCTGTCCTTCCCGGCACCTTCGTCCTTTGATTTTGATTTTTTTTAAAGTCCATAATTAGGATTAATTATGAATTACCGCGCTTGGCGGCGGATTCAATAGAGCCGGCCGCCGCTTGCGGTTGAAATTGCGACCCCCCAGATCTTTGTCTGTTTTCAACCGAATTTTATGAAATTTTGTATCCGGGGCTTAAAAGGCCAGGGAATCGACTAAGGGGGATCGCAGCTCACCTTCTTTTCGGAGGGGTGGGGGGGGGGTCGCAAATTATACCCAGCGGCAGGTTTGCCCAAGTATGATCTCATGGATACAGCTATCAGTTTTTGGACCCAACATTCCTACAATAACTCACCCCTTTATCATCATCGTCACTCTCGTCTTCGCCTTCGTCCTCTTTTTCCGACTCACTGGACGAAGCAGCTTCCGCCAAGATGGCATTCACCCAGTCGTTTTCGTTCTCTCCTGCAATTACAAGTGTTTACAATAGATTCCCTCTCTCTCTCTCTCTCTCTCTCTCTCTCTCTCTCTCTCTCTCTCTCTCTCCCTCTCTCTCTCTTCTTACCCAGATTGACTTCCGTCTCCGACTCGCTGCCCCCATCCGATCCGTCATCATCATCCTCATCGTCGTCCTCTTCCTCACTCTCCTCGTCTTCGGCACTGGACTCATTGTTATTCTCCAGTCGCGCCCTCTTCGCCTAAACCCAATCTTTTAAACCCAGACACGCATAAGCAACTTACAGCAGGGGTCATCGACGGGATTCCCAACTCTTCCAGCACATCGAATCCGTAGGGGTTGTTGTTCTTTTCTAAAGTGAGACATTAAATTACGTAGAAACGAAAGAAACTCACTTTTCTTCTTCGGCTTATCTCCGTCCTCGAACATTCGGTCAAAGTCCCTGAACACGTCGACACAGGCTCCTCTCTCGGTGGGGAAGTGCTTCTCGATGAGACCTTGCAGAACAGCTCTAGAAAATAGTAGGTAAGCAAACTGAGAAAAGTTTCACATTTTGTTCACTATGCGGGACGACTCAGTTCTACTGGTTCCTCTTTTTCACCGATGTGCGCAAATGACGTTCAACCACGTGGTTTGAGTTTGAAAAGTTTCGAAACCGTCGTATTTTCAGTGACTTTTTTCTTTAGTTTCGAGAAGAGTTACAGCGTGTTCACAAATGTTAGAAACTCATTTTTGTATGGGTGCCCGCTCGGCTATTATGGGTGGAGATAATAACAAACAAATTTCACTAGCAACAATCCATTATACTGTGCCCGGAATTCGGCTGTTGACATTTGCGGTCCCAAACGTCAACGTCCGAATTTTCTTGTACGTCGTTCCGGAATACATTATATCCTCGATTTCACCGACTATTTGCAACGTATTTTACATACGATTGGGTATCGCTAGGTCCCCCATAAGTTTCGTAAATTTCAGCTTGAAAGGCCAAGAATTTAGGGGGGCTATTTGTGCTCCCAAAAGTTAAACGTAAGTCTATCAACTTACGGGTCTCTCGATATATTCCGCTACACCAGCGAAGGAGTCGCCCTCATGCAGCCAAGGGTCACCTTGTTTTTTTCCAATTTTTCTTACGAAGGGAGGGTGCTTTTAGCATCATAATGACGTTATTTCAGTTCCTATTGACAAGTGACTGGTACGAAGTACGAATATCCATACATATAAATTTTTGCAAATCGCTCATTTCTGGTATTCGGTTCTCCCCGTAATACGTAACCATTGATTGGGCTTATGTTCGGTTTTCGCGACCTCGGTCCGAAAACTGAACAATTTAGGCTTAGGCGTTTCTATTTTGTTTTACTTACTTGGCTGTGGAGACGAATTCACTGAGCTCTCCTCCGCATTCTTCCAGCACCTCGTTCGTTCTGGATTCTCCAGTTGACTGAAGTCCAATCACGACACACTTGTTGTTCTTGATCGCCTCGCGGGTCATGTTCACACACGATTCCACCTATTATCCCAAAATTATAAAGAACATGTATGAAAAATACCTTGGCTCCGATACAAAGGTACTTGAAGAAGCGCTGATGGGCGGCCCAGAACTGCCCCCAGACCTGTTTACAACCGGATCTTTCCGCATCGGACATAGTGCTCAGAATGGCCTATTTCATATTTTAAAAAGTCAAATTACGAAATCTACCTGGAATTGCCGGCGACACTCCATCCAGAGCTTCACAGACTCGTCGTAGACCTTGATGAACTCGTCGGAGAGGGCGACTTCTTCGACACGGAAAGTAACGCCTCGGAAGGAGAGCTGACGGGCGAGGTAGAGACCACGTTGCTGAAAAAAAGAGAGGGATTGAGAGAGAACGAGAAAGAGAGAGAGAGAATCTCACCTTCATATCCATAGCTACAATCTCCATAGCACCCACTCCTCTCCGCTCGACGGCGTTGATGAAATTGCTGAACTCGGGGAAGGCCTGTCCCTGGCCCCACAGTCCAATGCGGGTCATATAGGCCATGTTGCGGGGTTCTGAAAGTTAGAACTGATTTTATATTAAAACTGAGTGAATTTTGATTTTACGCAGCCATTGGTTATATTTTCCTTTCTCAAACTTTTACTACAAAGGGAGGGTGTTGGGGGTCATAATGACGTCATTTTAGTCCCTACTGACACCCATCTGGTACGAATTGCGGTAGACCACCCACGAGGTACGGAGGTTATTATTAAAAAAAGGGGGTGTGCGTTCAGAATATAGCGCACCCATGTCTGTTTTTGCGAGAGATTTCGACAAAAGGCGGGGTGGATGTTACTTAGAAACAGAAGCTCGGGCTGTCATAACTGCATTTGCCAGATTACGGAAACTAAAGAAGGCGTACGGTAGGAAAAGTGGCTGTTTACTCTAAATTTACTGTACTACGGTACATAAAGTAACAATAACTGCAGAATTACTATAACCACCAGTTAATACAACTATCGGACATTACGGCAAAGCTACTTTGTGAAAATCTTACACAAGAAGGCAAAACAACCTATACTGCGTGCAACTGTTTTCGCGTTGTACAGCAAAACCCTTTAAGAAACCGTCTCTCTAAAACTCGAGGAAGCCACTGGCATTGGGTACATTGTCAAGCTCCGCCATAAGCGGCGGCGGGCCGTCGCAAATTCAAGTGTTCGTCAAATTTTGGTAAAGAAGGAGACCGCCGCAAATTTTTGAAGCTTTCTGTAATAGAAGAGGGTGCCGCAAAATTGACCCCCCGCGGTGGGTTGCCCAAGTATGGTCTCAGAATTGGTTGAAGTTGTATTGAGAATTCCAAAGTTACAAGTACTTGTAACTTTAGAATTTTCAAAGTTTTTCAAAATTGGTTTTTATAAAATGATTTTGTAGCAAATTCAATTGTAAGAAACATTTAAGCATACCCCGGGAGACCCTGGCAGTTGACTTACCCACCCGTAACTTTTGGGGCAATAAATGGGGTAACCCCCCTTAACTTTTGGCCTTCCGAGCTGAATTTTACGAAAATAGTGACTAACCCCCCTTAAATTCTGCGTTTTTGGGACCTCTACCCCCCGTAACCTGGGGTAAGCTGGCTACACCCTCCCAAGGGAAGCATTTAAGTAAAGGCAAAACAGGATATCGTAAAATTTTAACATCTTTTGGCCAAAAAACCTCATTTTAGCCAAGGTTTTTAACGTTTTTGTCTCGAAAACTTCGATAGTTTCCCAATGTCAGTGTTCTAATCTTACAGAAACGGCGTTTTAAATCCGAGCGTTGACCATAAGGACAACCCACCACGTGAATTTTGCCATTTGCGAGACCATTTCGCTTGCCTTTTGCGAAACTTGTGATCATTTGGCCAAGCGACCAAATGTGACAGCCTCCCTAATAATTGAAAGTTTTGAAAAGTTGCGCCGGGCAACGAAATATGTCGAAAACTCGTACGTTGTCAAGCTTCGCCAAAAGCGGCGGCAGGGGCGTCGCAATTTTAAGATTTCGGCGAATTTGTTAAAGAAAGAGGCCCGTCGCATATTTTTCGAATTTTTAGATAATTGAGGGGGCTGTCGCAAAATGGAACCCCGCGGTAGGTTGCCCATGTATGCAAAAACTTAAAATTACGACAGCCCTACCGCCGCTTATACGATTTTTCGTGTGCACTAAAGTATGGAAAACTCCAATTCCACATACCCGTGGCTCCAGTAGCCGATGCGTAGACGATCCTCGCCTTGGGCAGTTGTTTCTGGAGCTCCAGCACCATTCTTCCCGTCTTCGTCGACTTTCCTCCAGTTCCCGGACACAAATTCTTCGCCCTGTGACACTCGTCGAAAATGATGACTCCATCGTAATCCTGAAAGTGGGTAGCCCAAATGTTGTTTTTGTGTGACTTTTTGAGTCAGATGTTTCAAAAAGTGTTACAATCAGGGGACAACTCACAACTCCGAACCACTGAACGAGCTGGTTCAAGCGACTGCGGTACTTCTTACTGGCGGCGCGACATTCTCCAATCAGAGAGGAGTAGGTGGCAAAGATGCAGCCCTTCTTGATGTAGCCGTTCTCGGACCCGTTGATCTTGGCGTACTTGAGCTTGTTCAACGAGTAGACCTTTAAAAGAAGAAAGTTGGTGGAATAGAGCGCATTCACCTTGATTCGACCGGCACCGATATCTCTGAGATCTCGTTCAGAGTCGAAGCGGAGATCGGAGGAAACGGAGAGCCAGATGGAGCGTTTCCTGCCAAGCTGGTAGTTCTCGAAAATGATGCAGGCCACCGTACGACCTTTACCGACACCAGCACCGTCTCCTGAAAAACAAGTATTACCAAAGTTTTATTACAAAGGGACTCGCAAAAACCACATAATTTCGGTCGGTGTCCTCGAAAACGCGTAAAAACGGGGGGTTCCGCCGGCCCACCGGACCCGCCAAAAAATCCGGGGGCTCCGCCCGGACCCAGCCGCACCCACCAATTTAGGGTATGGTTGTGAGATCCATCCGGGAGTATTTCCGTCATTGGCGGTCGAGCGACACTCCATGCATGTCCCGAACGAGTCACGGGTAATAGCCATACATGGGTAACCCACCGCGAGGGTAAATTTCGCGACAGCCCCCTTCTATTACTGAAAGCTTCAAATCTTTGCGCCTGTCCACCCCCCCCCCTCTTTAACAGGATTTGCCGAAAACTTTAAAGGTACAGTCAGGCGGGTTTTACAACATTGGCTCATCTAGGAAAGAAAAATTCGCTGATCAAGAAAATGTATATGACTATGGGTCGGAAATGTACCGTTTTCGATAGACCTGGCTTTAAAGTGTCCAAAAACGGCCGGCCATCCGCAGATTGTGCGGATGGCCAGTACGCCCTGCGTGTCCGGTATTTACAGGGGATGCTAATGAACCGAATTCATTCTAATTGACTGAGATAGCTGTGAAAATGAGGAGGGTGCGAGACAATTTTGCATAGTTCATTCGCATAATTTCCGACCGTATCCGATCGAAAATGAAATGAAAAGGCCCCTTACTGCCCCTTTAAATTGCGACGGCCGTCTTACCGCAAATGGCGGAACTTAACAATGTATGGTAATTTTTCAAAAGTGTATTACCCAGGAAGGATGCTTAAATTGCTATAGGGACGCCATTTTGATCCCTATTGACATCGGGATGGTACGAAATACAGCACCACCCACTTTAGCCCATGCCATAAGCTTCAGTGCAGGCTATAAGAAGTAGAAGACAAGTAAAGTAAGACAGCCTACCTATCAAGTATCCAGTCCTTTCCCCACTGGGAAGGAATCTGTCGTGAGCCTGACAGGCGTAGATCACAGCTTCCAGCTGAAGGGCAGACACAGCTCCCGTGTCGATCAACTAAAGATAATATTTCATAGCGGACTACTCATGAATACAGCAAAGGGTGCTTCGGGAGTACCGTAACCTTGAAAAACTCACATGTTCGGGAATGGCGCACTGGTACTTTACATCCGGAGGCGGGACACCACTCAACGTGGCCGTTTCTACGACACTGTCCGGGTGAGCCAGACCGGATCGCAGCTTGGCCGGGCGGTACTCGGCGTAGGTCTCAGCGTAGCCCAGATTCTCCTCCTAAACCCTCGTTTTCCAAAACTTTCCAAATTCTAACTCACCTCATCGTCATCCAGCCTTTTATCCTTCGCCGTCGCCAGTGCACTCTTCATCTCGTCCTTGGCCTTCTGAGACTTGGTCGGAGGGAGGTTCGGCTTCTCCTCCTTCAATTTTACTTCAATCAGTGGAAATTCAAACGACCCACCTTCTTGATCAGCGGCTTCATATCTTCTCCTTGGAACTCCGCTCCGGCAAAGGCTCGCCCAGGCTGGGCAGCATTCGCCTGTTGCACCCTTCTGTTCATCATTGCGACTTCATGAGGCGTACGAGGCTTGGCGCCCGGGGACTAAAAATAAAAGGTCAGTTAGTAACCGTAAATAATGAAAAATGATTGATATACAACCTCAGGCCGCTTCAACTCCGGCCAGGTTTCTGCTGAAAGTAATCCGGTGGTGGGCACCAAGTTTGAACAAATTTCGGCCCCGAAGTTTAGGCACAAGGGTCTCAAATTACAGTAACACCAATTTTGCGTCAGGGTTCATAAGTGTAAAAATGGCTACTTTGCAAACTGCGTAAACGTATGAAATCTAAGCCCTATTCACACCGGACTGGTACAAAAGTTGCCGCATTTCGGGCGATTCCGGTGTTAATAGGGTTCAAAATGACACCATTATAACAGTTGAGTGCTGCGCCCTTTGTCCTGAAACTTTGAAAAAAAAACGGATGGAAAATGGCTAAAGAGGGAAGTGCGTGTAAGATACTTGCATAATGTCATATCTGGTCACTTAGTATTGCCGGCCTTGTTTTGGGGCATAAATGGGCACACTTTCCTCGCTTGGGTCGTGCCGAGACCCCGTCATTTAAAAATCGCATACGGGGGAACCTAGCCGGACTCTCCCCCCTCGAGCCGAGGACCTTTTAATAATGACGTACTCAGATTTTGGGGCCCCCCTCATTTTGGGGGTCTTACTTTTTGAACCCCCTCCGTACGATGCTCAGGTATTGGTAGTACACCTAAAGGATCCCCACATTCACTTACCATTTGGTCTAAGTATGTCTCCGAATTCCGCGAGGTGAGGAAAGAGGTGTTGTGGTACTCGAACTCCTGAAAATGCGGTTGTAAGAAACAAAGAGAGCTAGAGAAATAGAGACACAGAGAGAGCATACCGGCATGGCTGACAGAGCGGGAGAGCTGCCTCCGATTCCGGAGAGAGGCGTTTTGCGACCAAAGGACGGCGAAGGAGCTGGCGAGTAGCCGGTAGAAGAGCCAGGACGAGAAGTGGCTGCTGCAAAAGCGGCTCCTTTATTAGGTGTAGGTGAAATTCGCTTTTTCTTACAGCTGAACCCCCTCTTTGGGAGCCGGGGGCTTCAGCACGTACGCACAAATCAAAATATCAAAAAAGAGTTATTAAGAGCCATTGCTGCCACTCAGCTGGCGCAAGTAGCGCCACTTGGCTGGCACAAAACTCGACAAACCACCCGACTGGCACCAACGTCATACCTCAGGAGAGTATAGCCAGGCTTCCCCAGGGTATGGGGGGGGGGGTAGAGGCCCCAAAACACAGAAGTTAAGGGGGGTTAGTCACTATTATGGCAAAATTCAGCTCGGAAGACTAAAAGTTAAGGGGCGCTACCCCAGTTTTGGCCCCAAAAGTCACGGGTGGGTCCATCAAAGGTCACAGTCTCCCGAGGTATGACCAACGTGATGGGTCCCGAAACGAAAAGAAAAACTCACGAGCTCTGAGAATGCTGTTTGAGACGGGGCTATTGACGGTTCGGTAGACCTGAGTTCCTCCTCTGACGGGTTGTCCTCGGGCGCCGTAGCCTCCGCGAAGCAGCCTCGGGGCACCGGTGCCTCGCGGCGTACCTCCCACGTACTGGTGACCGTTCTCTAGCCGAATCTGGTCTTGTGCACTCGGAGGTCTAAAAAATCAGATTTCCAAAAATGTACTCGACAAGGAAGTTTAAAAAAAAATCCACCAACCTGCCACCACTGTACTGATGTCCGGCCGGTGTTCGATTCGTCATCGGGCCTCCTCTGGTCATCACTCTCCTAACAATCGTTCCCCTGGTGATCTGAGGCACCTGTCCAACGGGCACTTGCTGTCTCACGAATTTCGTACCTAAAATCACACATTTTTGCCAAAAAAAATCAGTTCCATTATGAGAATTGACCTAAATCGTAATGCAAAACTCACCATTTGGTGTGTTCTGGCGCACCACAACCACTCGGCTGCCCGGAGGGCCATTCCTCGGGATGGCTGAAGCAGGCGTTCCCCCGCCACGGGTGATGATTCTGGTTCCGGGAGAGGGGGTTCCAGCAGGTCTCGTGCTAATCGTGCGGTACCGAATCTCGCCATTTTCCTGAAAAGGTACGATTTAACAACGGAAAACGGGAAAGAAAGTAAAATTAACTCCCCGATTGCAAATTGCAGTTTACAAACTTAACGACGGTTGTTGTTGACACCCGGCTGACAATAACTACTGTAAATCAGCCGTACTTATTTTGGAAACTCGAGGTCGATCAACATAGCTGGACAGAGAGCGTTTGGGGGGCTCGATGCGCAAGTCCCCCCAAATGGTGCATCGAAGGCAAAATAAGCCCCCTTTAACGCTTGGTTACTATTTTCAACCAAACGCCGAATTACGTAGGTGCCGCAAGCACTTCACGTCCACCTATGTCGATCAATAGCTGAGTAGGCAAACTCAGGCCTTAATTAAGACACATAACAGACGTAAAACGCCATGGAAGCGTCCTGGTTAGGCCACGCCGAGCGCTTTCTGGCCTATTTATGCCCGTACAGGACTTGGTATAACCACTTATCTCGCCACCACGTACCCTCGGGCTGCTATCCTTGACCTTCCCACCGTTTGACCGATTCCATGTACACAGGCTCAGGCCGCTTCATATTGTTGGGCTCATAGGTGGACGCGAGGTACTTGTGGTACCTACGTAATTCGCCGTTTGGTTGAAAATGTTAACAAAAAATTAATGGGGGGCTTACGTTACCTCCGAGGGACTTATTGGGGGGCTCACGCATCGAGCCCCCAAACGAGTCTTGTAAAGCTATGGTTGGGCTTATAATTAGGCCACTTTCATTAGACATTTAGTTCTTTGAGATTTTGAGAAGCGGCATGAATACCAAGGCAACCTCAGGGCGCTGTGTTAGAATCTCTTGTCTGCGTAGGAGTGGATACTTCAGGCAGGCTCCGGCGGTGCCACTTTTTTGTCTTATGTACATTTAAAAAAGTACCCAGAAGATCCATGGTAGTAAGTGGATTATTGCTACCTTAAAAGGCCTAAATACGTTAATTTTCGGATTTTTTTGTCAACATCAGGCTGTTTCGACTCATCAGATCTCTTCAAAAATTCTCTTGCAGCTTCGATAAAGCGACTTAAGGAACATGTGTCCTTAGACCGCAAACTAACATTTACTCCCATTTGGCCGCTACTAAATGCATCATTTTGGACAGACCAGGTCGCTTCATCCTTTTACAACTTCAGCTTGTTATGCTCGCAAGCTGACCCCTTTCATCGCAGTTAAACTGTGGAGGCGGTCTGAACCCCGAGGCAATCTCAGGGCGCTGTCCATGACGCTTAGATATTTAGATAATTCGGGCAGGCTCAGGCCGCATCACATTTTTGCATTAAAAATCCAGAAAACTCACAGTAGTAAACGGCTTGAGAATCTGAGTCTGCAGTCCATTCGCAGTCTGAACCGTCCGTCGCAAAGCAGCACCAGGCGGGAGGACTCCGTTCGGCGCCAAAATCCTCCTACAATTGTAAGGAAAAAAAACTTATTAACTCCAAGGAAAATCGAACCTGTGTGTAACGTGTCCGGCGGGCGTTGCATAGGGCGGTTTCCGCGGAATGATCCTCTGTTGGCCGACGGGAGCTGCGAGCTGGTCGTCTGAAAACGAGAAATTAGGCCTTGTTAGTAAAAAACGACAACAAAGCAACATGCGTAATTAAAAATAGTTCTTTAGTTCTCGGGGTTCTCAAATGACTAGCCTGCCCGCCGGGCCGGGCCGAGGGATTTTTTTGGGACGGCCCGGCCCGGGTGTAAAAAATTAAATTTTAATTTTTGTATATATCGGTGCAAAATTTTTTTTAAACTGTTTTAAATTACTTAATTATGTCTGTTACTAACATATAAAGTCGTACAAAAAAGAATGTCATCGATCGGGATCGAACCCTGGTCATGTGGGCGGCAATCTGACTGGGCCGGGCCGACCAAAATTCTCCAACTGGCCCGGCCCGTGAGAACCCCGCTACATATATTATTCACAAGGCCTAAAGCCAATCTAGAATAGGCCCTGAAGGTGCGGCAAGCTGACGTATTTTTTAACTAAGCCATAATATCACAAAATATACCCTTAGGCCGTTATATGCTAACCCTAACTCGTTCACTATCCCAATGCTCCTGAAAGGCCCCAAAATCGCCTTATCACAGTTTAAAAAGGCGGGTAATGTAAGGCGAACCCTTCAGGAAAGCATAGTTCTCACGGGCCGGGCCGACTTGAAAAAAATCCTCGGCCCGTCTTGGCCCGGCCCGTCCACTCGGACCACCCAGTCAAACTGTCACCCACACGACCAAGGTTCGATCCCGGTCGGGACACATTATTTTTACTTTTCTCGGCCCCGCCCGCTTCGACCTGTCATTTGAGAACTATGCAGGAAAGGCACAAGGCCCTCATGATGAGCCTAAATTAGGCCAGGCCCCACGGCCTAACTCCCAAAAGGCACCATACCGCTTTTGCATAGGCAAGGCAGATACAGCCGATAACATAGCCTTTTAAACCGGTTGCCATCAATTTTAAGAACAAAGAAACTTGAAGAAAAAAAGTAAACCCCTCTCACCTGCTTCTTGTTTCAACAAAACCGGCGGCTGTTCGTACTGAGGCGTGGCATTCTGAGAGGGAGAGGGGGCCTGAGACGGGCCTTCCGGGACCGTCTGCGTCTCTGGAGATGTGCCAAATTCCGAAACATCGCTGGCTCTGAAATTTCGAAGGTTATCTTTTGCTGTTCAGGCAATTTCTCGCCCCGTCGGCGACCAGCTGACTGGCCGGAATGTTGTGAAATCCGACGCATGACGTACAACTCTCGCCAGTTTATGGGGTAAAACGCGTGTAGGGACCTTCTTCAGGTCCTACCACGAATAAAAATAAACAAAAAACCAACATGGCAGAGCCTCCGGGGTCGCTGGATTCGCAGGAGGAGGCGAAGAACTCATCGAGACCGGCTTCACTGAGCGCAACTGACAGCAAATCATCCATATAGCACTTTTATCTGAAAGAGGGATAAGTATTAATGCTATAAAACCAAAAATAAAAGTGAAAGGACACGGTAGACGAAGGTTTTCCATGTTGAACAGGGAAAGTCGGAAAATTTGGGATTTAGGCGATAAAATCGGTCGTTAAGTGGGATTTCCATGCTAATCACATAATAAATCAACCGCTTTCTATTAAAAGTGAGGAAAATGGTCGAATGAATTCGAATTGTGACGAAAAAAGCTAAACGCAGATCCAGCGCCGAAAAAAAGCGACTTCAGGCCCTCTGGGCAGTTAAAAAAAACAGGTTATCCAGTATTTTCGAAAATATGGAAGTTATATAACCCACCATCTCAATGTAGCCAATGAATTGAACATATTTACAACATAAATTCAATTTAATGTTTGTAAACAGGGTTTTCTTGCTTATCAGAAGGATGTTCAAGCTTTAAACTACGTTTTCGAGCTAAACGACAATTTATATTTCGAAAATACGATAAAACATCGCTTTTAGAGCAAAAAGTAAACCCAAACTTCAATAAATTTAGAAGTTCCATGTTCAGGCGCCTAAAAATCGATTTTCCCTTTCTCGCTTTCGGTTTGTGGGCTTTCCCCCACTCGAGTGGGTAAAGTACCCAGTTTTCCCCAATATCCGGACCCATTTACCCATGCAGTTACCCAAATGTTGCCATTTTGGGCACTTACCCGGACGAAAGAGCGGCCGGTGGCTGTGCGGGACGGCTGTGCAATGGGAGCGCGAAACTCGGCGGAGGCCCCGCCCCCCGCTTTGTTGTGAAATTTCGCTTGTTTATTTATCGCTTTGATAAGATTCCAGGCTGTTTTTATTAATTTCCACTACATTTTACATATTCATAAACTATTTTAGAAATAAATGTGCGCGCAAGGGCCAATTTGTCCCAAAACGGCTCGAGAATTCAAATTCCCGCGTTGTCCGCTGTTTAGCGGCGGGTGTGCGGCAAATGGCAGGACGCTCTTTTTATCCGCAACGCTTGTTTACGCCCGGGAAAACCCGTTTCTTACCATAATCTTCGACGATTTTTACATTTTTCGTTGTAAAATTGATTATTTAAATAGTATAATACAAAATACTGGAGGAAATTGCAAAGTGTGGCGATTCAGACGCCCCGTGCTATCTTTAGCATTCCGGGAAACGAACAGCACACGCGGGCTCTGTTTTGAAATGGCGCGCAATCCAACGGCCGTCGATCGCGCCCTTCCTTCAGATTTAGCATTTCTGCTGGATAATCTCGTACTTTCGCCTTCAAATGTTAGAATCCCGCTAGGGAGAGCTTTCTAATTCCCAAATCCGGGGCTATATAGTCGACATTTCCCTCGAAATCCGGTGAAATGACCAGTTTTAGGCGTGTTCAAACGGAATTCAGGTTTGTTAATGATTTTGCAGTCCCATCGTGCTTTAAAAAGTCACGGTGCATCTTGGAGATATCTTACACTACGTAATCGTGGCCCTTGGCAACCAGCCAAACACTCAGTTCCTATCGGTCTTGTGGTCTGTTTGCGATATTTTCGCTAGTTTTCGCGTAGTTTCGAAAGTGCCAGCTCCAGCTGATGTCAACACGTTTTTATGTCATTAAATAGGCCGCCTGATCCGTTTAAACGGACGTTTCCCGCCCAAAATTTGGATATTCGCTGTGAGACCAAACGAAACTAGCAGGGATTTATTCAAAGGACTGTGTTCCTTCTAAATTATGGATCTTCGCTGTGAGACCAAAAAATCAAGCAAAATCGCGTCAAAAATCGAAAATCCGCGTGCTTGGCGCTATGCCAATGAATGATTTTCGGGGACGGGTCGCAACGTGTGACTGACTTTCTTCGAGCGCACCGTTTTTTAATGCCGTTATTGACCTAGTTTCAAGGGTCACGCTCATTTGAAGGCTACTTGTTCGGGCTAGCCCGCTCTACGCTCATATTTCTCGCTTAAATTGTCACGCAAACGGCTAGGGTTCGATCCCGGTCGCGGTACTGACTTTTTATACTATTTGATCGTATTTGAATGCCACAGACTGAATATATGCTATTCGTTGCTATATATTTGGCCGAAATAGGATCGTCTGTATAAATTGGCTGCTTATTCGATTTACCCTTCAGAACTGAGCATACACGGTGAGTCGAGCGAGTGGCCCCGCGGAAATAGGAATGGCCCTGCCAGCCGCTTTCCCCGAGTCGTAGTGACTACGGTATTTATAATTATAGGGTGTACCAGGGTGTACAGTTTCTAAAGGCCCCGTTTGAAGCGGGGTTAAAACACGCCGGGCCGCGCGTAAAACACTGCAATGTTAATTTTACTTTAATTTTAAAAAATACCGTAGTTACTAGGCCTCGAGAAAAGCGGCTGTCAGGTCCATCCTGACTTCCGCGGCTCCCCGCCGTGCATAATCGAAACATTGTCGTGTGCGATCATATAAATTTAAAGGGGTTAATGGTTTTTAAGGTCTAATATTTATAGACCATGTAGCGAATCTTTCAAGGTCTTGTCAACCTGGGGAACGGTAAAGTACAGAAAATACACGAGTTTGATAATTAATAGGATTTTAAAGAACTAGCGGGGTTTAAAGGTCCACAGGACGTGTAAAATGACGGGTTCCGCCCCTCATAGGAGCCTTCCCTCCACAGCTTTGCACTTTCCGGCGTTCGCTTTTCCCCTGAAAATGCCGGCGCAGACACGGAGCTGCAAAGCACCCGGGGCTGCAGTTGTGACCTCGTCGCGCTTTTTGATTCGCTGGGATCGATTCCCTCGCCTATTGATGCTGGTCGCCGCACTGTTTTGCCTACGAATTTGTCACTTTCCTGCCGGTATTATTGCAAAAAACGACTAGAATCGATATTTTATGGATGGTCTTTTGATCCCAGACGGCTATCGTGGCTTTACTCTCCGACTTTTGCGTGCCTACTTGTTGTTCCTTCCTGCCAAACAGCTGTACGGAACGAAATTACTTCATTTTTTCGAAATTTCGGCTGGAATCATTCGTTATTGACATCACTTTGTCCACTTTTTGGGTGGTCTATTAGTGCTTACTGCCAGATGGCTGTCTAAGCTATTAAATGAAGTTGTGTTTTTTGAGACCCCGGCTGTCAATAAGGTGTAACTGACATCACTTGGGAGAGTGTCTGGGTGGTCTACTGGTAACTTTTCCCTGATATATGGCAGTAAGAAAGCAAATGACGTCATTTTTCCCGAGATTTCGGCTGGAAATAAGAGCAATTGACGTCATTTAGCCTAGTTTCTGGGTGGTCAACTTGACAGATGACGTCAGATTACCCCAGCCCTCTGAATGGGTGGTCTAGTGATTACTGCCAGCCGACTGTCAATTTCCCGTCACTATACCATTTGTCAGCCGTATAATGAACTTATCCGAAAATCGATGATTTTCTTAATTAATTGCCACCAGCCAGCTGTCACAAGGGACCTAGTCGTTAAGTGATGTCATTGTGCCACGCCTTCTTTGTCATAAAAGCTTGAAATTTTACACCTTTTCGCGGAATTCCATTGCTGTGCTGTGCTAGCTTTAACTTCCCGCCGATACCAAAGGGATACTGTAACTGTAAACAGCCTGGCTTTTTGCCAAATCGAATCCCCTGTTTACGCTGAGTCATTTCCATGACTTCCGGTGTAATCTCTACAGATTATCCCCGCCATTAGGAAAATGGTGATAAATGACCGACCTTCGGTGTTGT
Source organism: Oscheius myriophilus (assembly GCA_964057215.1). Lineage (NCBI taxonomy): Eukaryota > Metazoa > Nematoda > Chromadorea > Rhabditida > Rhabditidae > Oscheius > Oscheius myriophilus. The sequence goes on from OZ059904.1 coordinate 330,962, forward strand.
TCTGCAAGTCAGCTTTTAGAAATTTGCAAAAAGAACCGAGAGTTTTGACAAAGACGACCACTCAGCACCGCTGGAAGTGAGAAATGCTCTGAGCCTTTGGTGGAAAACTCGTAAAATCACGCGCGTTACGTAGTGTCACGAGATGAGGTAATTGGAAATTTGCTCCCATGGCATGCAATTTTCATATTTTTCCCGGGAAAAATCTTTGATTACGCTCTGTAAACAGGAACTGGTAATGGCACCCGGCTGTCAATAACAGTCTGCATTACGGCTCTGCCAGCCGGGTTCCTAAATAGACACTTGGGAACTCATCTTGTTTCAATCACGACACTGGAGATTTGCCATAGTTCTCACGGGCCGGGCCGACTTCAAAAAAAATCCTCGGCCCGGCCCGCTTCGGCCCGTCTACTCAGATCACCTAGTGAAACTGTCACCCACACGACCAAGGTTCGATCCCGGTCGGGACACTTTCTTTTTGCTAACTTAAAATTAGTTTAAATAGATGTATTATGAAAGTGTTTGCGGGGTTTAAAATAAATTGATGTAAGCTAAAATAACGATTTAAAGAGTTTTTAATTTGACAAGTTTACAAATCGGGCCGACCCTTTTCTCGGCCCGGCCCGGCCCTTATTTTGAGAACTATGAGTTTTGCCAGCTGCCCATTTGACTTGAAATTGAAATGTTGCCAACTGTGAGTGTGCAAAATGAGCACACTCACAGGGAAAGTAGTTTTCCTGTGATTACGTCCGGGCTGAACATTCACAGATCGTTCGTGCCGGGACATCTCACACAATTGGCGATCTGCCAATTCTATTTTCAGGCGGTTTCGAAATAGCTGTTTTTCTTCATTTTTACCGCCCTTTTAAGCCATTTCCATTTCTCGAATCCAATCACCCTCACTAAAAATAATCTCGTGACACGGCGTTTGGCCTGGGAAACACCATGTGACTCGTTGATATTTGGATGGCTGCTTAAAATAGCTACAATGACCTTATTTCTCATTAATTCTCTATTATTATTGGGCTTGACGCGATTAGTCAGCAAGCTTCACATGCACATTATATTTTTCCAATTGTGGTCGTTATCCACGTTCGAATTCTTGATTTTGGCGCCAAAATGCATCTGCGCCAGTTACTTTATTTATTTTGTTTTATTTGCTTCCGCACTTTCCGTTTTAGACCTTTAACTCGGTTCATTTGTCTTTTTTGCCAGCCAACTTTCGCGTACTAACTCTTTCGTTTCAGGACCCCAGGTCTCCCTAGTTCTCTCCGTGTGCCTACCGGAGCCATGATGGCATTAGCTCAGAAGAAGACCACCCGTGGCCGGAGGAAAGCCAGGCAGTCGTTGGTCCCACCGCCCGCTGCCAAAACCACCCAGGCCGTCGCGCCATCACCGAAACCCGCCTCCAAGGCAAATGGCAAACCGGGTGCTAAGAACACCAGAACGTAGGTTTTTAAATCATTATTTATTTTTCTCTATTTAACACGCTTCAAAATGTCTCATATTGGCTGCCAAAAGTTTGTGCGTTTTACGAAGTTTCTTGTTGTCTACGGGGTTTTCAAGTGACGGGCCGGGCCGAGGAATTTTTTGGGACGGCCCGGGTTTGAAAACTTACATATTAAATTTTGTATAAATCGCTACAATAATTTTTTAAACAGTTTTAAATACTTAATAATGTTTGTTACTAACATAATAGTCAATTTTAGTCGTACAAAAAAGAATGTCACCGACCGGGATCGAACCCTGGTCGTGTGGGTGGCATTCTGACTGTGTGGTCCATGGAAAACGGGCCGGGCCGACCAAAATTTCCCAGCTGGCCCGGCCCGGCCCGTGAGAACCCCGGTTATCTACTCAGCAAGAATGGCACCATATTTAAGCCTATGTGATTATAATTGGCCAACTGGGCAGTGTGTTGACAAATTTGTTAGTTTTGGCACCAAGAGTTCAACGAATCAACCTTTTTGCATTTAACCCGTCAAAATCGCCTTATGTTTGACTAGTTTTTTTCTTACAAACGTGCTTTAGTTTTTGGATAATTTTGTGTTTAAGGTCTTTTAAAAACCGTTAAAATCAGCCTATTTGCCAAACATTTAGGAAGAAAAAGGCTTTGCAGGAGTTTAATTTCCGTTTTTGGGCGTTTACCATGCCAAAGTTACCTTAATTTTGGTGCTGAACTTCACTTTTCGTTTTTGCTCGCTGATAATTTGGGTTTCATATGTATATATCCCCCAAAATCCCTAAAATTGACCCTTATGGTACTAAAATGTTGTAAATTTCAGGAGGAAGGCTGTGCAAGATGTGTCGAATCACAAGATCACCGAGTTCTTTGAAGTCAGGAGGAGCAACAGAAAGACTGGAAAACAGATTGAGGTATGCAGTCTTTTTTTTGTTGTTATTTTTTGCCTTTTTTTAAAATAATCGTATTTTTTCAAATTAAACATTCAGGAGGAAAAGCAGGACGCCCTCTCCAACGCCATCTACCTGGGAACGAACGAGTCGTCGGTGGAGATCTACACAGACCCCATTAAGGGCCGTGGCATCAAGGCCGGACGCCGTTTTGTCAAGAACGAGTTTGTCATCGAGTATAAAGGTTGGTAGAGTGAGAAAGGCTGGTTTTTTTATTGCAGAAGTCGGGCGAAATGTGAAAATGGCGAAAATAGTTGAAAGTTACCACTGCGCGGCCTAAGGGTGCCTTGAGAGCGTCCTAAAGGTGCCTTGTACTTTTAAAGGCGGCCTTGGGATGCCAGAATTTTTGAGCGACCTGACCATGAGGCTGTCGTTAACAACAACGGTCTGAGGCAGCTTGGAACCTGAAATAACGGCCTAAAAGTGTAATCGGAGGCTATTATAACCACAAAGGGTGGTCTCATACCTTGGGAACCAAATGAACGGGGTTTCAAAAGTGAGGGGGGTTAGTCTAGTATTTCATAGAAAATTGAGGTATTCCGTTTCTCAGCCAAAAAGTGAGGGGGGTAACCCAGTTTTTCCGTCAAAAAGTGATGGGGGGTCCCTCCGTGACCGGCCTCTCCCAAGGTATGGGTGGTCTAAATATGTCTTAGCTCCTTCTATAGCTGAAAGTAAAGCTATCATGAATTTCTGAAGCGGCGTAAATGCGTCAGGAATTACTAGAACTGGCCTGAGGCTACCCGAATCAATTTCAGCTTTCCAAGGGTGCTATGATCAGCGTCAAAGCGGATAATTGACGTCATTTTGTACTGAAAACTACTGGGATGCGGATTTGCTTCTATATCAATGCCAGAGACCGGATTGTGCCGTGACACTGTTACAGCGATGATGTAAATTGATTAGAGCGGCCTGAGACTACCGCTAACCTATTGGGGCGGCCTGATGATGTCTTGAACAGCTTACAACGGTTTAAGAGAGCTAAGCTTCTGCTTTTGGTTAGTTTCTTAGAATTTTTAGAGGCATCAAGCTTCTGTGTATCGTTCAAGTACTGCCTGAGGCCTTGGAATCCATGACCGACGGCATGAGAGTGTCAAAAGCTTAGTAAAACGGCCTATGGACATTCAAAACCTCTTAAAGCCGCCAGAGCCTGCTCTGCGTGACTCTAACTAGCCTTTCCTTGGTGACAGCTGAATGGTGTATTTCTCATCAGTTTTTGTTGATTTTAATGTTTCATTTTTAGGAGAAATGATGGAGTACTCGGAGGCCAAGAACCTGGAGGAGGAGTACTCCCGCGACCACAACATAGGCACGTTTTTTTATCCCACACCGTAAAATTATGGTTTCAGGTTCCTATATGTACTTCTTCAACCACAAGAACAAGCGGTGGTGTGTGGATGCGACGAAGGAGTCCGAGTACAAGGGCCGCCTCATCAACCACAGCTTCCTCCGGCCAAATCTACGCACAAAGGTTGGTTATAGACCGCCATTACTTCGATTTTGGGTCATTTTACGCCATTTTTACGAGATTTTACGTGTTTTCTATATTTTTGGTGGTGGAATTCGACAACGGGATGCACCATCTGATCCTGGTGGCCAAGAGAGACATCGAGGAGGGAGAGGAGTTGCTGTACGACTACGGAGACCGATCCCCGGACACCATCGCCAAGAACCCCTGGCTCATGACCACATAATTGGTGAGTTTTGAAGCTAAACATGTATTTTACGCGTCATATACATGAAATAACGGCCTGAGGATACCATAAGCTTAAAATGGCGCCTTAGTGTGCCATGAACCTAAAAGGATGGCCTGAGGGTGCAATATTGCCCCGAAAGCGGCCCCAATATTTCATTGACTTGAAAGAGCTGACTGAGGATACCTTAAATGGCAGACTAAGGGTACCTTAAATGTGCAAGAGCAACTCGAGGCTTCGTTGATTCATTCAGAGCGGCCTGACGTTACCATGTAACAGAACGAGCGGCCTGAGGGTACCATAAGTGGCTAATTGGTGTCATTAATCCGAGAAAGCGGCCTTAGGTTTGTATTAACATAAGAGAGTGACCGGAGTGTACCATGTATCATTTTTCATAACTAAACAAAAAAAATTAATAAATAAATCGCTTTGATTTCCCAATAAAATTTAACATTGTTCAGACTGAGAAATGGCTTTTCTATCTGTTCAAATCAGTGTCGAAATGTCCCCATTGTGTCATTATTGCGTCACATCTGTTATTGCTTTCAAAATAATCGCCTCATGTTTTCGATTGTAGTTCGTTTAATCGTTCTGCAACCGTTCTTCTTCCCAAAAGAAGCAATTGGCCCGTTAATGCGATTCGCCAAGCCGTAAATTGTCTTATCTTGTCCCCAACAACGCTATCTTGTTGTACTAAAAGATAAGTGTCTGTTGCATTCTGGGAACACAAGACTCCAAGGGCAGAGAACACAAGGGTCAACAAAAAAAAGCACCCCCGTTTTTTGTGACTGGGGTTTGGATATGGATTCGCCCAAAAAAGTACATTTTCACACTATTCTTCTCAGCAAACTGAAAGCTTTCGAAATTGCCATCTTCAATTGGAACTACGGCGAGCTAGATATACAAAAAATGGGATTCTAGCCATTCCTGAGGCTCAGATCATGCCTGGACAAGGAGCGTTTGGGGGGCTCGCTGCGTAAGTCCCCCAAATGGTGCCTCGGAGGAGCCGTAAGCCCCGCTTTAAGTTTTTGTTTCCATTTTCAACCAAACGCCGAATTACGTAGGTACCGCAAGCACCACACGTCCAGCTATGGCTCAGATGCCTGCGATACCTACGCAAATGGAGCTTTAATCCGCTCTTCGTCACTCTTGGCGGGCTTCGGTCGCTTCCGTGTGTCAGTAATTTCGAATGGCTCAGACACATTCTATTTTTGCGTCCGCTTTCAATGTTTCCGCTTCGAAACATTTGTGGCCAGGTTCACCCGAATTAGTAGCTTTATTCAGATTTTGTTAGGCCCAGAATGTTTTTAATTGGCGTTCATAGGTCCCTTCGAGCTTTTGTTAACACGGCGAGCCTCAGGCCGCTCAGGCCTTTTTGTTAGAAATTTTCAACGAATATTTTAAAAAAAAAATAGAACGCGTCCGTTGTCGAGTGACTTCAATTGTATAATTATTGACAGCCGGCTGGCTGTTGACCACCCAGGGGGTTTCGGCTTTTACGGAGTGGGTGCGTCTATTAAATGCTGAAACTGTCAATAGGGTCGTATAAGATTACGTCCTTATAACCAGGGTGGGCCATAGTTTGTAATTATGAAATTTTTATGTAAAGAGGGGGTGTTGGCGGCCCGAAACATTGATTGATTTTACGTGAAAATTAGTCTATATTGCAATATTTGTCTTTTTTTTTGTAAAATTCTACCAAAAGAATGAAGTAGAATCGAGCCACAAACTTATAGCCCACCCATGCTTATGACAAGCCATGGATAATGCTTTTCTTTTCGAAAGTATCAGTGCAAAGTAAAGGTGCGCTAAAAGTTATAAGGACGTTATTTTAGGCCCTACTGACACCCAGTTGGAACTACATACGGTAGACTACTCACTAAGTATGGGATTTATTATAAAGGGGGGTGCACTGGATAAAGCGCAAATCTTTAGCCTATTGCTTCCGTAAATCATAAAAACCTCCGAAAACGTTTTTTCTAGGGAATCAATCAAGCAGTGGTGACTGTGTTCCATTTCACCACATTTCTCATATGATATAAATGTGCTTATTTTTCATTTCCAGGTCCCGCCTCTCGCCGTGTTCCTTCAGAAGCGCTGTGCGTCTTCTGCCTTCCGTTCGTGATGATTATTGTTATTGCCATTACCCTTCTTTCCCCGATTTCCTCGTAATAACCCCCGTATCTCCTCTGCGTCTCTCTCCATTCCCGTGGTCCATCCGCCGATCTCCCGTTATCCCAAGTGCGTTCAAACAGCCCTCGGTTCTCTCTTAAAAACCCCCGCTTTAACACTGGTTGCAACCCCGGAGTACTTTACGTTTATTTATCACGGGCCGGCCCGCCGCATTTTCAATGAAAGGCGCCCGCCCGGCTCGAGTTATTATTATGTTTGTGGTCAGAAACGGTTCCCTATCCTTTCTCTCGCTCTGTATAATACTATCACGTTGCTTTCTTCCCACCGAATGAAGTGAATATCAACAGAGAAACTTTGGCTTGTTGAGGGGAGGCGGAGGTTCGCTGGTTTTATCTCCAAATTTGAAAGTTGGTAAAAGGAAAGTTAAAGGACTGTGGAGACGGCTCCAGGCTACGGTAGATGTCGCAGATTCTGCACGTGGTCGTCGTCGGGTTCCACCACAAGAAGGGATGTCAGGTCCGTGAAAGGAAGTTTTCGTTTCGAGACTCGAAATAATGCGTCGCAGTTTCTTTCGAATAAGCAAAGCAAAGTTGTCGGCTTCGCATTTACTGGGAGCGAGCTTTCATAGAACTGATTAATATCAGAAATCGGAATTCAATAATCGTATACACAGCTGAATTCATGGCTACAATATGTATACTATAGTAGTTACAGGAAAAATCAAACTAATTTTCGACAATACATTAATTTGCGGGATAAGAATCGCGTTATAACGACATCTGATTTTCTAGCTACAGTAGCATACATTGATTTTTTATACACTGAAACACTGGTATAACGTACTCTAATAAGCTAACTAAAAGCAGTGGGATACGAATTTTTTATTAAGACATGTCATATCCTACAATTTGCCTCAAGCAAGATAAAAACTTTGCCGTGACCAAATACTTTGGCTTCTTGCCAAGGAGTCTTCTGCAAATGCTGTCTTTTTCACCAAACCAACTGCGAAATAAGGTTTGAAATGTATGATTTTTTCGGATACACAGCTAAATTCTAATACATCGCATATGTTTTATCAAGACATGTTTTTTTAAAAGCTTTATTTATTAAGGTTTTATTAAGCCCTGTAAAGTACCATGTAAACTTTTGGGTACATTGGGTACAGTAGGTTATGTTAAAAAAATAGATACAAACACCCACACAATGTTGTGCTACAGTACCTTTGAAGGGTTGTTGTAATATTCAAATTTTGTGGATAGACGGGGGGGGGGGGTGTCGCAAATTTTTCGAAACTTTTGCTAATAGGCTATCGCAAAATCACCCCTAGATCGGTTGCCTAAGTATGTCTGAAACACGCAAAAAATTGTTGGGTGCCTCTGTGCTGCTACAAAATGCAAATATCGTTTTTACAAACTTTTATTCATTTCTAATGCTGAATTTTAGAATCAGTATACAGCTTAATAAAGGGTACATTACTCTTGACTTCAATGGAAAAGTTTTGCACAAATCTTTAAATGTGGTTGTTAATTTATAATCAAATTTATAGGCGTTTAACCGCCCCTTAACCATAGCTGTGCAACCCACCGCGGGGGGGGGGGCAATTTTGCGACAGCCCCCTCCATTATAGAAAATTTCAAAAATTTGCGACGGGCCTGGTCCTTTAACAAAATTTACCGAAAACTTAAAATTGCGACGGCACTACCGCCGCTTATGGCGGAGCTTGACAATGTATGCCCTTAACGACTTGATCGAAAGAACCTTTCCTTTTTCAGGTAGAATTCGCCCATCCGCCGCTGAGCGGTCCTGGAGAAGGCGGCCTACCCGACCAATGGGCCCAGCTCCCCTCCCTCGCCATGCCCGACGGGTCCCACAATTCCGACAATGGTTAGTTTTTTTTTATTATTTCGAAAGTGTACTTTGAACTTTGCAGATACCGTCTATTTCACACTGCCGTCTGTGGAAATGGAGGGAGAGGTCATTTTCGGAATATCCTGCTATCGCCAGATCCCCACGGAGGTACTGTAGTTTGTAGTTAGTCCTTTATATGTTGTTATTTTAGGAATTGATAGCGAAGGATGACGATTGGTCGAGGAATACGGTGCAGAAGAGTGTGTGTATTCTGGCGAGGGTGCCGCTTTACGGAGTGTTGAAGGCCAAACTGCAGCTCATCACTCAGGCATATTTCAACGAGAGGGATTTCGCCAAGGTTGGTGGTTCTCTGGACCTCTCTCTCTCTCTCTCTCTCTCTCTCTCTCTCTCTCTCTCTCTCTTTATGCGTTTCTCTCTTCATCCATACATGAACAAGCTACCTGTGGGGTTAATTTTGCGCAGCGCCCACATACACAACATACGGGGTCTTAGGGTTTTGAGGGTTGCTTTATATGGGCCCTTTTAAAACTAGGGGGTTCCTTTTATTGGTGTGCCCCTACTTTTGGGGGACCTTACTTTTTGAGCCCCCTCCGCCCGTGTCCACGTTAGCCTCCTCCCGTAAGAAATTCTTGTCGGAGCGGGCCCCAACTGGAATTCGCGGTCTCTCTCTCTCTCTCTCTCTCTCTCTCTCTCTCTCTCTCTCTCATCCTCTCTACTTCCAGGTCGAAGTCCTCTCCCAAATGTACACCAACCTCTGCGAAATGTTCGACAGCGACCTCGTCGACGGTCACGCCGCCTCCATGGGTAGGATCTTTTTTTACCGTAACCCCTTTTCTCCCTATTTTTGACAGATTTTCCAAATGTACCTTTTTCAGACATCCCAGTCCGCGAGTTTTTCCTCCGCTTCCGCCACCGAGCCGTTCTCCTCTTTAAACTGCTTCTTCTGGAACGAAAAGTTGGTTTTTCGTTAACTGTGTGCATTTTTTTTCCAATTTTCAGGTGCTCTTTTTCATTACCCCTGCTCAACTTCTAGGTGACACTATGCTCTCCCTCGTCTCATTGTTCCCACGTACGTTTTCGACAAAAAAAAACAAAAAAGCAGGCTGTCAAAACGTAAAAATAGTAAATGTACGGGCGATTTGTGTCCAATTAGCAAGTAGAGCGTGTCAATGTGAACGTGTGAGACCACGTGAACGGGAAAATGCACAAAATGTCGACTCTGAACGTAACTTGAAACAAAAATGTTTATGCGGCCGCAACGCGGTTACGCGCGGCCTGATGCCGCCGTAATGCGATATTACGCGGTCTAATGTTGTCGCAACGCGGTTACACGTGGTCGAATGTTGCCGCAATGCGGTCGCACGCGGCCTGATGCCGCCGCAATGCTGTCTTACGCGGCCTAATGTTGTCGCAACGCGGTTACACGCTGTCGAATGCTGCCGCAATGCGGTCACACGCGGCCTAATGCTGCCGCTCCGCTGTTACGCGCGGCCTGATGCTACCTAAATGTGGTCACACGCGGCCTAAGGGTGTCGCAATTCGCCGTTTTGAATAGTAGAAAGCCGGCGCGTACCCCTAGCGAGTGGGCATATTTTGCGAAAGGGACGACCGCCACGTTTAAAAAAGAACGCATGTTGACGTAAAATCGTAATATCAACAGAGAATGAAGGCACAATGTGGAATGATGCCCGTTTGGCGGCAACTATAATAACGAAGCGTCTGTTGCCCGCGTGCGATCTCTGCTGACGCCGGAGCCCATCGTGTAAATGTGAAATATGGCCAAAATGTTAGTATAGTTGTAGAAATTATTGCGTTAGACCGTGTAAACGTGACCCTCATCTCCCCATTTCTAGGCCTTCTCGAAGACGGTCTCCGCTTCGCCGTAAACGTCCACCCAGATGAAGTGGTCATCCCTGCCTCCTACGAAGTGGAAGTAATCGACCAGGAAACGGGAGAGGTGGATTTCCCAGTGGAAGACGTGCTCCAAGGCGATCCCTTCAAAGAAACCGACGGCTTCGGCTTCCCTTTGAGCATTTTCACCAAGGTTGGCTTTTTTAGGAGCTGGGAATTTACCTTTTCAATTTCCAGGGAAACTTTTTCCAACCGTACCTGACTGTGTCCCATTTGGATGTCATCAAGGCAGCCCAATCGAAGTCTTTCGTGATTGGAGCAACGAATGCTCTTTTTGCTATGAAGAGGGAGAACTTTGATGCGATTGTTACGGTGCGTTTGGAGGGGGCAACCTCAGGCCACTTTTGATACGACCCAGCAGCTCCTTCGGCCGCATTTGAAGGAATTCAGGCAGCCTCAGGTCGCTTTTTTACAGAATGCAAAAAGGTCGGCCAGGCCGCTTCGTGTCTATGCGCTTTGACATTGGCCGCATTCCGGCACACTGAGGCCGCTTAGAAATCATTCCTGGTTGCCGCTTGTGGCTGATTCTACACAGCCTCAGGCCGCTTTGAACTGGGCCGCATTCCGGTACAGTTCAGGCCGCTTGGGACTGATTTCTGGTTGCCGCTTATGGCTGATTCCAGGCAGCCTCAGGCCGCTGATACTGATTTCTGGTGACCTCAGCCCAGTTTGATTATTCCAGATTTCAATCTCAGGCCGCTTTACAAGATCGCTCTGCACTAACTAGCGGCACCGTAAGGCCGCGTGTGACCGCATTACGGCAACCCTAGGCCGCTGTGACGAAGGCAAAATTTATTTGGCCGCCCTTAGTCACGGCAATCAATCCTTTGAAAACTTTATACAGAGTAGCAGAAATTACTGGCTAAATCCAGATAGTCTCAGGCCGCTTTCTTCGATTGTTGACAGCCTCAGGGTGCTTATCGATGAAATTTGGCAAACTAAGGCCGCTTGTCTTGAAATTATAGCCCCTTGTCGTGAAATTAAGGAAACCTAAGGCCGCTTGGCGTGAAATTTTATGCGCCGCTTGGCGTCAACGTTATGCAACTTCAGTCCGCTTACGTGAAAGTTAGGCCTCATGCCATTTAATGAACATTTAGGTAGCCTCAGGCCGCTTTCTTGCGTTTTAGACAATTTAAAGTCGTTTAGCGTCAAAATTATGCAACAACAGGCCCCTTATCTCGAAAGTTTGGCAACATCAGGCCGCTTCTCATGGAATTAGGGAAACTCTCGACTGCCGAGACGAATGAAAATTCCAGGTAGATGAATCTGGCTCCGGTCTTTTGGAAATCGTCGCCGCCGAGTTGAAGCGAAGCCTTGTCCTCACCTCGGCCGACCTCCGTTTTGGAGACTACATCCTGAAGAACATCGAAGCCAACACCGATTCATCCAGTTTGTTTTGTCATTTCGACTTGAAAATCTTCGTTTTTTCTAGTTTTCGAAGGCGGTGACGAGTGGATTCGTCTCCAGATGAGGAACTACCTCCTATCGATGATCTCCACCGCGCGGGCCCAGCTGGCCACAGCTGTTGTAGACTTTGGCACCGCTTATATTGGAGAATGGACTATTACCAAGTACGCGGCTTGTTTAAAATTGCATAAAAGTCATTTTTCAGTAACTTCCGAGTTCTGATCGCCCGTCAGCACGAGGATTTGGCCAGTGTTCCTCCGGGGTTAGTCTCTCTCTCTCTCTCTCCCTCTCTCTCTGCCTCTCTCTCTGTCTCTCTTTCTCATCTCTATCTCTTTTGCAAAACTCTCTTTTAGCCACGCCTTCTCCGGCCAAATCGGTCTCCACGACGTGCTCCTCCGCGTGGAACACAACGTCGCCGGTTCTGAGAATGCTCGCAAAGCGCTGACCGCCCTCAGCACCACCGGCAAGAATATAGGTTGGTCGGGAAATTCTAATATAGCTGTCGCCAAATTGGAATCTTGCCAATAACATTAGAATGTTCAAGTGATCCTCTGTTGACATTGAAATTCGTAGTCTAATCAATCGTCGACAGAGCATGCTTTGCATGTTTTCGCAATTAGCATAAGATTTCCGTTTGGCGACGCCTATAGGCCCGCAGCCATAATTTTAACCCCCTAGTTTGGTCCCATACCTTAAATTTGAACGTCCTAACTTTTGGTCCCCAATCATGGGCGTCTACCCGACTATGACGGCGTGGTTAACTCGTCTTGAATGAGTTTTTATACGAGGGGTGGGGTTCTCACGGGCCGGGCAATTTGCAAAATTTTGGTCGGCCTGGCCCTGCCAGTTCGGCCCGTTTACCTTGGACCACCCAGTCAGATTGTACAATATCAAAACCACCCCCACTGGATGTGGGGGTGGTTTTGATATTGTACTCAATTAGTTAGGGAACTTTATTTTTGGGCTCCTAAGTCTGCGTAAATTACGTGCTACGATAACATTAGATGCGCACACAGCCTGTGTATCCTATTTCCAATGCTACTAACTCGAAGAACAACATCGAAACATTCGCACAATGTGATACAGTGGTTTTGGCAACAAGTATTATGAATTTTTGGAAAATGAAGTTTTCAGGAGAAACTGGTCTTAAAGTCAAGCAGAGTCTATCGAATTGGCTGAAAGGAGGAGAAGACACGGGAGAAGACGGAAAAGGAGGTGGTTTCTGGAAGCGGTCGACGTCAGGAGCAAATTTGGAGGAAACGGCTATGGAGGCTGAGGAAGAACCGCCACAGAGGGCGGTGGAGGCGACGGAACAGGAGGGATTAGGGGCTAAGGTTGGTTGAAAAAGTTATGTTTAATGTATTATTCCCATTTCAGGTAAAACTCTTCGCTTCGTGGTTCAAGCGCGAGGTTCAGCCACCTCCAGCCCCTGAAGCCGCTACAGAAGAAGCCAAAGAAGCCGCCGATTCCGCCAAGTAGTTTGTAATTTTTTCCGATTTTCTAGTGCCCTTTGATCTCCCCGCGTGTTGTGATTCCGCCTGTGTTATCATTTTTTGTAAGCATTTCTTCACTTTTTTAAAACATGTATATTGAAGTAAAACTTTCGTGTAAATGACTTTTGATCTTTGAGAGGACGGGGAACCGGGTCTTATTAGCATAATCCGGGCGGTCACCGCCGCCGTCACGCTTGATTATTCGATCAAGGATTTGATCTATGGACAGAGTGCGTGGGGAAGGGAATTGTACCGGGGGGGGGGCTATAGGAAAATCATATAGAATTTGATGTAGTTTCCCCACTGAAGGTGAATTTTGCTGAAATTTGTTGATAATTTCGACATGAATGTATTATGGCAAGCGAAACTCCGGCTGGTGTTAGCCAAGGGTGGCTGATCAGCGGGCCGAGAAAATTGAGGAACGGGCCGGCCCGACTTTTTTTGAAAATCTATTTTTAAATGTAACTCTTTTCAAAGTGATTATTTTAAGTTATGTTTGTTGCAAAACATAGTTCTAATTGTGCAAAACATACTGTGTAAACGAGCATTCGAACTACCCTATATAAATTTTGTATGTTTTTCATGGCCGAGTGGCTAAGAGGTCGGACTGGTAATCCGAAGTTGCCCCAGTTCGATCCCCCGTCGACAAAACCTTGTTTGCCATAGTTGTTTTATACATTAGGTACAATAGAAACGTAATTCCTGCGTTCTCTCTGTGTTCTCTATATGTCACCCTGTCTCTGTGTGTCTCTCTCTGTGTCTCTGTCTCTGCAGCTCTCTCTCTTTCTGTTTGTCTCTGTCTCTCTCTTTCCCTCTCTCTCCCTCTATAACTCACTTGAACAATCGTGTAGCAAAGACTTAGAGGCAGAGGATTCTTAAACACCTCTCTCTGTGTGTCTCACTCTCTCTCTCTCACTCTCTCTGTCTATCATTCTCTCTCTGTATCTCTGTAACTGTCTCTGTGTATTTCTCTTTATCTCTATGTATCTATGTTTGCCTATATCTCTCTGTCTCTGCGTGTCTTTCCCTGTGTCTCTGTCTCTGCAGCTCTCTCTCTATCTCTCTCTCTTTCTCTTTCTCTCTCTCTCTCTCTCTCTCTATCTCTCTCTCTCTCTAACTCACTTGTACAATCGAATAGCAGAGACTGAAGGGCAGATTATTAACGAACACAAGAATTTCAGGAATTATTCTGACACTTTCCAAAAAGCTTTGGTATTCATCGAACCTATCGTACATTCGAATCTCCACGTATTTCATCTGAATCGGTTTTTTCGTAATTGTAGAAAGAAATTCCTTACATGAGCTGCCACAGAGTCATCCATAAGAGCATTTTCAAACGGGAGGATTCCAAAATACATTTTCACTTTGAATCTCTAAAAAAAACAATTAAAAAAGGTTGTAAGAACAAGAAACCTTGAGCAGGAGGAGACAGCTGTGTGGTGCATTGTTCAAAACCTGGAGGCTCAAGTCCCAACTGCAGAAGTACTCGATTTTCTTAACCCCCATTTCGGTCAACTCTTGAATTATGGAAGTTTCGACTTCTGGCGACTGAAATGAAATTATAGTGCTTTTTTGATAATTTATTACCCAGAAGGCGTCATCTACCGAAAAAGTCAGCTTTTTCAGAGTGGTCACGAATTTAGTTTGCATGAGACTGGCCACTTGGGAGAGTTTGAGACGAGTTTCGCCCCAAATCCACGAATAAAGCGTGTTTTGGGATCTACGGTGAACTATCAGTTTGAGTTCGAGGGAAGGAACTGCATCGGGACATTTTGTGATGTCGTGAAGGGTTTTGCAAGTGGATCCGAGGTTGAAGTAGGACTGGAAAGCTGAAAAGAAGAGCGAGGATAGAGGAGAGAAGAAAGAAGAGAGCTGAGAGACATGAGAGACGAGAGCGAAGACGCGAGACGAGAGAGATGAGTGATGAGAGAGACGAGAGAGACAAGGGAGACGATAGAGGCTAGAGAATCGAAAGAGACGAGGGGCGAGAGAAACGAAAGAGATGAGAGAGACGAGAGAAACAAGAGAACCGAAAGACGAGAGAGACGAGAGAGATGAGAGAGACGTGAGAGACGTGAGAAACGAGAGAGGCGAGAGAGACGAGAGAGGCAAGAGAGACGAGAGAGACGAAAGACAAAATAGACGAGAGGGACGAGAGAGACGAGAGACAAAAGAGACGAGAGAGACGAGAGAGAGAGACGAAAGAGACGAGAGAGATGAGAGAGACGAGAGAGAAGAAAGAGACGAGAGAGACGAGAGAAACGAGAGAGACGAGAGACGACAGAGACGAGAGGGACGAGAGAGACGAGAGAGAAGAAAGAGACGAGAGACAACAGAAACAAAAGAGACGAGAGAGAAGAGAGAGAAGAGAGAGACGAGAGAAACTAAAGAGACGTGAGAAACGAGAGAGACGAGAGAGACAAAAGAGACGAGAGAAACGAGAGGGACGAGAGAGAGACAAGAGAAACGAAAAAGACAAGAGAGACTCGAGATACGAGAGATACGAGAAAGAGGAGAGACGAGAGAGACGAGAGAAGCGAGAGAAACGAAAGAGGCGAGAGAGACTAGAGAGACGAGAGTGACGAGAGATGATAGAGACGAGAGAAACGAGAGACGAGAGAGACGGAGGTTAGAGAGTGTAGAGACGCAAGACAAGAGAGGAGAAAGGAGAAATAAGTCTTACCTGCTTTATGATGAGGAGCCATGGGACGAGGAACTCGAGGGAAATGAAGAAGGGTTGTTTCATCTCCGCACTCTCCTTCGATTTCTCATTCGTCGTCTTTTTAACCAATACAAATCCATAAAATCCATTTTCCAACAAGTAAATTTTATTGACGTTGCCCGAAGGCTTCGCGAACATCTCCAACCCTCTCAGAATCATAGCCCTGAAGCTAAAATCACTCACAAAATGGATGTAAACTCACATGGCTGGCGAAATCTTCTCTCCATCCTCACAGTAGAGAATGACGGCCTTCTCTCCGGCTGGATTTCCACTGACGTAGCCTTCCAAGGCTTTCCGATCGGGGATTGATACAGCGTGGTAGAGATGAGTTTCCTGGTAGTCATCGATGCTTCTACAGCCCAAAATGTCGAACATCTCTGTGAAACCGTCTTCCTTGGCTGTTTTTCTCAAAGTCTCAGCAGAAATCCGTCGAAACTGCAGATCTCGATCTTTATGATGTAGAATTGGTAGAAGACTCTTCTGAAACAAACTTAGAAGAGGAGAGATGCGAAACATACAATGGGAGGAGGATCGCCCTCGAGGACCGACTGCATAGGAGGGAGACAGAGGGAAGAATGGAGAGGAGAGGGCAATTTGACGGAGGGATGATTAACACGTATGCTAATTGTAGTAACTGAACGTTTACCTCTATTTCTTGGTTGTTTAACTCACTTGTTCTCTCTCTCTCTCTCTCTCTCTCTCTCTCTCTCTCTCTCTCTCTTTCTCTCTCTATCACTGAGAACATGCTTGGGCAACCCGCTGGGTCAATTTTGCGACAGCCCCTCGATTACAAAGAGTTTCGAATATTTGCGGCGGGCCCCTTCTTCAACAAAATTTGACAAACACGTGAGTTTTGGCAAAGTTTGGGTAAAGTTTGGAAACAGTTGAAGTTTGGATAAGGGGTGGAGTTTGGGTAGGTTTTGGGTGAAGTTTGGGTAAAGTTTCGGTGGAGTTTGGGTATAGTTTAGGTAAAGTTTAGGTGAAGTGTGGGTAGAGTTTGGGTGGAGTTTGGGTAGAGTTTGGGTAAAATTTGGGTGGAGTTTGAGTGAAATTTGGGTAAAGTTTGGGTACAGTTTGAGTGGAGTTTGAATGGAGATTAGGTAGAGTTTGGTTGAAGTTTCGGTAAAGTTTGGGTGGAGTTTGGGCAGAGTTTAGGTAAAGTTTACGTGAAGTTTGGATAAAGTTTGGATAGAGTTTGGGTGAAGTTTGGGTGAAGTTTGGGTAAAGTTTGGGTAGAGTTTGGGTGTAGTTTGTGTGAAATTCGGGTGAAGTTTGGTGGAATTTGGTTGAAGTTTGGGTGTAGCTTGGATGGAGTTTGGGTAGAGTTTTGGTAGAGTTTGATTGTGATCTCTTTGAATTAGGCCACGCCCCTCCCAAAAATCAATCAATATCTTGTACGAAAAGCGAGGATAATAAAGTTGCGAATTTCTACAAAAAAAAGCGAAAAATCAAGAATAAATGTATTTAACAAAAAGTTAACAAATATTTTCATGTTTTATTGTGAAACTTACAAAACAAAACATCAAAGTAAAGCGCTATGCGGCTTGCAAGTAATCTCAAGAACATCTTGGCGAAGAAAAGTTACGTTAAACTGGGGATAATTACGACCTTTCGATCTGATCATCCATTCGTTTTTGCACCAATTTGTGCTCTTTCTTAGCCGAAAAACGTCTGCTGATTCAGAAATTCCGGAAATTGCTTCCTCTACTTCTTCGAATTCATAGGCCTGACAGTGAATGAAAATTTCAAATTTTCGACCGAGTTTTGGTATAATTTCCGATTTTTCGGAGATAATAATGCGATTGAACTTTGGAAGAATTTCCAGAATTTCGGAGATTATAGCCGGGATTCTTAGACCGCAGTTCCGAGCTTCGATGAGTTCCGCTCTCAATGAAATTAATGTCTCTACATCAATTCCTTGGGTGTCGTAAAGTTCCAGCTAAAAAAGGGAGTAAGCGAGTGAGTGAGTGAGTGAGTGAGTGAGTGAGTGAGTGAGTGAGTAAGTGAGTGAGTGAGTGAGTGAGTGAGTGAGTGAGTGAGTGAGTGAGTGAGTGAGTGAGTGAGTGAGTGAGTGAGTGAGTGAGTGAGTGAGTGAGTGAGTGAGTGAGTGAGTGAGTGAGTGAGTGAGTGAGTGAGTGAGTGAGTGAGTGAGTGAGTGAGTGAGTGAGTGAGTGAGTGAGTGAGTGAGTGAGTGAGTGAGTGAGTGAGTGAGTGAGTGAGTGAGTGAGTGAGTGAGTGAGTGAGTGAGTGAGTGAGTGAAAGGGGCAAAACCGAAAACTCACATGATCCAAACCCAAGTCCGTCTTGAAGTATTCGTAGTTTTCGTCTTCAAAATTATCAATTTTCCTAACTTTGAGCTTCTGTATCAAAATATTGTTGTTTTTGCTGAGTGACCAACCTCAATCAACTCCTTAAGGAGTTTGTCTGAACACATGATTTTTGCATTGCAGAGTATTTTCTTACACTTTCCAGTAATTTCAATCAGCGTTTGGCAAATCGAATCGGTTAGAAATTGCTGAAAATCAATTTTACTTTTATTTACTTCCCTCACTCACTTCCTCACTCACTCACTCACTCACTCATTTCCTCACTTCGTAAATCTCACCTCAATTGTCAAATTGTTAGGGAAAAATCTCACTGGTGCAAGAGTATCAACACGATAGTGTCTCAAATTGTAAGTAAATTGTCCATTAGTGTGATAAAGCTTGTTCACATGGAATGGGAACTTCAAATTTGGGTTCTTTATAGAAATCGAATGGGCGGAACGACTGCAACGGATGAATATGGTCATTGCTACGTAGATGAACTGAAACATTAGATTTTAAAAGAATTTCTGAAAAAAAAAACCTTTTCGTAAATGGTTGTCTGTACCCTATTCGGAAACATGTCAAATTGAAATGATTCGATTCCGACAATTTTGGGATCAGGTCTCGATTTTGGTTTTAAAGAAGGCATGTTGGTAATAATGGTAACAAAGTTTAACAGAAAAGGAACATAAGACTGAAATAAAGCAATAGATAAGGGGAAAAAGCGCGCTTTTGCAACAAACGCACACGCAATCGCTTTTTCGTGGCGGGACCCAACTCTCAGCGAGTGTCTCAACTACCCCCGCGTGGGAATATGAACCATTTCAGCTGGGAAACTGACAGTTTCCTTTCCGATTTTCCTAATTTATTCAATAATTCAGTTAGATTTATTCAGTTTTAGTGGCTTCCACAATGGATGAGTGCCGTGCGCCCGGAGAGGGAGTGTCTCTCGTCGTCTGCGTCTCTCAGCGAGAGGCGCGCGCCCGGCGGCCGTATGAGTTCAGCGCGGCCAATTAGGGTAGTTTTGGGGCGCACCGAAGCAAATGTCTTCAGTATGGGTCATAACATGATCTGCAACTGAATACGATGACCTCGGGCGAT
>OZ059904.1:355000-397500 GCA_964057215.1 Oscheius myriophilus
TCTCAGAATCATAGCCGTGAAGCTGAAACTACTCACGAAATGTGTGTAAACCCCGCCCCCACCCCCCGTGGGGCGGTGAAGTCTCACCTCTCCCCTCCACAGAGTAAATTTCATCCCTTAACGTTGCGTAAGAATTATATTTCTTCCACCATTCGATTTATTGCGGGTCACTTTTGCAATTTGATTAGCTGGTTGCGGTCGGTCGTTTTTCTCCCACTTTCGATCGTAAGCTTATCGGTTAGTCTTTTCAGTACTAGCGTAGATTAAACTGAAAACCTAACGAAATGCACTCCAAAGGGGGCGATTGTGAAACATAAACCGATATGGGGGGGGGGGCGAGATTGTCATGTGTGGGGAGGGGGCGCAACTGCACCGGGCCAAATGGGGGGGGGGGGTGAGATTGCGACTGGTGGGGGGTGATGACTGCGAGCCCCCCACGTAATTGTGGGCGGCGCAATTGCGACCCCCACCAAACGCAATCGCACCCCCCCCCCGTATCCATATCAAATGCGCCCCCTGCACCCTAAGTTACATTGAGTGGAGGGTGCAACTGCACCGTGGGGGAGCAAACGCTGTCGGGGGTGAGATCGATTTTACCTAGAGATGGAATTATAGAGATGTGCTTCCTGGTAGACATCGAAGTTTCTACAATCCAAAATGTCAAACTTCTCTTCAAATCCGTCGTCCTTGGCTGCTTCTCTCAAAGTCTCCGCGGAAACCCTCTGGAACAAAATGTGTCTCGATCTTCAAATTTTAGAGTTGGGCAGAAACTCTTTCGAAAGAGATTAAGATACGAGAGAGAGAGAGAGAGAGAGAGAGGGGGGGAGAGAGGAAGAGGAGAAACTTACGAAGAGAGGAGGATCGCCCTCCAGGGCCGACTGCATGGAGTGAGGTAGAGGGAAGAATGATTGAGCGGCGGGGGACAATTGGACGGGGGTTGATTAACATGCATTCCAATTTCTTCTCCCCTCTCTTTTTCCTTGTCTTCTCCCTCCCCCTCATATGTCTGCTGTGTCTCTATTCACCCCGACAAAACTTTTCCGCGCAAATTTATCGATTTCTTTGTCCTCCCCGGCACCTTGTGCCCAACAGTTTCATTAACCGTTGCTCTTTTGAAACAGGTCCACTTCAGGAATGTTTCCCATTAAAGATTTTCAAGTGCACCTGCTATTCGACGTCTTTAACAAGGTTTCGTTTCATTAGTTAACGTTAAATGCCTCCTTTAGCTTCCAAATATTCCGCTGTGTCGAATGAGACGCACATGCAAATTCATGGACAACTTTGCTGAAAAGAATAGGAAAAAGTTGGCTTCAAGGGCCATCAAAGGAATGTATGTCAAGATATTTCCGACTGAATGCAAACAAGAGGTTAGATTCACGTTTGAAGTGTGAGGGTGTGAGGGTGTGAGCATGCGAGTATGTGAGGAAGTGAATATCTGAGTATGTGAGAGAGTGAGTATGTGAGTATTTGAGGGTGTGAGTAAGTGAGTGTGGGAGTGTGTGAGTGTGTGAGTGTTTGAGTGTTTGAGTGTGTGAGTGTGTGAGTGTGTGAGTGTGTGAGTGTGTGAGTGTGTGAGTGTGTGCAAATGTGCGTATGTGTGTGTATTTGAAGTTGTTTATAATTTCAATTTCAGAACATTAGTTATTATGATCTAGAAATCACAGCTGATTTTGAAGAAAATTCTTATTCTTCTGATAATGATTCTTATTTCTTGTTCGATTTCGATTTTTATAAAAGGATTTCCTGTATTTGCATTGACACTTTGCATTTGGTAAGCTAAGACCTTTTTTTATTATAATTCAATTATTTAAAGGAACGATTGTGTAAAACGGACAAGGATTTGAAGATGTTGATGGAAAACCTGAAGATTTTCCCAACGACTGTTGGAACTCTTTTTACTGACAATGTTCACAGTGACATCGCGTTGAGCATCATGGAAATAATTCAAGCACGAAAAAAGTACGATTTAACTGGAATTTCTGACACCGATGACATAATTGACAAGTTGAGCAAGGTATTGCTTCTCATAAAGTTTTGTCAATTTTCGTTTTCAGAGTGCAAACCGCGACAAATTTTGTATTTATTCGACAAGGGATCGCAAGGAATATGTGGCTCGAGGGCTTTTTGACCGTGTAAAGATATTTTCTGAATTCGTGTTCAGCTGTTCGAAATTTGAGGTGTTCACTTTTATGAAGGTGAGTACCAAGGCAGAGAGAGAGAGAGAGAGAGAGAAAGAGAGAGAGAGAGAGAAAGAGAGAGAGAAAGAGAGACACATAAATACAAAGACACAGAGATACAGAGACACAGAGGCACAGAGACACAGAGATACAGAGATACAGAGACACAGATACCCAGAGATACAGAGACACAGAGACACAGAGACACAGAGATACAGAGACACAGAGACACAGAGACACAGAGACACAGAGACACAGAGATACAGAGACACAGAGACACAGAGACACAGAGACACAGAGACACAGAGATACAGAGGAGGCACAGAGGCACACAGACACGCAGAGATACAGAGACACAGAGACACAGAGACACAGAGATACAGAGACATAGAGGCACAGAGACACAGAGATACAGAGACACAGAGACACAGAGGCACATAGACACAGAGATACAGAGACACAGAGGCACAGAGACACAGAGACACAGAGATACAGAGACACAGAGACACAGATACACATAGATACAGAGATACAGAGACACAGATACACAGATACACAGAGATACAGAGACACAGATACACAGAGACACATAGATACAGAGACACAGAGGCACAGAGACACAGATACACAGAGATACAGAGACACAGAGGCACAGAGACACAGAGATACAGAGATACAGAGACACAGATACACAGAGATACAGAGACACAGAGACACAGAGACATAGAGGCACAGAGACACAGAGATACAGAGACACAGAGGCACAGAGACACAGAGACACAGAGATACAGAGATACAGAGACACAGAGACACAGAGACACAGAGATACAGAGACACAGAGGCACAGAGACACAGATACACAGAGATACAGAGACACAGAGACACAGATACACAGAGATACAGAGACACAGAGACACAGAGACACAGAAGCACAGAGACACAGAGACACAGAGATACAGAGACACAGATACACAGAGACACAGAGATACAGAGACACAGAGGCACAGAGACACAGAGACACAGAGATACAGAGGCACAGAGACACAGATACACAGAGATACAGAGACACAGAGACACAGAGGCACAGAGACACAGAGACACAGAGATACAGAGACACAGATACACAGAGACACAGAGATACAGAGACACAGAGACACAGAGGCACATAGACACAGAGACACAGAGATACAGAGACACAAATACACAGAGACACAGAGATACAGAGACACAGAGGCACAGAGACACAGAGACACAGAGATACAGAGACACAGAGGCACAGAGACACAGAGACACAGAGATACAGAGACACAGATACACAGAGACACATAGATACAGAGATACAGAGATACAGAGATACAGAGACACAGAGACACAGAGACACAGAGACACAGAGATACAGAGACACAGATACACAGAGACACAGAGATACAGAGACACAGAGACACAGAGGCACATAGACACAGAGACACAAAGACACAGAGATACAGAGACACAGAGACACAGATACACATAGATACAGAGATACAGAGACACAGATACACAGATACACAGAGATACAGAGACACAGATACACAGAGACACATAGATACAGAGACACAGAGGCACAGAGACACAGAGATACAGAGACACAGAGACACAGAGACACAGAGATACAGAGACACAGAGGCACAGAGACACAGATACACAGAGATACAGAGACACAGAGACACAGAGACGCATAGATACAGAGACACAGAGGCACAGAGACACAGATACACAGAGATACAGAGACACAGAGACACAGAGGCACAGAGACACAGAGACACAGAGATACAGAGACACAGATACACAGAGACACAGAGATACAGAGACACAGAGGCACAGAGACACAGAGATACAGAGACACAGAGGCACATAGACAGAGAGACACAGAGATACAGAGACACAAAGACACAGAATTACAGAGACACAGAGACACAGATACACAGAGACACAGAGATACAGAGACACAGAGACACAGAGGCACATAGACACAGAGACACAGAGACACAGAGATACAGAGATACAGAGACACAGATACACAGAGACACAGAGATACAGAGACACAGAGACACAGAGGCACATAGACACAGAGACACAGAAGCACAGAGACACAGAGACACAGAGATACAGAGACACAGATACACAGAGACACAGAGATACAGAGACACAGAGGCACAGAGACACAGAGACACAGAGGCACAGAGACACAGATACACAGAGATACAGAGACACAGAGACACAGAGGCACAGAGACACAGAGACACAGAGATACAGAGACACAGATACACAGAGACACAGAGATACAGAGACACAGAGACACAGAGGCACATAGACACAGAGACACAGAGATACAGAGACACAGATACACAGAGACACAGAGATACAGAGACACAGAGGCACAGAGACACAGAGACACAGAGATACAGAGATACAGAGACACAGATACACAGAGACACAGAGATACAGAGACACAGAGGCACAGAGACACAGAGACACAGAGATACAGAGACACAGATACAGAGAGACACATAGATACAGAGATACAGAGACACAGATACACAGATACACAGAGATACAGAGACACAGATACACAGAGACACATAGATACAGAGACACAGAGGCACAGAGACACAGATACACAGAGATACAGAGACACAGAGACACAGAGGCACAGAGACACAGAGACACAGAGATACAGAGACACAGATACACAGAGACACAGAGATACAGAGACACAGAGGCACAGAGACACAGAGACACAGAGATACAGAGACACAGATACACAGAGACACATAGATACAGAGATACAGAGACACAGATACACAGATACACAGAGATACAGAGACACAGATACACAGAGACACATAGATACAGAGACACAGAGGCACAGAGACACAGATACACAGAGATACAGAGACACAGAGACACAGAGGCACAGAGACACAGAGACACAGAGATACAGAGACACAGATACACAGAGACACAGAGATACAGAGACACAGAGGCACAGAGACACAGAGACACAGAGACACAGAGATACAGAGACACAGATACACAGAGACACAGAGATACAGAGACACAGAGACACAGAGGCACATAGACACAGAGACACAAAGACACAGAGATACAGAGACACAGAGACACAGATACACAGAGACACAGAGATACAGAGACACAGAGGCACAGAGGCACATAGACACAGAGACACAGAGATACAGAGACACAGATACACAGAGACACAGAGATACAGAGACACAGAGGCACAGAGACAAAGAGACACAGAGATACAGAGACACAGATACACAGAGACACAGAGATACAGAGACACAGAGGCACAGAGACACAGAGACACAGAGATACAGAGACACAGAGACACAGAGACACAGAGACACAGAAGCACAGAGACACAGAGACACAGAGATACAGAGACACAGATACACAGAGACACAGAGATACAGAGACACAGAGGCACAGAGACACAGAGACACAGAGGCACAGAGACACAGATACACAGAGATACAGAGACACAGAGACACAGAGGCACAGAGACACAGAGACACAGAGATACAGAGACACAGATACACAGAGACACAGAGATACAGAGACACAGAGACACAGAGGCACATAGACACAGAGACACAGAGATACAGAGACACAGATACACAGAGACACAGAGATACAGAGACACAGAGGCACAGAGACACAGAGACACAGAGATACAGAGATACAGAGACACAAATACACAGAGACACAGAGATACAGAGACACAGAGGCACAGAGACACAGAGACACAGAGATACAGAGACACAGATACAGAGAGACACATAGATACAGAGATACAGAGACACAGATACACAGATACACAGAGATACAGAGACACAGATACACAGAGACACATAGATACAGAGACACAGAGGCACAGAGACACAGATACACAGAGATACAGAGACACAGAGACACAGAGGCACAGAGACACAGAGACACAGAGATACAGAGACACAGATACACAGAGACACAGAGATACAGAGACACAGAGGCACAGAGACACAGAGACACAGAGATACAGAGACACAGATACACAGAGACACATAGATACAGAGATACAGAGACACAGATACACAGATACACAGAGATACAGAGACACAGAGATACAGAGACACAGATACACAGAGACACAGAGATACAGAGACACAGAGGCACAGAGACACAGAGACACAGAGACACAGAGATACAGAGACACAGATACACAGAGACACAGAGATACAGAGACACAGAGACACAGAGGCACATAGACACAGAGACACAAAGACACAGAGATACAGAGACACAGAGACACAGATACACAGAGACACAGAGATACAGAGACACAGAGACACAGAGGCACATAGACACAGAGACACAGAGATACAGAGACACAGATACACAGAGACACAGAGATACAGAGACACAGAGGCACAGAGACAAAGAGACACAGAGATACAGAGACACAGATACACAGAGACACAGAGATACAGAGACACAGAGGCACAGAGACACAGAGACACAGAGATACAGAGACACAGATACACAGAGACACATAGATACAGAGATACAGAGACACAGATACACAGATACACAGAGATACAGAGACACAGATACACAGAGACACATAGATACAGAGACACAGAGGCACAGAGACACAGATACACAGAGATACAGAGACACAGAGACACAGAGGCACAGAGACACAGAGACACAGAGATACAGAGACACAGATACACAGAGACACAGAGATACAGAGACACAGAGGCACAGAGGCACAGAGATACAGAGACACAGAGGCACATAGACACAGAGACACAGAGATACAGAGACACAGATACACAGAGACACAGAGATACAGAGACACAGAGACACAGAGGCACATAGACACAGAGACACAAAGACACAGAGACACAGAGACACAGAGACACAGATACACAGAGACACAGAGATACAGAGACACAGAGACACAGAGGCACATAGACACAGAGACACAGAGATACAGAGACACAGAGGCACAGAGACACAGAGACACAGAGACACAGAGATACAGAGACACAGATACACAGAGACACAGAGATACAGAGACACAGAGACACAGAGGCACATAGACACAGAGACACAAAGACACAGAGATACAGAGACACAGAGACACAGATACACAGAGACACAGAGATACAGAGACACAGAGACACAGAGGCACATAGACACAGAGACACAGAGATACAGAGACACAGATACACAGAGACACAGAGATACAGAGACACAGAGGCACAGAGACAAAGAGACACAGAGATACAGAGACACAGATACACAGAGACACAGAGATACAGAGACACAGAGGCACAGAGACACAGAGACACAGAGATACAGAGACACAGATACACAGAGACACATAGATACAGAGACACAGAGGCACAGAGACACAGATACACAGAGATACAGAGACACAGAGACACAGAGGCACAGAGACACAGAGACACAGAGATACAGAGACACAGATACACAGAGACACAGAGATACAGAGACACAGAGGCACAGAGACACAGAGATACAGAGACACAGAGGCACATAGACACAGAGACACAGAGATACAGAGACACAGATACACAGAGACACAGAGATACAGAGACACAGAGACACAGAGGCACATAGACACAGAGACACAAAGACACAGAGATACAGAGACACAGAGACACAGATACACAGAGACACAGAGATACAGAGACACAGAGACACAGAGGCACATAGACACAGAGACACAGAGACACAGAGACACAGAGGCACAGAGACACAGAGACACAGAGCAACTGTTTTTTTTTTTTTTTTTTAGGAAATCTTCTTCTCCAAGGATCTAGGCCGCATATATAAATTTTACTTTGCCTTCACTGACGAGCATTGGCCGAAAAATTTTGCAATTGACGGCGTCGATTTCGAAATATTGTGGCAACCAACGTTTTCGGAGTATATCAAAGAACGCATCAACCATAACTTCTTGAAAACTCCCAGAAGCGTGAAGTGCGACAAATTCAACAGCAAAATTGCTGTGGTTGTCGAACAATCGTGCAGCGAAGACCACCGCTACGTGAGAGTCTTTCTGTGACTTTAACTTATTTAAATTTAGGCGATCGGTATATATTTTGTTGAGACGACTTGTGATATGTGGAAAGCTGTGTTGAAAGCCCTTCAATTGTATGATAAAAAGTGGCAAAAGGAATTTCTGAAAACGAAGGAGGAAGACCGCTCTGAGCAACTTATGAAGCTGTTTAAAGAAAATATTTCGCATTGGGAGTATGACTTTATCGAACCAGAGTATTCGGTTGAGCTCTGACCTCTTTTTCTCTTCTGCTTGTTGAACATACTAAACATTTCCTTGATTTCCTTGTTTGTTTCGCATGGCGTTCACAAAGCTTCCCAAACTGCTGTTCCCAAACCGCCTCCCACATGGGGGAGTGGCAAGACGGCATTTCAAAGAGGAATCAACATTCTTACCCCGAAAGAAACTTTTTCGCACTTAATGTATGTGTATAGCTGTCACCAAAAGCGCATCGGCTGTTAAAAGCCGCTTTTTCTCTGCGTCAGCGCGGCTCGCACACTATTTCCGCCTGAGTATCGCACGGCCAGGGCTGGTAAATTTGAGGGCCGGCCCGGGCTGGCCCTATCGTTTAACAAAGGGCCGGGCCCAACTTTTCACCGAGCGGGCCGGCCCGGCACGGCCCTTTGCCAGCCCTGCGCACGGCTGCTGCATTAAGGCCATTTTTGGCAGGATGCTCGTTTGGCGACGGCTATAAATGAATGACTGTGAGTTTGAGTGTGTTAGTAGATCAAAACAAGTTTCATTGTTAAAATGGTTAAGAACAGTTTCTGGTTTATCTTGACTCTCTTGAATCTCTCTTGAAGGGAGTATACAACAGTTCGGTTTCATCAGGCATCTTTCTTTTCCTAGGGGCCGCAAAGGCGGGCGCCGCAATGGCAGCCCGATTTGTTAAGAAATTTTGGTTTTTCAGCCGCGCGCGCCCAAATACAACATTTTTCTATTATGAACAACAGAATATGACCTAAATTAAGACGGAGAAAACGATGGTGATGTTGGTTTTGCAAAATATCTCGATTTTCTCAGTGAAAATCAAGATTTTTGCACTTTTTTGCCTGCCAATTCGTCTCCAGAGCCGATCCGCATGATTTTATTGTTTATTCTGGTAAAGAATAACTTGTAAAAACATATGAAAACAAAAAATATAAAATCTACAATTGCACATTTTTTTAAGCAGCGTTTATTCACTTTAGAGCGCTATATTTCCTCGAAACATCGTCATACTGCCCATTCGGCCATGAAACCTGATGCATGATGCTATGCAAAACTGTTTTACGTTCATAGAAAACATAAAAACTTACAAAAATGAATCATTCATCAAAATACACAGGTTCAAATGAGATTAACTTTTAGCCGGATTTTGCATAATTGCATATTGCTGCTTACACGCGGCCGATCCGCGTGTTTTCTTTTTTAATTATTGTTAATCATGTTATTTGGCGCTGTTTAAAAGAAAAAAAAAATTAAAAATCTACAATTGCACATGTTTGTATTTTAATTTTAAAATATGGTGTTAATCGAGGTGCGTCTGTAAATGTGCTCCATCGAACAGCGGGAAAGCAAAATTTTCAAATGGCACATTAGCCCTGTCTGTTTTATTTTTCTTTAAATATTGCTTTATTCTTTGTTTTTATTGGTTTTTTTTTCAATTTTTTTATTAAACATGACAAATAAAATGTATAAATTCTCAGTTTCAACATTGAAAATTTATTTTTCATTAGTTTTATTCGTTTTGTCGCCTATTCTTATCAATTACCGCTTGTTTTTCAGGTTTATGACGTCCGAACGACGACGACTACGACGCTTCTCCATTGCCGAGCGGTTAGTTGGCCACAATTCTACTTCTCCGCCTTTCTTTCAGGAAATTTCGTTTCCTGTCGAAAGCAGAAGTGCCAGTCGAAAGCCTAAATGGCGCAATTTGGCGGATTAATATCCGTATTTCGGAGGATTGGTGTGAACCAGGTGCTTTTTTTATACAGGTAATGGCAAAAAGTAGGGAGAAGTAGAATTGTCGCCAACTAGTATTCCCTCGGGATGCTTTGTTCCCTAAACTATTTTGGGATAGTGGGCTGCCAAACAGTTTCTATGTGTACCTAAGGGGCTGCCGAGCAGTTAAAATTTTAACGTAAAGTTTTTTGGGATGAAAATTTTGTCATTGTCAAGATGGAAAT
Organism: Oscheius myriophilus; assembly: GCA_964057215.1. Classification (NCBI taxonomy): domain Eukaryota; kingdom Metazoa; phylum Nematoda; class Chromadorea; order Rhabditida; family Rhabditidae; genus Oscheius; species Oscheius myriophilus. The sequence goes on from OZ059904.1 coordinate 365,485, forward strand.
GAAGGTGCGCAGCAAATGGACCGAAGCTATCCTCTCGCTCGGATTGTGGCAGACCGTGGCTGAGGTAGATTCGGGACTTTTGCACAAAACTGGTCCCTCCGCTGGAAAGCAGACGGGTGCCTTGGTGTCGCAGATCCGTTTCCGACATTAAGTCATGCAACAACCGGAGCCTCGGCCTAAGTTGTATACATTGACTAATGGCGGTCGGAAGTGCACGGTTGTTGAACTTCGCAACCGTCTTTTGGAACTCATTGACGATGACCTAAAATGCAAGCATGCATTTTCAGAGGGGAGTAGTCAGGATCACGTCGGGCGTTCTCTCGTCTACTACTTCGACGACGCCGAAGGGAATCGCAACGGTTTCCAAGGTACTGTTGTTGCAGTAGAGCAGCGAGGGCAGGGTCAGCCTCTTGCCTTCATCCAGTATGAAGATGACTCCTCGACGTATCCGGTCTCCCTTACAGAGTTCCAGATGGGCATCGAGAGCGGAGCGGTGGAATTCTTAGACTAAATGTTGCGTTTTTGGTAGTTTTTTCAATGTTAGGGCAATCTTTAGGTGTTTCTCAGTGTTCTTGTGAATAATAAACGTTAGTTAGGCAAACGAGTGTCGTTGTTTCGGGGTTTTGTGCGGGTTTCAGGGGCTTTTTAGCGATTTTAGCCAGTTTTTTGGCCTTTTCCCCCGTTTTTCAACTTTTTTTATGTTCTCAGGTGGTCTGCGTCGGTACCCACTTCCTCGTAGTGCAGACTGGACACTGATTCGTCATTATTATTCTCTATTTTCGGCTAAAATCATCAGTTTTCCGAGTTTTTTTTAATGAAATTCGACGAATCGGCGACTAGGAGGTGCCTAAAATGATATTTTCTTTTTATTTCATGTGTAATTCGTGTTAATAAATTTTTAATTGTATGTTTTCTATGTTTTTTTTTTACAGAATAAAGAATAAAAACGGGATTTTTGGTGTTTCGGGTGCCTCACAAGGCCAGGTGATAGAGTGCGCGCCCGCTGCAATTGACCGTGCGGCAGGCGGCAGCGAAGGCTCGCCCGCCCCCCCTCCAAATTCGCAATGAAAATCGGCCGCCGCGATGACCGCGCGCAAACGGCCATTACTCGCTTCAAACTGAACCAAATCTCACAAATCAAAAAAAGTTCTATAATTTACACCTAAAGCTACAAGTACATGTGGAAAACAACCCTGAAATCAAATTTTTAAATTTCGGCTTGCGGACCCTATCTTTTCCAAAGCAAAAAACATTTACATGTGAGAGAAACCGAACCCGGGGCCGTTTGGTTTCGAACTTTCGTTGCTAACCAGTTGACTATGAGGTTGGTGAAGGTTGCGTGGCTGCGTGTTCCTAATACCCCCGGCTTTCAACTGTTTGGACATTGTAAACAGCGGGCATTACTTGAAAGAAACGTTCGCTGGAGCCTTTTGGGATAAATATATTTTGAGTTTTGATTTGAAATTACGCCTTTTTGAGAAAAAAAGATTTGAAATTGATAAGAAGAAATTTGATTAACAAAATTTATTAATTGAAATAAACTTGAAAAAGGACCCTGATGGTCCCTTTAAACCATTCATGATTTATGATGCCATTTATTCGATTTTCTTGATTCGAGTAGACAAAGGACTCCTGAAAGAAGGTTAGAAGATGAAAGAGGAGAAACTGTAGTAAAGGAATTTCGTTTTTCACATGAATCGTTCTCCCACTCATTCATTCATTCACTCCTCTGCCTCTCTCTCTCTCTCTCTCTCTCTCTCTCTCTCTCTCTCTTTCTCTCTCTCTCTCTCACTCTCTCTCTCTCTCTCTTTCTCTCTCTTCCTCTTTCTATTTCCATTTCTATCCGTTCCAATATATAATATATCATCTCCTTCCCCACATCTGTCTGTTGTGTCACCCCGACAAAACTTTCCCGAGCAAATTTATCGATTTCTTTGTCCGCCCGGCACCTTGTGCCCAACAGTGTCATTAACCGTTGCTCTTTTGAAACAGGTCCACTTCAGGAATGTTTCCAATTAAAGATTTGCAAGTACACCTGATATTCGACGTCTTTAACAAGGTTTTGTTTCATTAGTTAATGTTAAATGTTTCTTTTAGCTTCCCAATATTCCGCTGTGTCGAATGAGACGCACATGCAAATTTATGGACAACTTTGCTGAAAAGAATAGGAAAAAGTTGGCTTTAAGGGCCATCAAAGGAACACATGTCACGATGTTTCCGATGTATTGTAATGACGAGGTGCGTGTGCGTGTGCGTGTGCGTATTTATTAAGTGATTGACTACTTCGATTTAAGAACGAGTATGATTACTATGATCTGGGCTTCACAGCTGGTTGTGAAGATAATCATTATTCTTTCCATGAGTATGACTTGGAAAAAATGCTTTCCTGCATTTGTATCGATTATTTGCATTTGGTAGGTTGAACATTTTTCGCAAATTCAATTCTTTCCAGAAATACACGTGGGAACGGGAAGAGAGTATGGAAATCGTGATGGAAAATCATGAAATCTTCCCCAAAACTGTCGAAATTCTTAACATTGACCGTGTCCAGAGTGATATTGTGCTGAAAATCATGGAAAAAATTGAAGTCCGAAGTTTTTACGAACTCAATGCATTTCTTGAAAACGAAGAACCCATGGACATTTATTCACAAGTTTAGCAAGGTAGTTTGCTATTTTTTGATTTTGAATTCTTTTTTATTCAGAAGACAAACTGCCACAAATTTCGCATTAATCTGAAAAGATATCAAAAGGAATATGTGGCTCGAGGACTCTTTGACAGTGTGAAGATCTTTTCTGAATTTATTTTCAGCTGTAACGAATTTGAGGTGTTCACTTTTATGAAGGTGAGTTACACATATAGATAGAGTGAAAAATAGAAATAGACATTGAGAGAGAGAGAGAGAGAGAGAGAGAGAGAGTAACATAGAGAGAGAGAAAGAGAGAGAGAAAAGCATACAGAGAGTTAGACAGAGTTATATAGAGAGATAGACAGAGCTACAGTGCGGGAAAAAAGTATAGTTCCACATGAAATTTCGATTTTTCTCAAAAATGGACAAATTACACGACCTCCCACTAACGTAGTATGTTTATCATAGGTAAAGACCCGCCGAGTGGCACATTATCATTTGAATATGCTAATGTTATGCTGATTATTGTGAAAAAGGCAAAAATGCAGTGGGAAAAAAGTATAATTCCACCTTGGAAAAACACGAAAAACAGTATCCAAACAAGGTATTTACTGAAGAAAACAACAAATCAGTAATCAGTGTATCCTCCACGCTGAAGGAGGCACTCGGAGAGACGGTTCGGAAGAGACCCCGACAACTTCCGGAGAAGAGACGGCTGCAGGTTATTCCAGGCGTGTTCGATAGCACGTTTGAGGTCGTTTACGTTGGCGAATTGCTTTCCACCTTCGTAGACCTTCCGAACCAAAAGACCCCAAAGATTTTCAATGGGATTCAAGTCAGGAGAGCAGGAGGGCCACTGCATAACGGTCACATTCTTCGAAGAGAGCCACTGGGAAGTGGAACGGCTGGCGTGAATTGGAGCATTGCCGTGCTGGAACACAAGCTGGCGCGGAGATGCAGCCATGAACGGCACCAGATGCTTCTGAAGGACATCCTGGTAGTCAGACGAGTTCATCCGAGAAGTGACAAACTCCATGCCGACAGTCCCATCCGCACAGAAGGCAGCCCACATCATCACGCTCCCGCCTCCGAATCCTCTCTTGGAAAACACAAGCGGCTCCTTTCTCAAATCACGCCAGTAGTCCCTGTTCCCGTCTGGCCCGTCCAGATTCCATTTTTTCTCGTCGCTCCAGATGACCTGTTAAGTCAAAGAAGTTTGAAAAACCTCGTTTAGAACGTACCCCTGTGAAATCCGTCTGCTGGTTGATGTGTACTCTTGTGAAGGCGACTCGAGCGGACTTGTGACGCTGAGTGAGCATCGGAGCCTTCTTGAGCTTCCTAAACACGACGTTTCCACCGCGTCGCAGTGAGTTGCCAATCGTCTTGCTGCACACGTTGAGGCCGAGGGAGGCACGGATTTTGGACAGAGAAATCACCTTGTTTGAAGCGTGGCGTTGAATGGCTCTGTCGTCCCTGATTGACAGCTTCCTCGGGCGTCCTGAACGATGCTGGGGACCGTAGGTGTTCGGGTTCGCCAAAAAACGGTTGATGACGGTGTGAGAGCGCCCAATGCGAACAGAAATCTGACGATTACTCAAGCCGGAGTCGTTGTAAGCGAGGATCTTCGCCTGTTCAGCTTCAGTGAGATGACAGCCACGAGGCATGGTCGATGGTCAATGCAGTTACACCAGCAACCAGTTCCAATGTTAATTATTTCGCTGAGTATGCAAATTTCGTGTTTTTCCAAGGTGGAATTATACTTTTTTCCCACTGCATTTTTGCCTTTTTCACAATAATCAGCATAACATTAGCATATTCAAATGAGATAATGTGCCACTCGGCGTCGATGGGTCTTTACCTATGATAAACATACTACGTTAGTGGGAGGTCGTGCAATTTGTCCATTTTTGAGAAAAATCGAAATTTCGTGTGGAACTATACTTTTTTCCCGCACTGTACATAAAGAGAGTTTAACACAGTTACATAGAGAGAGTTATACAGAGTTACATAGACGGAGGTTGATTTACATAATGATAGTTAGACAGAGTTATAGCTGTCGCCAAACTGGCATCCTGCCAAAACGGTGTTAATGCAGCAGCCGTGCGATACTCAGGCGGAAATATTGTGCGAGAAGCGCAGACGCAGAGAAAAAGCAGCTTTTATAGCCGGTGCTCTTTTGGGGACGGCTATACATAGAAGGAGGTTGATTTACATAGAGAGAGGTAGACAGAGTTACATACAGAGAGAGAGAGAGAGAGAGAGTTGCATAAAGAGAGTTAGACAGAGTTAGTTACATAGAGAGAGAGAGAGAGTGAGAGAGAGTGAGAGAGTTAGACAGAGTTACATAGATAGAGTTTCTCAGAGAGAATTGCTTACAGAAATTGAGAGAGAGAGAAAGAGAGAGAGAGAGAGAGTTGCATACAGAGAGTTAGACAGGTTACATAGGGAGAGTTGCATAGAGTTACAAAAGTAACTCTGTAACTGTATAACTTCCTAAGTCTTTCTGTAACTCTCTCTAACTCTCTCAATCTAAATCTGTTAAACTCTAACTCCTCTCTTTATGTAATTTGTAGAGTTAGACGAAGTTAGAAAGAGAACGAAAATGAAACAGATACGCTTTTAGGAAATCTTCTTTACCAAGGTCCTTGGCTGCATCAATCAAATTCATTTTTCCTTCACAGACGAGAATTGGCCGGAAAACTTTGCAATCGACGGGGTCAATTTCGAAATATTGTGGCAACCAACGTTTCCGGAGTATATCAAAGAGCGCCTCTACCAGAATTTCTTGAAAACTCCCAGAAGCGTGAAGTGCGCCAAAATCAACAACAAAATCGCAGTAATTGTGGAACAATCGTATCGGGGAGGCCAGCGCTACGTGAGTTTTGCTTCGAAATTTTATATTTGTGAAATTTAGAACATCTCTATAAATTTTGTTGAAACGACCCGTGACATGTGGAAATCTGTGTTAAAAGCGATCTGGGTGGATGATGAAAAAAGCGAAAAGGAGTTTCTGGAAATGAAAGAGGAAGACCGCTCCGAGCAATTGATGAAGCTGTTTAAGAATAGAATTTCCCGCCGCTAGTATGACTTTATCGAACCGGAGTATTTGGTAGATCTTGCTTATTTGTAAAACTTGTGTAAATATCAATTATACCTGCTTTTATTAAATCTCTTCAATAAATAACGAATATGATATTTCTTTTGACGCCGTGTCTCGCTCGGCTGGCGCGGCATATTCGTGCGCAGGTTTTGCTAAACAACGGGCAGTATGCAAAAGATGCGATTTTTAATAGATTCGAGATATTAGTGACATAGGAAATTTTATCGCATCGGATTTGCCTTCTTTGTGAAATTGGTTGAAATCGTTTTTTTTGCTTGTTCGGTGTACTGTAGCCCAGGCTAGCAATGTCGCATCTGCTTATCTATATCATGCAAACCATTTTGAAACCGGTCAATTCAAAAAACTTAGATAATTAAGTTACACAAATATTTATAAATGAAGAAAAAGCAAACTTTTTATGTTTTCGTTATGACAAAGTGGACGGATTGCATGAAAAGCGACTTTTTCGGATATAGCACATTCAAAACGCAAAAGTGTCCCTAGTGACAGAGACAGGGACAGAGACAGAGACAGAGACAGAGACAGAGACAGATGAGAAACTTCCAAAGGGAGGAGGATGGCACTTCAAGGCCGACTACATGGGAGGAAAGCAGGCTGAAGAATGGATAGGAAAGTGCGATTCATACGTGCTAATACTTTATGCTTATTGAACGCTTGGTTACGCGTTTCTCGTTTTTTTCAACTCACTCACTCACTCTCTCCGTCACTTGGTGAAGCAAGTGTTGTGATTCCGATGAGTCTTACTCTTAGGTTCCTCATTCGTTTTGTCTTCTTTCGGCTTCTCGTGAGACTTCTTCTTGTTTCTGACTTCTTCCAGGGTCGTCATGTTGAACATGACAGCTGAGAGTGTGAGTGCGTGTGCATGTCTATCTATCTCTTTGTCTCCGTCTCTGCCTCTCTGTCTCACAAAAACAAAGCAAATCAGCTTTCTCACCTAACTATTTATCAGTTCAACCCTTTTACAACACAACTAATATACAGTTTACAAGGAGGAATAAAAGTCACTGTAACACAAGTGAAACAATGGTCTAATCTCTTAATCTCCCACTCAGTTTTACAATTCCCTCTTTCCGTCTCTTTAGGTTTAACTTCAATATTCGGGAGTTGAAGTTGAGCAAGCTTTTCAAATTGATCTTGTAATTTGAAGGCGTCAAAGTTTCCATAAATCGACACATAAAAGTTTTTGTACCACAATGGGAGAAAGTTCTAAAAAAATATCATGCCTGAATCAAATTTCCTTAAAAATTACCTTAAATGAAGAAACCACTTCACGGGAATTTAGAGTACTGTTCCAAGCTTCGATATGTTGTGCTTTTAAGGAGAATAACGCATATGGACGAATATTCTTACTATCGTAGAGTATTAGCTGAAATGTTAAGTTTAAGTTTAAGATTAAGGTTGAGGTTAAGGTTAAAGTTAAGGTTAAGGATAAGGTTAAGGTTAAGGTTAAGGTTAAGATTAAGGTTAAGGTTAAGGTTAAGGTTAAGGTTAAGGTTAAAGTTAAGGTTAAGGTTAGGTTAAGGTTAAAGTTAAGATAAAAGGTTAAGGTTAGGTGAGAAAAAGTTTAAAAACCAACTTTCTGAATCCCAGTGTCAGCCATAAACAGACGATAGTTTTCTTTACCACGCACGTTCATCTGTTTGACGTTTAGTTTCTAAAATAGTAGATTTATGCATATTTTTTAAAAAATTACCTTTAGAAAACGTTTAAATAATTCTTTACAGCAAAAAATCTTCGTTTGGGAAATGAGGTGTAGTTTATCGCAAGTGTTTATTACATTCAAAAGGATGTGGCAAAGACTGTCGGTAAGTGGCTGCTGAAATGGAAACATTTGTTCTCCGTCTCTCTATCTCTCTGTCTCTCTATCTCCAAGTCTCTCTATCTCTCTGTTCCTCTATCTCTCTATCTCTCTGTCTCTCTATCTCTCTGTCTCTCTATCTCTAAGTCTCTCTATCTCTATGTCTCTCTGTCGCTTTGTTTCTCTGTCTCTTTGTTTATCTGTTTCTCTATCTTCCTGTCTCTTTGTCTCTCTGTTTCTCTGTTTCTTTGTCTCTTTGTTTCTCTGTCTTCATGTCTCTCTGTCTCTTTGTCTCTTTGTTTTTCTCTGTCTCTCTGTCTCTCTGTCTCTTTGTCTCTCTGTCTCTTTGCCTCTTTGTCTCTGTCTCTGTCTCCCTCCATCCCTCCCTCTCCCTCTCTCTCTCCCTCTCTCTCTCTCTCTCTCTCTCTAAAACCTGTCTCTCTGTCTCTCTGTCTCTTTGCCTCTTTGTCTCTGTCTCTGTCTCCCTCCATCCCTCCCCCCCCCCTCTCTCTCTCTCTCTCTCTCTCTCTCTCTCTCTCTCTCTCTCTAAAACCAACCTTAATTGTCACATCAGCTGCATTAAACTTCACATTTATCCACTCTTCAATAGGCTTCTCACACCGAAGCAGTTTGAGATATCCTCTTTTGACCAAAATCGAGTTGGTATCAAATTGAAATCTGAGATTTCTGTGCTTTCCAGCAATTGAATAGGCTTGTGAACTGCATTGTTCGAATTCCATCATTTTAACGTACGAAAACTGAAATCAAAAATAAAATTCGATGAAATCCTTTAATGCATACCTTTTCAGAAATCGATAGCTGAAGTCCATAAGGCAGATGATTGAAGGAAATTTGGTCCATTAAAAAACGAAACATTTAGTGAAAGGCACAATTGAACCTTTTGAATAAGGACGAATTGCGCCGTAAGTGGTATCGATCGCTCACTAAAAGCTATGTAATCGCTTTTTATCCAACATCGCTTATTTTTATGGTTTTTTTAAACTTATTTGTGTCTGTCTTCTTATATTTTTGTGAAATCCACTTCGGCCAATTTGGCTGCGTACACGGCCTGAGTATCCTATATTTTATTAATTACTCCAGGAACAGTATAAAAACACGGCGCGTAGTGATAAAGTAGTTTTGACAATAAATGTCTCGTTCCTGAAGGCAACAACAGGCCGCTTTTACCGCATACCTTGCGCGAGCGGCCTGAGGTCGCCAAATGTGGCTGGTGTTTGAGCAATCTCTCCAAGACGGCCTGAGGTTCTGAATGACCTCATAATCACAGCGCCTTTTAACTATTACAATTCCATCAGGCTGCCTGAGGTTCGTTTCAGCGGTATCCTCACCAAAAACTTTAGCTACTTTTTTTAGGGTCTCCTTATTCGAAGCACTTCTTGTGACCGAAAAAAGTGGAAAAGGAACATTGCCTTGCGTTGTTCTATTCATTTTTCCACGCCGGGCACTGTCATAAAAGAGATTCCGGTTAAAGGACTGTTTCGAACGGAAAATTCCCCAAAATCCAAATTGAGAACGACTCTAGGCAAAAACATAAACATGGCAGACAAATTTAGGCACAAACTGTATGTTTGCATAGGCCCGAAGCGATTTCTGAGTGCATTTTTATGTGTCTTCCATGAAGGCAACCACAGGCCGCCTTGAGTAGATTAAGACCGCCGTTTCGACCCATGCTGGCTAGCTGGGGCCATAAAAGAGCGGCCTGAGGTCGTCAAAAGTGGCTAGTGTTTGCGCGATCTATCCAAGGCGGCCTGAGGTTGTTAAATACTTCACTTTCAGAGTGACTTTCAACTATTGGAATACCAAAAAGGCGCCCTGAGGCTGCCTGAAGCGGTAATATCACCAGAGTTCGGTGCTACGGAACTTTTTCCCTACAGCAGTTTCAAGCCGATCTCCCCTGTAAAACAACCATTTGTGTAGGGAAAAAGTTCATTGCAGCAGAGTACAGTGCGGGAAAAAAGTATAGTTCCACACGAAATTTCGATTTTTCTCAAAAATGGACAAATTGCACGACCTCCCACTAACGTAGTATGTTTATCATAGGTAAAGACCCATCGACGCCGAGTGGCACATTATCTCATTTGAATATGCTAATGTTATGCTGATTATTGTGAAAAAGGCAAAAATGCAGTGGGAAAAAAGTATAATTCCACCTTGGAAAAACACGAAATTTGCATACTCAGCGAAATAATTAACATTGGAACTGGTTGCTGGTGTAACTGCATTGACCATCGACCATGCCTCGTGGCTGTCATCTCACTGAAGCTGAACAGGCGAAGATCCTCGCTTACAACGACTCCGGCTTGAGTAATCGTCAGATTTCTGTTCGCATTGGGCGCTCTCACACCGTCATCAACCGTTTTTTGGCGAACCCGAACACCTACGGTCCCCAGCATCGTTCAGGACGCCCGAGGAAGCTGTCAATCAGGGACGACAGAGCCATTCAACGCCACGCTTCAAACAAGGTGATTTCTCTGTCCAAAATCCGTGCCTCCCTCGGCCTCAACGTGTGCAGCAAGACGATTGGCAACTCACTGCGACGCGGTGGAAACGTCGTGTTTAGGAAGCTCAAGAAGGCTCCGATGCTCACTCAGCGTCACAAGTCCGCTCGAGTCGCCTTCACAAGAGTACACATCAACCAGCAGACGGATTTCACAGGGGTACGTTCTAAACGAGGTTTTTCAAACTTCTTTGACTTAACAGGTCATCTGGAGCGACGAGAAAAAATGGAATCTGGACGGGCCAGACGGGAACAGGGACTACTGGCGTGATTTGAGAAAGGAGCCGCTTGTGTTTTCCAAGAGAGGATTCGGAGGCGGGAGCGTGATGATGTGGGCTGCCTTCTGTGCGGATGGGACTGTCGGCATGGAGTTTGTCACTTCTCGGATGAACTCGTCTGACTACCAGGATGTCCTTCAGAAGCATCTGGTGCCGTTCATGGCTGCATCTCCGCGCCAGCTTGTGTTCCAGCACGGCAATGCTCCAATTCACGCCAGCCGTTCCACTTCCCAGTGGCTCTCTTCGAAGAATGTGACCGTTATGCAGTGGCCCTCCTGCTCTCCTGACTTGAATCCCATTGAAAATCTTTGGGGTCTTTTGGTTCGGAAGGTCTACGAAGGTGGAAAGCAATTCGCCAACGTAAACGACCTCAAACGTGCTATCGAACACGCCTGGAATAACCTGCAGCCGTCTCTTCTCCGGAAGTTGTCGGGGTCTCTTCCGAACCGTCTCTCCGAGTGCCTCCTTCAGCGTGGAGGATACACTGATTACTGATTTGTTGTTTTCTTCAGTAAATACCTTGTTTGGATACTGTTTTTCGTGTTTTTCCAAGGTGGAATTATACTTTTTTCCCACTGCATTTTTGCCTTTTTCACAATAATCAGCATAACATTAGCATATTCAAATGATAATGTGCCACTCGGCGGGTCTTTACCTATGATAAACATACTACGTTAGTGGGAGGTCGTGTAATTTGTCCATTTTTGAGAAAAATCGAAATTTCATGTGGAACTATACTTTTTTCCCGCACTGTATAACAATCTCAATACACACGCGAAATCAAATGCATATAATCAGAATCCGGTTACATTACACAAGTGAAATTTACGCCTCATCGTTGCCGGGGATGTCGAATTTACCCGCGAATTCTTCGACGGTGGCGGCGAGCTGCTTGATCTCCTTCTGGAAGTCCTCATTCGTCTCCGTGAAGGCCTTGAAGTCCTTGATTGTCTTTCCAGCCTGTCCGTTGTATTTGAGTCCGATCTGGATGCCTTGGTCGATCAATTCGGCGACCTTCTTGAAGTCCTCCTCCTTGAGGCCCCTGGAGGTGAGGGCGGGCGAGCCAAGACGGATTCCTAAACGGGGGTCGTGTACTTTGCAAGAGAGATAAAAGGACAACCTCCGGGACGAAGGGCAGAGACGTCTCCGGGACAGGTGTTCTTGTTGCAGGCGATGTGGGCCAGGTCGAGCACGTGCTCAGCCTTCGCTCCCTCCAGGCCCTTGGGACGCAGGTCCACCAGGAGCAGGTGGTTCTCAGTGCCTCCTAAACGAAAAGAATAAAGATGTATCTCATTAAAACTAGCACACGCCAGTGTATTTAATTGACCGACTCGTGAAAAATCGGATGTGGGTTGAACAAGCTCTAAAACCCTTCTGTTGAATATCTTTTGAGGTGGATGTCGATTTTTTTTTTAACTGAGTGCGCCGTATGGCATAAATGGGCGAGGCTCCGTACTGGGTTCTTGGCACCATTTATTGAAGAAAGGCAGACTCCTAGCGATACCGCGCTCAAGTTAATGTTTGCACATACATGAACAACCTACCTGTGGGGTCCGTTTTGCGCCAACACCCACAATACAAATCGCGCGAGTCCAAACAATAGGAAATTAGGCTCGGCGCAACCCCCTCAGCCGAAAATTCTGGCCCATGTTTTTGTGTTTGCCTCAGGGCACGGTAAAACGTTTAACGTCATCTAAAGTATACAAACATATGCGAACATTCAATTTCAATCAAACAAACGTTTTCGGCCTCATAAAATACGCTCAATGATCTACATATGTTTCAGACTTGTCGGCGAAACGAAAAAAAAAACCCCTAGCGATAACTATTTTTTGTTAAAATTTCACTTCATCGCCAAAATGCCATTTTTCTGAATTTCGAGACAACCTTATGACGTGAAATTCGCCGGATTTTTGGATTCAAAAGTAACTTTTTGAATTTTGAAAATTAAATTTCCAACAACAAAACACATAAATAAATTATTTGGATGCTGTTAAACTTAACGTTTTGCAGTAGCTCGAGCGCAAAGAAATCAAGTGCTGATTGTGACTCGAGTGGGTCGCGCATAAATTAACAACTACGAGTGGGGTTCGTTTTACGCCTCCCCCCCCCCCCACAATGCTTATAAGCCGTTTGGCGCGGACCCCCAAATAGGGAAATTACTCGGCGCGACCCCCTCAGCCGAAAAACTCGGTCGATGTTTTTCTATGGGGTCGCGCCAAACTTTGTTTCTTACCTGGGAGAAATGGCGCCTCACGCCCTAGTCGGTAATGTGGGGGTCGCGCGAAATGAACCCCACATGCGTCATGTTCGTGTGTGCTAGAAGACAACTACCGTAATCTAAGGCGAAATTCGAAATTGATGTTTCAGGGTGTATGGGTTACAGTAAAGTTTTACGGAAACATTCAGCCAGCCAGACCGTTAGGAAAGTAGTTTCTAATTAATTTTTGTACAAACTACGTACTCGGCAGATTTTAAAAAGAAAACTAACCGGTGGCGAGGGAGTATCCCAGCTCGGTGAGTCTGTCGGCCAGGGCGGCGGCGTTCTTCAACACCTGCTTGGAGTAGTTGACGAACTCGTCGGTGAGGCACTGCTTCAAAGCGACGGCGATTCCTAAAACATTCACAGCTTAATCAAGAATTACAGTAATCCTACCGGTGATGGTGTGGTTGTGGGGTCCTCCCTGCAGTCCGGGGAACACGGCGGCGGCGATCTTGTCCTGCAGATCGTACATGATCTTGTCTCCCTTGGCGTTGGTGGAACGGACTCCTAAATGCCATGGTTAGCTACACGGGCCGGCCCGAAAACCCTTACCCTTCCTGAAGAAGATGAGGGCTCCTCGGGGTCCGCGGAGGGACTTGTGAGTGGTTGTGGTGACGATGTCGGCGTACTCGAAGGGGGTGGGGATGAGGCCGGCGGCGACCAGGCCGGAAATGTGGGCCATGTCGGCCATCAGGAGGGCTCCGCACTTGTTGGCGATCTTCCTGAAGCGGGCGTAGTCGAGGTGGCGAGCGTAGCAGGAGACTCCTGGAAAAGAGAAGGTTAAAATGGGCAGAAGAAGAAAATGTCATAGTCACTCTTCATGACAACGCCCCCCCCCCCAAATTTTGCCATGGTTAATCACATCTAAATTTAACCACATTTGGTTGATCAAATGGCAACTGTTCGCAATACCTTTCTTGTCAGTCATCACTGTCAAGCTCCACCATAACAAACACCCACAATTGAAATCGTATCCGCAAATTGAACAGATTCATATGAAATTCAAAGAACTACGCTTGATTGGGAAGCGGTGAAATAAATGTTTCATTATACTCCTCACCAAATATTTCTATCGATTTGGCTGCTCACATGGCCTGAGTATCTAATATTGTCCCCACTACTCTACAGCATTCACACATTGGCACGGTGTGACGAAGTTGTTTGGCGTCAGCTGTATGGCTCAGAAGTCCCAGGAAACGTAGTTCGCGATTCTCGGTGTCGCGCCGAGCCCACTTGAATTTTCGAAGACTCGCGTCACATGCTGCATTTGTGTTGTGGAAGTCGCGCAAAACGGACCCCACATCGAAGATCATTAAAAATTTTAACTGTTGCGAATTTCGGGCGTAAACGAGATCGATTGTGTTGAACTATTATTCTACGCGGGGGTGGACCAGTTTGTCATTATACACTTTTTTAATGCCAGGCAAGTGGTCCAAAAACAGTCGAAATCACATTGTCCAAATGGGTGTAGTAGAATTGAACTACAAGCTTATGGCAAAACCTTTTCGTAATTACGATTTACCCAACATTTCACCTACCTAACAAACAAGCGGATATTTATACAAACTTAAAAATAAATATCCGTTTGTAAGAAACCAGGTCAAAGCAACGGGCTCATTTAGCTGCAAGCACTGCCCGAATACCCCGTGTTCCACGCAAAACGCCAATAACAACATCATAATTTTGGCATGTTTTACCGAAAGTTTGGGGGGGGGGGGATCTCCCTCTATGAATTTTCAAACTGTTATTGTAAAGGTAGAGTGCGTTAAGGACTGCAATAACGACATTTTGGTAACTACTGACACCTGGCTGGCACAAATTGGGTAGACAACACAAGAAGTATCGAAATTTATTAGAAAAAGGGGTGCGCAAAATGTATAGCGCAACTTCTTAGCCCCTAGCTGTGCCGATCCCTTCCATTTACCGCAATCCAAGCGCTTTTCCTTGATTACCCGGCTGTTGCGATAAATTGCGATAGAGACACGTTGTGATCTCTGAACCACCCCACGGCGTATCTCCTGACCATCTGCTCTGCCCATGCAGTCGTAAATAACAACAAAACACACCGGCAACGATGATCTTGGGACGGAAGAGCATGGCGTTCTCCTCGAGCTTGTCGTAGTCGATGAGGCCGGTCTTGGGGTCGACTTTGTAGGGCATCGACTGGAAGAAGATGGAGGTGGCGGAGACCTTGCGGGCAGGAGTGAAGAATCTGGAAAAGAGAGTTTTAGAGAGAGAGAGAGAGAGAGAGAGAGAGAGAGAGAGAGAGAGAGAGAGAGAGAGAGAGAGAGAGAGGGACCAACCCGTGGGAGAGGTGACCACCATCGGGCAGATCCAGTCCCATGATGCGGCCGTTGGGCTCGACGAGGGCCGTGTAGACGGCGAAGTTGGCGGGCGAGCCGGAGAGGGGCTGCACATTGACGCCCCACTTTTCGTTGTCGAGGCCGAACACTTCGAGGGCCCTCTTCTGGCACAGAAGCTCCATCTTGTCGATGTACTCGTTGCCTCCGTAGTACCTGGAAATAACAACCATTTGAAACGATTTCTGTCGAAGTTTGCATTTTTCTTGTTTTTTTTTCGGGAGAGACCTTGTCCATACTGTTTATGGTTTTAGAGACAAAAAACGCAAGGTAGTGCGGGAAAAATTCAAACTTCACTTTGTACAAAAGTAAAATTTCCCCCATCATGACGTGTGTAAAAATTCTCCAGCATGTAAAAAGTAAAATGTAAAAAAAATTTTTTAAAAAATCCAGTTATTGACGTGAGGGGCTCGTTTTAGACGCTTAAACCATAACTATTTCAACAATCTTGGAGCTGTGTCAAGCGCGCCCGCCACCTTCCGCAAGATTTGGTCGTGTCGTTAAACCAGTATGTTTTCTTTGTAATGCGACTGGTAGACAATTTTTTAAAACAAAAATGTATAGTACCTTTTTAACCCTCTAAGTGGTTTTTACCATTTTCAACGCCGAAAATTTGTACCAGCTGGCTGGTACGAGTAGTTTTCGCTACGAAAAAAAAGAAAGCAATAAAAGTTAACCGCGAATACCGCAGTTGTTTTTAACAAAGTTTTCTGTATAAACACATATAAGCGGTCCTTGAAATCCGGAAACGTGGGGGTTCTTTTAAAAACCTAAATTCGACCATTAAAGTTTAGTTTAAGCGTAGGTGGACGTAAAGTGCTTGCGCTAGCTACGCAATTCGGCGTTATGTGAAAAAAAGGTTACTAACACATTAGAGTGGGTTTACATTGCCTCAGAGGTGCCATTTGGGGGGCTTACGCACATACTTGGGCAGCCAACCGTCCATTTTGCGACGGTCCCCATAATTATCAAAAAATTCGAAAGAATGCAGTGGGCCTCTTTCTTTAACAAATTTGCCGAAATCTTAAAATTGCAACGCCCCTAGTGCCGCTTTTGGCGGAGCTTGACAATGTATGCTTACGCATCGAGCCCCCCCCCCCCCCAAAGGCTCCCTGTCCAAGCCATGATTCGTAGTATTAACCACCTTTACCAAAATGTCTCACAATGTGGTACGCGAGCTACGATGACTTGGAAAATATAACATAGTTCCATACCCCGGTGAACACCAGGTGAAGCTGGTTTTTGTCATTTTTAAATTCAAGATTTGATAAATCGATTTACCTGGCTCCGGGGTATCCCTCCGAGTACTTGTTGCACATAGCCGATCCCAGGGCGTCCATGACGGACTTCGTGGTGAAATTCTCCGAGGCGATGAGCTCCAGGCCACGGCGCTGACGGGCCTTCTCCTGGAATTGGATTTTTAGTTACTCAACTTTTAAAAATAAAACGTAAAAACTCAAATCTTGTAGAATAATGGTATAAAACTAACATTCTTCATGATGGCGTAGGCCTCGGGGTCGACGAGTTCGATGTGGTCCTTCAGCATGTTCTTGCCGGCGTAGGTGGTCCTCTCGACGGGGACCAGGGGAGTGTGGACCTGCTGCTCGGCCATGGCGATTGTTGAACCCTAAAAATAGAAAGTTAGAGGAAGAGAGGCGAAAAGAGAAAAAAACAGCGGCAACAAGAAAGCGAGAAGAGACAAAGAAATGCGCAGACGGCGGTTCCAAAAGGATCGGACAGAGTACGCAACGGCGGAGATTTTTCAAGGAAAACGCCGCCGCAGACTAACTGGTTATCGCTATCGTTCTCCGACGATTGACCCGGGAGAGAAAATTGAGATTGCCTGGTGAGATAAGCGCCCCACCGAAAACAGGAGTTCAACGGTAGGCGGAACGAGCAGCAACGTCACGGATACAGACACACTAGCCAACATTTCTGGCTAGGAGCGCCACAAATCGGTTGCAGAGCTTCAAAAAGTCAACAGAAAAATTTTGAAACGCAGAGTAGGGAGTCAGATTTGTTCCGACCTTACGTATTACCGAAAGTCAAATCTGGCTTTGAAAAGCTACTGGTGGGGTCTATTTTGCGCGAGCCCTGTATTCAACTTGCGACGTTTTGCGCAAACTGGAATTCCAGCTCGTCGCTGTCACAAAAATGGGGGTTAATTTTTTTCTATGTGCCAAACCGCGGTGCCCCAAAAATCTGATGGGTTTTCAGGTTATGAGCTGCTTTACTAAGATAATATTGTCATAGGATAGCAATAAGGGCTGTACTGCTGAAACAAATTTAATAGAATTAGCTGAGAAATCATAGGGGTCAGTTGTTAAACTAAGATTTCTAACCGCGTGTGACGGTCGAAGTAGGCGAAAACATAGTTCTCACGGACCGGGCCGACTTGAAAAAATTTTCGGCCCGGCCCGCCCACTCGGACCACCCAGTCAAACTGTGACCCACACGACCAAGGTTCGATCCCGGTCGGGACACTTAATTTTTGCTAACTTCAAATTAGTTTAAATGTGTAATAGAAGTATAATGAAATGAATGTTTTCGGGGTTTAAAAAAATGACGTAAGCTAAAATAACGATTTTAAGAATTTTTAATTTGACAAGTTTACAAACCGGGCCGGGCCGACACTTTTCTCGGCCCGGCCCCGGTCCGTCATTTGAAAACTATGGGCAAAAAAACGCCTATTCGAACACTTTTGCAGCATTCCATGCTAAATCCAATCCAAAATGTATGATTTTGTACATTTTAAATATAATTACTCGAATAAAACGCCGAAAAAGTGTTAAAATGAGAGTAAAACCAGCTTTTAGGTAGTTATACAGCTGATCACGCGAATATAAAATGCGAAATACCATCAAGATCTGAATACAGCAATTGTGAGCGACATAGCAAAAAAAAAACATATAAAAACACACATAAAAATCAATGCCTTGAGACAACAAAATCATTGATCAGAGCCATCCATGCAATGCTATTTCTACTCTCTGGTCTCGCCGTGGTGGTCAGAAAATCACGAAAAACTGAGATAACATCGCTAGAATTGCGGTGGTGGACAGAGATAACAGAACTATCCACAAGATCACAGTTGTCAGTGGCCAAAGGAACATGATGAAATCTGATGCCGTGTTTGTATGCGAAAAAATCGAAAACAAAACAGAAATATATTGCTTTTTATATATTAACCGAGTTTTTTGCGATAAAAACAAAGGCAAGTCTTCAAAAAAGGAAAAACAGTCTCCAAACGATGAAAAACTGATTAAAACGATAGGTAGCAGTTGAAAACACGGGGGGAAGGTCAAGTAAACACGCCTTGGATTTGGAAAAACACCCAAAAACACAAAGATGATAGGAAAAATTTGTAATTTTAAGCGTTAGGGGAATATTTTAAAGCTATATTTACAGCAAATTTAAGTTTGAAGCCCTAAAGGAACAAAAGTATGGTCATATCGACTAGAAACGTCGGAAAAGACCCAGTTTTTGCCGCTGAAACGACCTTTCACGGTCGAGATTCGGGGGTAGCATGCGATATGGTCTGATTCGTCTGCGGTGGTACCAAAAAGTTGATAAAACGGCGACGGCCGCTGTCTTCGGGCGCCAATTCGCAATATTTGAACCCTGGAGCGCTGCCAAATCGCGGTCTCGGGGATTTTTGCACTTTGTCCTAAAGAAATGAGAATTTACAGTGCAAATACCAATTTCTGGCAGATAATTAGAAGAAAACGCCGAAAATTTTGACCGAATTCAGCCAAAAAGCTTGTCCATCTTGTCAATGACGGTTTTTTTTCCATTTGTTGGCCATTATGACTCCGCTCAAATCGTCTAAAACGAATAAACAGACGTAAAAAAGAGGGATTTTTCCATTTTATCCGACAGACATGAGAATTTCCCGTCCATTTATCAGTTTTGGAGCGAAGCTAGACGAAAATGCTGACAATTTTACCAAGAGCGTTAGAAATTCGAACAAAAAGTTTCCAAATCTTGTGATTGTGAGTAATTTGAGTGATTAAATTATGCGAAAAAATATGAAAATGTGCAAAAAAAAATATCGATTAAAATTATATTTTCATTGAAAAATACCCCAAAAAGAAAAAAAATACTCAAGAAAAACAACAGCAAAAAAAATTATAAAAACCAAATTTTAGGTGGACACCGTTCACCCGCCGAACCCGCCGAGCAGGTTTCGTTCCAGGACCTTGTGAGTCCTAACTACAAAATCTAGCATGGTTAAACTACAAAAGCTATTTTTTTCGATGAAATTAATAGATTTCTGTGCATTTCGCTTTAAGAATCAATTTCAGTTCAAACTACGAACAAGGGAACAATAAAATACACAAATTAAGCTTGAAATATTGATTTTGTATTGTAAATTAATGAAAATCCGCAGTGAGTTCCAATCAATTCTCTGATTCAGGAGCCATAATTAACGATTACCTTGGGCACGAGAAGGCGGGATCCGAGACGAGAGGCGGCGTTCAGTCCCAGACGGTGCATGTTCTTCCCAACCCCTGCAAAATCACAATTTCCACGAAATCTCGCAGACCGTAAATGGGAAAAGCGTAGGGGGAAAAGGCAACAGCACTGCAAAAGGCAGTGCGTGATTCCAACAAAGAAGTCTGATAAGGGAGTTGGCGGTCGATTGAAGGGGGACTGTAACAACGGCATGTGCCACTTTTCGCAAAGGGGGATTTGGCTTAATTTGGTGGGATTTGAGGTAATTTACTAAAATACAAAATGCAAACGAGTACAAACTACATCCACGAAATGAAACAGCCACGTCCATACTAAACTACATAGTTTGAATAGATTGGGAAAACGGAAGGGGGCTGGCAAATAGGATCGTAAAATCGTAAACAGAACATTTTTTCTTGGAGCAAACATGGCAACCAAACTATGCTAATTACGATATAATTGGTTTATTCAAATTTTCAGTGTTTAGTTGAAATTCTAATTTTCAATGCAGTTTTTGGGAGCTGTTTGGTAAAAGTGCCAAAGCTACCAGATTTGCGGGAAAACGTGTACTGAGAAGCGCCGCATTGTTCTCACGGGCCGGACCAGGCCATTTGGAAATTTTTGCTCGGCCCGGCCGATTCGGCATGTTTACCCTGGACAACCCAGTCAGATTGCCACTCAAACGACCAGGGTTCGATCCCGGTCGGTGACATTCTTTTTTTTTGTACAACTTATATTGACTTATATGTTAGTAACTAGCATTGTTAAGTAATTTAAAGTAGCTTAAAAAAATTGTACCGATTTATACAAAAATTAAAATAATATTTTTGATACCCGGGCCGTCCCAAAAAAAATCCGGAAAAAAACATGCAACTGGTGCACGGTTTTTGGAACACTGTGCAACAGATACTCAGTTTTTTCAAGGAAACGTGCGATTACTACAAACTTTTTGCATCAACGTGAAATGCGCAAAGCCTGTGTGAATAAATACAACTTGGGCACTTTTCAAAGTTTGTGAAAAACCCTCTTTTTCACTGTCTATTGCAAAATCCAATCGATCCATTGCAGAAACCCAAAGTTCTCTTTTTTCCCCAACTTGACAAGACCGTTGGCACAAAGCCACGACAACCAGCCAACAATGAAATATCTGTTTATGAAACGGTGTAATTACAAACAAAAGGGGAAACTCGTCAACAACACCCACTATCAACTGAATATGGCAGGGGATACCGCGTGTCTAATTAGCCTACTAATTACATGCCGGAGTACTTGGGTCCCTCGCCGCCTTCGGGCGTCACCCAGTTGATGTTCTGCGTCGGGTCCTTGATATCACAGGTCTTGCAGTGGATGCAGTTCTGGGCGTTGATCTGCAGACGCATCTGCGAGGCGTCGGCTTCGCTGGGAACGAATTCGTAGACTCCTGGAAAAGAGGCATTATCATAGGCAGTAAAAACAAGCTCAGTTAGGATAAAGCGCCCATTCTACGCATAAAAGGTGCCGAGTAAGGATTTTCTCCAAAAAACCTACCGGCGGGGCAGAATTTTCCCTCGGGTCCATCGTACTTCTCGTAGTTGACCTTCATGGGCACCTCGTCGTCCTTCAGCGTCAGATGCGCCGGCTGGTTTTCTTCATGGTTGGTGCCGGTCAGGGAGACGGAAGTGAGGAGGTCGAAGGTAACCTCGTTGTCCGGCTTCGGGTAGTCGATCGGCTGGAAAGCAGCAAATTAAACTTGTTTGCTGTGTTCCAAAAATTCAACCAATGCTTTGCGCACTTTATCAAACGTTCAACTAATACCCCAAAAATATCCCCGGTATCATATCAAATATCCCCGGTATCAATCAACAGTCTTACGCACCATTGATTTTGGGGTCTAAAAAATTGGGAATTCTTTGTGCGTTTAAAATTATGCCCTAGATTTGACAAAAGTAGGAGCTAATAACCAGTAACAATTGCATTTTTGTGTCTACACTATACATGGGCATAGCTCTGTTCGGGGTTCTCAATTGATGAGCCGGCCGTAGGGATTTTTAGGGATGTCCCGGCCCGGTTATGAAAAAAATTTTTAAATTTTGCATAAGTAGGTACATTTAATTTTAAAACTGTTTTGATAAACTTAATAATGTTTATTACTAACATATAAGTCAATATCAGTTGTACAAAAAAGAATGTAACAGACCGGGATCGAACCCTGGTCGTGTGGGTGGCAACCTGACTGGGTGGTTCCAACTATACGGGTCGGGCCGACCAAAATTTTCCAAATGGTCCGGCAAAAATGGCTATGGGGAACCTAGACCACCTCAAGCTCGCTTCGGGTCATTATTTAGTGAAAGGCTGTCGACCGATTGACCGCATTGCGGCAGAGCGGTTCCCGGCCGTCATTGAGTACCCTCCTCTTGCTTTCCTGCAACGCCGATACCTCTCCCATTTGCAAATGAGCCACTTTAATAATAACTTTAATTAGTTCAAAAAATTCGAATGCCTTCAAATAAGCATCAGGCTTTTCGCGGTGGGACCCGATTGTAGCAGGTCCCTTTACTACCAGCCGCCTGGCAACACACCTTACAAATATGGTATTCGATCAGTATTTAAAAAAATTGTTTCAATAACAGCGAACTATTTTGGTGGGGTACTGTAACAATTGAAACAAAATAACATGAGTTCTTGCAGCCCCCGAAATCGGGGCTACCGTAATATTAAAACTACTGTAACTCTAGTAACTACCGTAATCCTCACCGTAGCGTCAGCCTTGTTCTTCAGCTGCTCGTTGTCGGGCTTTCCGTGGTGGAGGGTCCAGGGCTCGATACCCCTGCCGAAGACGTAGAACAGGCCGGTGTAGGCAACTCCTCCGAGCCAACCTGAACATCAATTGTACCATTGTTTCCAAAAACTTGTAACACCTTGCACCAATTTTACTAGAATGGTTGGAAAAGCGGCCATTCGGTCTAAAACTTACCAAGAGCACTGTTAAACGACGGGCGGATGTTCCTACAGGCCTTGAGCTCCTTCATAACGTAGGTGTTGTTCAGTTCATCGGGGTAGGTGGTAGGAGTGACAGCTGAACAATAGCACAAAGTTAAGATAACTATGAAGAAACTGACTGGTGGCTTCGGGAGTGAGCTCCTTGAACACGGCTTCAGCGGCCACCATTCCGGACTTCATGGCGTTGTGGGTACCCTTCAGCTTGGCGACGTTCAGGAAACCGGCGGTGCAGCCGACAAGGCAACCTCCTGAAATGGGAAAGTTTGTAATCTTTTGAAAGAATTAAAGTATATGATTATGGCAGTTCACGGTAGGGGATTCCATTATTCCCCATCACCCATACGTGGCCGACATTTTGGAAATTTTCTCGGACGATTTTTTTTAATCATTTGGTCTCCCCATGAAAAATTTTGAAAAATCCCCCACGATTTTATTTACTAAAAGTGTGTTTCGCCATGGAGCATATTTGCTGTTATGTACATATTTCTTTTATGACGATTTTCTCAGGTCTCGCGAATTTTTTTTACCGGTTTTCAAGGTTTGTAATTCCAAGTTGTCAAAAATACTGCTAAGTTTGCTGAAACCGCAAATAACCCTGCAGAAAATGGCAAAAATTTTGAAATTAATTTTTTCGCTTTTCGTTTCGTCTTTTCCAACCCATTCTTATAAAATCTGAAGAAAAAATTCCTGGACGATTTTTTAGACCCATTTTCCAACCCATTCTTATAAAATCTGAAGAAAAAATTCCTGGACGATTTTTTAGACCCATGTGGTCACCCCTTATGTGCTTTTTTTCTCAAAAATAAAAGGCGGCCACATATGTGCAGTATTCACGGTTGGTAAAGAAAAAGAACGAAACAAAGCATACCTGGGAAGGTGAGCTTGGGAATGGACTGGAATCCTCCTTCGTTGAGGGCGCGGGCTCCGTAGCCGATGCGTTTTCCTCCCTCCAACTGCTTCCTGATCGACGGGTGCGTCTTGTACTTTTGGAATTCCTGAATAAACAACATTTATAACTCAAAAAATACTATTTTCCCACTTTGTAAGGGTTCAGGTAGGGGTTCTTGTAGTCCAAAGCCACCACGAATCCCACAGAAACGAGGGGCTGGCCTCCGTCCTCAATGTGGTAGAGGAAAGAGCCTCCGTACTGATCTTTAGGCTAAATTGCAATAAAATTAACAAAAATATTGCATTTTAAAGGTTACCAAAGGCCATCCCATGGTGTGTTCGATGTATCCCGGGCGGTGCTTGGCCGGGTCGATTTCCCACAATTCTTTGAGTCCGATTCCGTATGTCATCGGGGAGGTGCGCAGGTCAAACTTGTCCAAAACCTGAAAAATTAAATAAAAATGCTTTCTAAGATATAAAAATAACCTGCTTGGTGAGGTGTCCGCGGCATCCTTCGGCGAAGATGGTGCACTTTCCGTGCAGCTCCATTCCGCGGGCGAAACCGTCCTAAAAGGTGAAATTCAATGTCTATTTTGTAATCTGATCACAGCGAAATTTCGGAACACAGTAAAAAATTAGTCAACTGTAGCCTACATCGAACGAAACAATTTTTGTGTTTGTGTACAGTAGTTGAACGGTATGAACGGTATTCAATTCAATGTCCACTTGACTCTATGGCACATTAGGATGCCGTAACCTCAAACAAGGGTGGTAATACAAGAACAACTGTGGGGTTCATTTGGCGCAAGCCCCCAATGTTACATGCGATGGCAAAGGCAAAGGCCCCCCAACAAATTCTGCTATTAGACCACCTCTACAGTATACAGAATATAATGATGCCTGTTAGGTATTCGAAACCACTCGGTTGGCAAAAGTATTGTAGCTTACAGTAACCGCTTCTAAAGTACCATATG
Organism: Oscheius myriophilus; assembly: GCA_964057215.1. NCBI lineage: Eukaryota > Metazoa > Nematoda > Chromadorea > Rhabditida > Rhabditidae > Oscheius > Oscheius myriophilus. The sequence goes on from OZ059904.1 coordinate 389,748, forward strand.
ACGCATACCCTAAATGGGGGTAAGGATCTGCGGGGGGGGGGGGGGGGTGCGCCGGGGAAAATCGGGACCCTGAGTCAGGAGAGGGGTTTTCGGGGGGGGGGGGGGGGGGGCCGCAGGGCGGCAAAAATTGTGTCCTCGAAAACGCGTATAAACGGAGGGTTCCGCCAGCCCACCGGACCCGCCAAAAAATCCGGGGGGCTCCGCCCGGACCCAGCCGCACCCACCAATTTAGGGTATGATATGACGGTACACCATCGTACCTACGGCAAAAGTGGCCCAGGCATATACTCCGTAGCTACGGTCACAAAATTATCTCATGTAAGAACTGTGCAATTCTACTGTATAGAAATTAAGCGGAATATTGTGGTTTTGTATTTCACCCCACCTTAGGAGATCCGTCCTTCGCAATTCCGACGTCGTTCGTGGCGATTCCCTTCACACTTCCATCCTCGTTGTAGAGCACCTGCGAAAGTGAAAGTATAACGTCAAAAAAATGCGAGAAAACTACCTCAGACGCGGCGATGGATGGCCAGATCTCGACTCCGGCGGCTTCGGCCTGCTCTCCCAGCCATTTCACTACGTGGCCGAGGCGGACGACGTAGTTTCCGTGGTTGTAGAGAGGAACTCCGGGGAAACAGGGCACCGGGATGCGGCCGGTCTCGGTGAGCACGGCAATGGATTCGGACTAAAAGAAAGAGGCTTTGGAGAGAGGGAGAGAGACAGAGAGAGAGAGAAACAGACAGACAGACAGAGACAGAGAGGGGAAACCTACCGTGACCGGCTGATGCACAGGGGCTCCCATCTCCTTCCAGTCGGGGAACAGCTCGTCGAGTGCCCTCGTCTCGATGACGGCTCCGGAGAGCGTGTGAGCTCCGATTTCGGGGGCCTTCTCCACCACGCACACGCGGATGTCTGAAAATTACAGTATACAAATGGAGTTACGGTAGACTTTAAGTATACTTTTGGATTTTTACAGTAGCTAGGGAATGATTCGATTAATTTCGTTCGTTCCAAGACCCATGAGATATCACGAGAACAGGCTTGTAATGCAAGGGACAAAAACGCGAAGAGGCAGTTCTTTAAAATACCATTAAGTGATGACAATCGGTTTAATAAGTACCAAAATGAAAATAAATTCACGAAAAGATCATTCAGGCCACATTTTTGTCAAATAGGCTTGTTTTTTTTTTGTTGTTGCCATGATTAATTAAGTATAGCCGTCGCCAAACGAAAATCGGGAAAAAAGCCCCATTTTCTCTGCGTCTCCGCTTTTTGCATGCTATTCATACATGAACAAACTACCTGTGCGGTCCGTTTTGCGCGACCCCCCACAATACAAATGAGACGTGTGGCGCGAGTCCCCCAAATAGGAAATTAGGTTCGGCGCAACCCCCTCTACCGAATCTACGGGCGCTTGTTCATCTATGATGCTTTTTTTGCCTGCGTATCGCATGGATGCTGCATTAAGACTATTTTTGGCCGGATTCCAATTTAGCGACAGCAATACAATCAGTTATCTTGGGTGTGGCATTCTTCATTCGCGCCGGGACCGAAAAGAACGGCAAAAATGAATGAAGCAGTTCTTAAACTAGTTGGTTCAAGCAACAAAAAGACAACATTGTGTACCGCTTCAGTGGACAATCCTTTAATTTTGTTTACCTCAATGTTCAGCGTTATATTAAAGGACTGGGTGAGCAGATGCACTCTGTTTGCCGTTCTTTAATAAACTTCTCGATACATAGTTCTCACGGGCCGACTTAAAAAAAAAACCTCGGCACGGCCCGTCTACTCGGATAACCTATTTATACTGTCACCCAATTCGATTCCGGGCGGGGCACATGTTTTTTGCGACGTTCTTGTATAACATCGTTCGAAGCTTTGACATTCGACAATATTTGAAAAAAAAAACCGTGTTTATGAATGCAACAATCAGTGTGAAACAGTGGCAGGATTCAACCAAACCTTATAATAAAATTTTTTAAACTTGTAGAAACGATTCAACCAAATTTCCCACCTTTTCCCTCCTTCTCAGCCAGCTGTCTCAACCTGATGGCTGCCGAAAGACCACTGGGCCCTCCTCCGACGATGACCACATCGTACTGGTCACTCTCACGGGCCATGTCGATTTCTTTCCAGCGGGCATCCGTCGCCCTGTCCTAAAGTTGTATTATTATTAACCATACTATGTTTACAAACAAAAAATTACAATTTCAGAATATAAATAATGAAAACCAACCTTCACAGTGTAATGAGTGGTGGTCCATTTGCCGTTGACCACATTTCTGAGGCGAGAGGAGAGCCGGACGAATTGTGGAACCGTGGGCTTCATCTGAAATGTGTAAAATCGAATATTTTAACTAATGATATAACAAAATTAGAGAAGACCACGTTCGGGAGGGTTAAAATAGCACGTTCTGAGATATCAAGGCACGAGACGGGAACACGTTGTCGGCGCAAACAACGCTGTGGCGAAGACGCAAAGTCCAGGCATAGTCCATAGTACACAGCAGAGATATTCGCATATCTAGCACCATTTTTGCCAAATTTAATGTAAAATTTACAAAAATACAAAGATTTTGTGTATTTTTAACAAAACGATGCCTGGAAAAGTGGAAAAAAGGCAGAATGGGAAAAACACGGCGTTGTTGACGAAGAACGCTGCCGATCAAAGGTCACTGATGCAGCGGTGGAATGAAAACAAGGGTGCTATCAATGCAGGAGAAAACGGGAATTACAAAAGAGCGGGATTTTTGGCACTTCTGATACAAAAATTAATAATTTAAAAGCGAAGAACTGCGAAAACTTCGAAAAAGTTGCGCGTTTTCTGCAGAAATTTGCGCGTTTTTTGCAGAACCAAGCTGGTTTTTTTTAAAAATTCCAATCTTGAAAACATTTAAATGCAGAATAATCGAGACTCCGAAGGGTACTATTCCACCTTTCCCCCCCCAGGCCCAAATTTTTTTTTTCGCGTCCAAATGACTTGAAAACATGTCAGAATAGGTTTTCGAGTATGGGGAATTTTAAAAAAAACACTTTTTAGAAAAAAAAAATTTTTTTTTCAAATTTTTTCAAAAAAAATTTTTTTTCCTTAAATTTGACCCTAAGGTCATATTTGACCTCCTGAACACGGATATGATGTCCGTTTTCTTTGTGTTTTACCTAGTTTCATTGTTTGGGGCACCTACCATAACCCAGGCACGTTATTTCACTAGTTTCTTTCATTCAGATTCTTTTGGTGTTTTCTTTTTCTTTGTTACTTTGTCTCACTTGCATTATACTTGTTACCAAGCCCCGCCTCTTTCCCACGTTCTGTCGGTTCCCACCTGCGAAGACTTACGAAAATAGAGGTAAAACAGAACGTCGGCCACACAAGCCTCGTCCAATGGGAGCAATATTTTCGTGACGTCTGCTGCGAGTACTACAAGAAGAACAAGATCAAGATCGGAGGACCCGGCCACGTCATCGAAATCGACGAGACCTGTGTGACGAGGAGGAAGTACAACCGAGGAAGGCTGGTTCGTAAGCACCAGTGGCTGTTCGGAGGAATTGAGAGGGGCAGCGGTCGCTCCTTCCTCAAGCTCGTCAAGAAGAGAGATGCTCGCACCCTGCTCCGCCTCATCATCAAGCACATCAACCCCGGAAGCACCATCGTCTCGGATTGCTGGAGAGCCTACAGCCGCCTGCCCACTCTGCCGCAAGCGTATGTTCACCTCACGGTTAACCATTCGGTTAATTTCGTCTGCCCGAGGACTGGAGCCAACACGCAGTCGATTGAGTGCCATTGGCAGAAGTTCAAGATGATGGCGAAGACGAAGTACGGCATCAACAACAAGAGGTACCGGGACTATCTCTCGGAGTTTCTCTGGAGGAAGGAGTTCGGGCAAGACGCGTTCTACCACTTCTGGAATCAAGTTGCCGCCATCTACACGCCTTGATGTTGTTTTTGTAATTTGTTATTAATGAATATTGTTACTTGGACATTTGTTGGAAAATTGGGGACGCGTGGCATAACTCATCAAGTGAGTGAAAAGGGGCGGAGCTTCTCAGCGCGTTAAGATCTGCCGGAGTGTACTCATCATAGCCACCCAGAGCGACCTCAAAACTGAAAACGGACATCATATCCGTGTTCAGGAGGTCAAATATGACCTTAGGGTCAAATTTAAGAAAAAAAAATTTTTTTTTAAAAATTTGAAAAAAAAAATTTTTTTTCTAAAAAGTGTTTTTTTTTAAATTCCCCATACTCGAAAACCTATTCTGACATTTTTTCAAGTCATTTCGACGCGAAAAAAAAAATTTGGGTCTGGGGGGGGAAAGGTGGAATAGTACCCTCCGAAGGTAAAAATCAACGGAAATGACAATTCAACAAAAATCGAGATTTAAAACTACCGTAATTTAACTATACAATCGTTGGAACAGAAATACCATACGTAATTGCGTAATTGGCTGGAAAATTAAGTATCGCGCCGTTCCCAACACAAATCAATAAAACCACCAACTGGATAAACAACTTGCGATCAACTCATTGCAGAAATGTTAAAACCAATCACAAATGAAGGTCGTAGGATGTAGACAGCCGGTCACTGGGTTGTTGAATGGTGGAAATGGCCACGTTTATCGAAATAGGCGTACCGTTAAGTGTTCCAGGAAACGTGCTATTCTCACTATTTTCCTCTTATCGTCTCAGTATCTGTCTCTCCCAAATTCACCCAATTGGAAATCATTTATTTTCTCACAATGTGGACAACTTTATCTCTAACTGCACTAATAACTACAAAAGTCATCTAAGGCTGGGATAAACACAAAGCATCCAGAGCTGCGGGGGAAAAGGGACACACACACACACCCACACACACACACACACACACACACACACACACACACACACACACACACACACACACACACACACACACACACACACACACACACACACACACACACACACACACACACACACACACACACACACACACACACACACACACACACACACACACACACACACACACACACACACACACACACACACACACACACACACACACACACACACACACACACACACACACACACACACACACACACACACACACACACACACACACACACACACACACACACACACACACACACACACACACACACACACACACACACACACACACACACACACACACACACACACACACACACACACACACACACACACACACACACACACACACACACACACACTCACACTCACACTCACACTCACACTCACACTCACACTCACACTCACACTCACACTCACACTCACACTCACACTCACACTCACACTCACACTCACACTCACACTCACACTCACACTCACACTCACACTCACACTCACACTCACACTCACACTCACACTCACACTCACACTCACACTCACACTCACACTCACACTCACACTCACACTCACACTCACACTCACACTCACACTCACACTCACACTCACACTCACACTCACACTCACACTCACACTCACACTCACACTCACACTCACACTCACACTCACACTCACACTCACACTCACACTCACACTCACACTCACACTCACACTCACACTCACACTCACACTCACACTCACACTCACACTCACACTCACACTCACACTCACACTCACACTCACACTCACACTCACACTCACACTCACACTCACACTCACACTCACACTCACACTCACACTCACACTCACACTCACACTCACACTCACACTCACACTCACACTCACACTCACACTCACACTCACACTCACACTCACACTCACACTCACACTCACACTCACACTCACACTCACACTCACACTCACACTCACACTCACACTCACACTCACACTCACACTCACACTCACACTCACACTCACACTCACACTCACACTCACACTCACACTCACACTCACACTCACACTCACACTCACACTCACACTCACACTCACACTCACACTCACACTCACACTCACACTCACACTCACACTCACACTCACACTCACACTCACACTCACACTCACACTCACACTCACACTCACACTCACACTCACACTCACACTCACACTCACACTCACACTCACACTCACACTCACACTCACACTCACACTCACACTCACACTCACACTCACACTCACACTCACACTCACACTCACACTCACACTCACACTCACACTCACACTCACACTCACACTCACACTCACACTCACACTCACACTCACACTCACACTCACACTCACACTCACACTCACACTCACACTCACACTCACACTCACACTCACACTCACACTCACACTCACACTCACACTCACACTCACACTCACACTCACACTCACACTCACACTCACACTCACACTCACACTCACACTCACACTCACACTCACACTCACACTCACACTCACACTCACACTCACACTCACACTCACACTCACACTCACACTCACACTCACACTCACACTCACACTCACACTCACACTCACACTCACACTCACACTCACACTCACACTCACACTCACACTCACACTCACACTCACACTCACACTCACACTCACACTCACACTCACACTCACACTCACACTCACACTCACACTCACACTCACACTCACACTCACACTCACACTCACACTCACACTCACACTCACACTCACACTCACACTCACACTCACACTCACACTCACACTCACACTCACACTCACACTCACACTCACACTCACACTCACACTCACACTCACACTCACACTCACACTCGCTTTGCTGGAGGGAGAGGAGGTAAAGTGTTTCGACTGTGATCTGGACATATTTCTAGAAATATCGCAGAATGTTCATAATTTCACTGTATTGGTGTGTTCCCTTTTTATTTAATCAAATTGTTTTTACCTTTTGATGGAGATTAAAATGGAAACTGTCCATGGGCTACCGATCGGCGTGTGCGTGTGCGTGTGCGTGTGCGTGTGCGTGTGCGTGTGCGTGTGCGTGTGCGTGTGCGTGTGCGTGTGCGTGTGCGTGTGCGTGTGCGTGTGCGTGTGCGTGTGCGTGTGCGTGTGCGTGTGCGTGTGCGTGTGCGTGTGCGTGTGCGTGTGCGTGTGCGTGTGCGTGTGCGTGTGCGTGTGCGTGTGCGTGTGCGTGTGCGTGAAACAAGTTTTCAGAAATTTGACGCTTTTCCAATCAAGTAGGTTGGCGTTACTCCCATGTTTTGTGATGAAACGGCTTTCAAACGCATGGGTAAAGCCATTGATAGCTTTTTCGTTATATTGCCATTTTATATTCGAATACCGACAACGGTTTTTTTCCAAGAAGCAAATATATTTTTTCTTTTCAGGGAATTAGTTTATTACTACAAAACCTTGATATCTGAAATGGATTATTCTCATAATCTGACTATTGAACTTGCGAAAATTCCTAAAGCGTTATTGTCCATAATATTAAGTAAGGTAAGGAAAAAGTGTTGGTTTTATAATTCTCTGTGTCTGTCTCCAAATTACCTGCGGATACTTTTTTTTTTATAAAACATTCTCCTTAAATCACTAAATCCCCTTAATAAATTTTTCAGATGGATTACACCGCTTTCACTAACATTCGCAAAACAACCTCATGGGTTCATGATTTTATTGATACCAATCGTCGGAAAATAAAAATTCAATACGAAGTAGATCAAATTATCTTCTGTCCAAAGGCACGGAAATCACAATGAAAAAGTTTATTTTCATTTAGAAAATCGAACTCATTCAAAATGGAAGCGCAATCGA